>CM045569.1:10406495-10613409 GCA_024721245.1 Mitragyna speciosa
ATACGAGAAATGCCAGTACCAAAGACGCAGAAAGATGTGAAGAGTTTTTTGGGAAAACTTAATTTTATTGGCAGATTTATTGCTCAGTTGACTCTCACTTGTGAACCCTTGTTCAAGTTGTTAAGAAAAAATACCCCAATGAAGTGGAATGGAGATTGTCAGCGGGCTTTTGATAAAATCAAAGATTATCTGTTGAATCCTCCTGTGTTAGTACCGCCGAAGCCAAGTCGGCCACTTATCATGTACCTCTCAGTGTTGGATGGAGCCATGGGTTGTGTTCTCGGTCAACATGATGATTCGGGCAAAAAGGAACAGGCAATCTATTATCTAAGCAAGAAATTTACTGTCTATGAAGCGAATTATTCATTTTTGGAAAGATTATGTTGTGCATTGGCCTGAACTGTTCAAAATTGAGACATTATCTCCTTGACCATACCACCTATCTCATATCTCGATTTGACCCGTTGAGGTATTTGCTTGAGAAACCGATGCCCACTGGACGCATGGCTAAGTGGCAAATGATTCTCAGTGAATTTGATATTGTGTTCACAACTCAAAAGGCAGTCAAGGGCCAAGTAATTGCCGATCACTTGGCAGAGAACCCTTTGCAAGATGATTATGAGCCATTGAATACTTATTTTCCTGATGAAGAAATTTTGTTTGTGGGGACAGCTGAGGATATTAATGAGGGATCTTCAGGATGGAGATTGTTCTTTGATGGTGCTTCAAACTCTTTTGGAGCTGGAATTGGGGCAGTCCTAGTGTCACCCGAAGGAAAACATTACCCTGCTACTGCCAAACTGAAATTTGCCTGCACTAATAACATGGCGGAGTACGAAGCTTGCATTCTTGGTTTGAAGATGGCATTGGATATGGATATCAAGGATTTGACAGCATTTAGTGATTCTGATTTACTAGTTCATCAAACATTGGGAAAATGGATGACTCGGGATTCTAAAATAATTCCATATCATTGTTGTTTGCTCACTTTGGCTCGACAGTTCAGAACTTTGGAATTCATACATATCGCGCGTACCTGAAATGTCTTTGCAAATGCCTTGGCAACTTTGTCTTCCATGATCTCTCATCCCTGATGGTACTATAATTGAACCCATTTTCGTTAAGATTCAAGAGGAACCAGCGCACTGTCTGCGCATTGAACAAGAAGCTGACGGCTTTCCTTGGTTTCATGATCTGAAAGAATATTTGAAAAATAGATTTTATCCTCCGGGTGCCAATACTGCGGCCTAAGAATTTTCTTCGAAGGATGTCTATGAGATTTTTTCTGAATGGAGAAGTCCTGTACAAAAGGTCAAGTGATTTGGGTTTATTGAGATGCGTTGACGAGAAGGAAGCTGAATATTTGATGAAGGAGATCCACAGTGGCGTATGTGGGCCGCATATGAACGGGCAGTTATTGGCAAAGAAAATCATGAGGACGGGATATTTCTGGCTTACCATGAAGCATGACTGTGTTGAGTTCGTCAGAAAATGCGTTAAATGTCAATTACATGGCGATGTGATACACGCACCTCCTTCGGAGCTCCACAGTATGACTGCTCCTTGGCCTTGTTCAATGTGGGGAATGGATGTGATTGGAACTATCGATCCACCTGCTTCGAATGGTCATCGATTTATCCTGGTGGCGATAGAGTACTTCACTAAATGGGTCGAAGCCGAGTCTTACAGGCACGTGACTAAGAAAGTGGTAGCTGATTTTCTGAGAAATCACATTATCTGTCGTTTTGGGATACCAGAGATATTGATTACGGATAACGCGAAGAATCTCAACAATGACGTGGTAGATGGGTTGTGTGAGCAGTTCAAGATCAAGCATCGAAACTCTGCCATCTATAGACCTCAGATGAATGGAGCTGTAGAGGCTGCCAATAAGAATTTGAAGAAGATCATCCGGAAGATGACGGACACGCATCGAGATTGGCATGAGAAGTTGCCTTATGCATTGTTGGCATACAGAACCGCTATAAGAACTTCTACTGGGGTGACCCCATATTCCCTTATGTACGGGATGGAAGCAGTATTGCCAGCGGAAGTTGAGATTCCTTCTCTGCGTATATTGATGGAAGCTCAATTAGAGGAAGCTGAATGGGTTAAGGAACGTCATGAGCAGTTGGCATTGATTGATGAAAAGCGATTGAATGCTATTTGCCATGGGCAGTGTTACCAAAGGCGAATGGCCCGTGCCTATCAGAAGAAGGTCAAGCCCCGTCAATTTGAAATAGGAGACAAAGTTCTGAAGCGAATTCTTCCAATCCAGGAGGAGGCAAAAGGAAAATTCGCTCCAAATTGGCAAGGTCCATTCATTGTCAAGAAAGTGTTATCAGGAGGGGGCCTTGTCCTGGCCGAAATGGATGGTCAGGTCTTTCCCCAAATCATTAATTCAGACATGGTAAAAATGTTTTATATTTGATTTCGTAAATTTTCTTTCAAATAATTTTTATTGCAAGAAGAAGATGGGCTAAAGGCGGGCCTTATCTCTTTTCCATAAAACAATTCTTTACCCTCGTTCTCCCCTTTGAGCTTTCAGAATTTATAATTTCGTTTGGCAACCCACTTGAAAGTCGCATCCCACACCCAGATAACCTTTTGCACTAAATTTATCCCACATTTGAAGCAAATTCTTTGTCTTGATTTTTATCCCATATTGGGGCAAAAAAAAAAAAAATGGGGCAAATCTTGTTTGGGAAAGGGAAGGAGAGCCCCAAAAGCGAATGACAATGTTAGAATAGATTTTCTTAAGGAAAAACGATTGGTCAATACTAGGATAAAACTTTTGCAAGTGCGACCTCAAGACAAATCAGCTCCCTCATAAAGTCTGCTTTCCAACCTTAACATTTCTGACACCTCACCTGACCTCATTACAAAAGCCGAGAATGTTACCGACCTCCATCTTTATCTTGCAATAATTTTTAGAACGGAAATTTGCAAATCAAAATGGCATATGATGTTAATATATTTATCCCGAATCATCAAGGGAAGATTGTCTTACTGATGCCAAATTTTTTGAATACTATTCTGTTTTAATGATAAGGGGAAGGATTGCCCAGAACTTGAATGTTGTTTGTTCTCATCCTACTCTACAAAGGCGAAAACCCGAAAGGGCGCCTCAAAAAAAAAAAAAAAAAAAAAGAAGAAGAAGAAAAAAAAAAAAAAGAAAAAAGAAAAAGGGTGGGGGACACCACAGTGAAAACCCGAAAGGGCGCTGTGGTTGGGAGTTGCAGTTAAAGGCTAGCAGGCGAAGAAGTCAGGGTACAGGCATTGGATTTGAGTTTGTTGAAAGCTGGTAACTATAGTTACTTGAGATTTTTCTTCGACATTGATCGTCTGGTGACTTTCAGAGTTCGAACAAGACGACATCTAAAGGATCATAATGGCAGTTGTTTCAGGGCTGTTCCCTGAAAATTCATTTCTCCAACCAAGCGTAACGGTTTCTATTTAGTATCTATTTATTTATTTTCTGTAGCTAAAAAAAAAAAATTTTGCATGTACTTTATTTATTAAAAAAAAAAAAAAGTTCGTACATTATTGCATTTGAAATATTTTAACAAATTTATGTTTTGAAATTTTGACATTTGATTTATGGAATAAAAGACAAGGGCAATCCTAAGGTCATCGAAAATCAGAAGTATACACCGATTGAGCAATTATTCGGGGCACTGGAGCTAAGCCGCGAATCAGAATTCATTAAATGCGGAGAACTCGCAGGACATGAAGGCAAGAAGTCGTATCAAAGATTCAAAAGGGCAATACTCATGTTTATATGTATCAGTTGAGTGAAGGGATTGTCAGGTGGTGGCATTATTTTTTTTTTTTTTTTGACAATTATATCTGCTTTTTCTATTTTGCAGATGAAGTTACATCACCGTCATTGAGGGTCTTTATTGAAAATTTAAACTGGGGCAAATTTTTTGAGAAAAATTTGATTTTTCATTGATTTTGATGCTTTGAGTTTAAAGCAAAATGTTGCGAAAGATTGATTACACTGGGGCAAATTTTTTGAGAAAATTTGATTTTTCGAAGTTGATTATGATGTTTGAGTTTAATGCAAAATTGATTTGCATTGGGACAAGTTGAAAAGAAGACAACAAATTGATCTCATTTTATTTATATTGGGACAAATTTTTCTTTTAAAAAAAAAAAAAAAAGAAAAGAAAAAAAAAGAAAAAAAAAAGAAAAGAAAAAAAAAGAAAAAAAAAAAAGAAAAGAAGAAGAAAGGATTGATTGCAAGTGGATTTTCACGTTGCACAAGTCTCAAGTTTGAAAGGCATGATTTTGAAATCATTTGATTCCATACACTGGGGCAAAAATTTTTAGAAAAATTTTTGACAATTTTATCAATTTGGACGTTACATTTAAGAATTGTTTTAAGTTTTATTATGTCATTCATCAACCTTGGCAGCCCAAGGTCATGCATCCGTCCAGCAACCTGGTCGGCATCTTTTATTCATGTTTCAAGTCTGGCAGCCCAGACATTGCATTTATGACTCCTGGCAGCCCAGGATCATTTATTTACTTTCTCAAGTTGGCAGCCCAACTTTGCATTCATCAATCTTGGCAGCCCAAGGTCATGCATCAGTCCAGCAACCTGGTCGGCATCTTTTATTTATGTTTCGAGTCTGGCAGCCCAGACATTGCATTTATGATTCCTGGCAGCCCAGGATCATTTATTTACTTTCTCAAGTTGGCAGCCCAACTTTGCATTCATCAACCTTGGCAGCCCAAGGTCATGCATCCGTCCAGCAACCTGGTCGGCATCTTTTATTTATGTTTCGAGTCTGGCAGCCCAGACATTGCATTTATGATTCCTGGCAGCCCAGGATCATTTTTTTACTTTCTCAAGTTGGCAGCCCAACTTTGCATTCATCAACCTTGGCAGCCCAAGGTCATGCATCCGTCCAGCAACCTGGTCGGCATCTTTTATTTATGTTTCAAGTCTGGCAGCCCAGACATTGCATTTATGACTCCTGGCAGCCCAGGATCATTTATTTACTTTCTCAAGTTGGCAGCCCAACTTTGCATTCATCAACCTTGGCAGCCCAAGGTCATGCATCCGTCCAGCAGCCTGGTCGGCATCTTTTATGTATGTTTCAAGTCTGGCAGCCCAGACATTGCATTTATGATTCCTGGCAGCCCAGGATCACTTATTTACTTTCTCAAGTTGGCAGCCCAACTTTGCATTCATCAACCTTGGCAACCCAAGGTCATGCATCCGTCCAGCAGCCTGGTCGGCATCTGTTTACATTTCAAGTCTGATAGTCCAAACATGGCATCTAACTCATCAATATTTATTTTGTCCAGCAGATTGGAGTTATTTTATTTTGTCTATTAGTTTAAGCACTTTATTAGGTCTTGCAGTTTATCGCTTTATGTTATCCTTATCCAGCAGTTCGAACATGGCGTTTTCTTCTCCATTTGTAAAAATAAAAAATAAAAAAAATAAAAAAAAAAAGAAAAAGAAAAAGAGAGAGATTTTGAATGCTTGTGTTACCAATTGCAATCATGTTATCATTCCCATCAACAGTTTACCTGCATTCGAACTACGTTTTGACCTGATTCCCTCATGTGGGATACGTAGGCAGCTCCTAGGGAACCCGGTCGTTCTTTCTGCATTTCTTACATTTATCTTTACGGGAGTCAAGGTATTTGCATTTCATTCATAGGTGAGTCAAAATTTGGTTTCGTCTACGTCTTTGTCTGGAACCTCTTTGAGCTTCCGACAAAGAGGGGCAAGCTGTAGACACCAAATTTTGACACACATTTTATAAAAGCATGCATATTACTTTATTTAGGGGTTATTGTGATTTTCAGGGGCCAATTATAATTTTTGTGTATATTACGTCTAATTTGTCACATCAGGGGCAAAATGGTAATTTTACCATGTAAATATTAGTTTATTTTATTTTATTTCTTAAATACATTAATTTTACTATTTTTATCATTTATTTATGATTTTAATGATTTTTAGGAGCCATTCATCATTTATTTAAAATTTTAGTATTTTTTTATTTAATGGCATGTTTCCCAATGCAGTCTCTTTTATGAGAATTTTTAAGTAAAAAATTTCATATATGTATTTTGTATGTTCATAAATTTTCTGTAAAAATCTCATAACTTTTAGAGGTCATTTAGTACTTATTTAATTTTTATCCTTTTAAAGGCACGTTTCCCAAGAATGCGTTAATTTTTAAATTTTTGAGTGAAAATTATACTATATGTGCTTTATGTGATAATATATGTTGTGTAAGATTTTTATGATGTCATTTATTAATTTTCATAAATTTATAATTTTGCCATATTTAGGTCATGTTTTCCAATGCATTTTTTTTATTTATTTATTTCATTTTTTTCTTCTTCTTATAATATTGTATTTCAGTTTTTTTTAATATATAATGTACAAAAAAAAAAAAAGGTTCAAATAGTTTTATTTCTATTTTATTTTCATTCTTCATTTTTCTTTGTTTTCTTCTTTTTCTAAAAAAAAAAAAAAAAAAAAAAGAATTGAACAGCAGCAGCAACGCTGCTGCTGTTGCATCTGCAAATGGCTATTTAGCAGCCCAAACACTATCATTTTGATAGCCAACCTACATCACCAACTTCACCTAATTTCAGCAGATTGTCAAAGATTTTACTCAATTTTGTTTTTCACCATTTTCACACTCCACCCTCTGCATCTCAATCACCATTCTCTCCTCTTCACTCACTGCACACACTTCCACCTTCCCTCACCAGAACACATACTTCACCTTCACACACAATCAAACCTGCAATTCCCTCACTTCTCTCTGATTCCTCTTCCCCTCACCATTTTCCTTCACAGACATCAGCCACAACGCACTAAAACACACGCCTGCACCTCACATCTCCCTCTCCTCTTCATCCCTCTCGTCCCCCTTCCCCAGCACACAAAAACTCACAGACTGCACACACAGATCACTAAAGCTCACAAACCTGCATACACATTCAATTCACACACACACACTAGCAGTCACTCTCTCTCGGTACTCACATTGCCTCCCCTTCCCTCACCATTTTTCCTTCACAGAACACACACTAACCTGCATAAACATACACACACCTGCAACCATCACAAAAACACAAAAAGCTCACTACACTTCCTTCCACTCTCACGCCTCACACACTCATTTTGCACACACATTGACACTAAAAACTCACCTCTCCACACAAACACAGCTCACACACGCACATTGCATTCACAGTTTCACCTGCAGTCACACACCCATTTTTCACTCATCAGAAACACATACCCTTCCCCCTCACTTCTCAGGCACACCCAGAAACACACAATTCACACCTGCAGCTCACAATTCCCTCTCCCTTCTTCCCTCTCTCGACCCCTCCCCCTGCACAAAGCTCACAAACGCACTTGCACACACACAACACCCCTGCACTTGCACACAACACCCCTGCAAGAAAACACACACAAACCACCCACCAGACACATTCACATTCAAACGCAATGCACACACATTAGGCCACATACACATCAGACACATTCACATACTCACACACAAAATCAGAGAAACACAATCACAAAACACACTCAGTTCACACACAACACACATTCATGGCCACACAATAAACCCACGCACACACAACCGTCCACACACCATACCACCAATTGCAACCCGAAATTACAGCCCAAATCCACCTCTCACCGAGACCACTTCCTCCACCAGCAGTGACCAATCGCTTCCAATCTCCGCCCACAGAACCGCCATCGACCCGACGGTCTCCACAACCATCACCCTCACCTCTTCTGCTCAGGCCCAAGTAAGATTCATGGTCCCGTTTCAATTCCTTGTGTGTATATTATATTATATATATATATATATATTTTACTGGTTTTGGGTAGAGAAAATAATTTAGGGAGGGGACGATTGATTCGGGTAAGTAGATAAGAGAGAGAGAGAGAGAGAGAGAGAGAGAGAGAAAGAGAACGGGTGAGACAGAGAGAACTGGACGGAGAAGAGAGAGGGAGAATCGGGGGAAAGAACAGAACCAGGGGAGGCAGAAGAGAGAAAAAGAAAAGAGGGAAAAAGGAAGAAAAGGAAAGAAGAAAAGAAGAAAGAAAGAAAGAAAAAGAAAAAAAAAATCTGGAAAAGTATAAAAAAAAAAAAGAGAAAAGAAAACCGGTAAAAAAAAAAAAAAAAGGGTTTTAGTGAAACTACGTCGTTTTGACGTAGTTTCACTCAAAACTACGTCGTTTTGGTTAGTTAGTTTTTCTAGTTTATTTTTAATTAATAATAGATATTTATTTTATAATCCTTATACTTTCATTAATGCTGCTGTGGCCCCGGACATTTCTGATTTATGCATTTAAGTTTCTGTTTATTATAGATTGACCCCCATAATTTAATTTTCTTTGCAATTAGGTCCCAATTAATTGCATTTAGGTCCCTCAGCTTTTAGATAATTATAATTTTGGCCCCTTTATTTTTCAATTTCCATTTTGACCCCTATATTTCTCGGTAATTACATTTTGACCCCTAGATTTTGCTGGAATTGCATTTTTACCCTCTGATATTTATGAAAATTGCAATTTTACCTCCCAAGCTTGCTGTTATTGTATTTTAGGCTTTAAATGTTGCTGGAATTCTGTTTTAGTCCTTGAACGTAGCTGGAATTTGCAATTTGGTCCCTCACATTGTTGGAATTTTTGCATTTTTGTCCCCAAACTTGCTGGAATTTTATCTTGGCCCTTATACATTGCTGGAAATTCTAATTTTGCCTTAGAATACTTGCTAGAATTTCATTTTATCCCCCCCAACCTTGCTGGAATTTTATTTGAGTTATTACACTTGCTGGAATTTTATTTTTGGCCCCCTATTGTTGCTGAAATTTATATTTTTGTCCTTTATGTTGCTGGAATTTGTTTTAAGACCTCCATTAATTGTTAGAATTACATTTTAGCCTTTTATTTGTTGCTGGAATTTGTATTTAATACTTGTAGTTGCTGGAATTTTTATTTTTTTGGCCCTTTTATATAGCTGAAAATTATAATTTGACCCTAGACATTGCTGTAAATTAGGTATTATTTAATGACTTTGCTGAAATTATATTCTTGGACTTATTTATTGCTGGAATTTTTGCTTTTGGGCATTATAGTTGCTGAAAATTATGTTTTAGCCTTTAAATTCGTTATAAACTATGTCATTACCGTAAGTAGGGTTTAAAAATTATAATTTTACCTTTTTACTTGTTGCAAATTACATTTTTCACTTTAGAATATTGCTTAAATTTTCACTTTTAATCCAAATCTTATAATGTTTTATTTTTGCCAAAAAGGTATTAATTAAAATTAGTTAAGTCCTCAAAGCTTTAAATTATTTCTTTTCACTTTTTCTTTATGTATTTTATCAAATTTATAATTAATGTTCTAAAATTGGGTCTTGTTATTCTAATTAATGTTCAAATTAGCTTCTTTAGTTTTCTTTTAGTTATTTTAATAATCATTATTTGGGATGTTAAAAGTATATATTATTGTATTTTATCTTCTATTATCATTTCCTTATTTTTGTTGTTTTGCTGTATCTATTTATTTACTTATTTATTTTTACTTAAATAATTTTCCTTTTTCTTCTTAAATAATTAATTATTATTATCATTTTATTTATTTATTTATTATTTTTATTATTGCTACAATTGTTTGAATTATCATTAGCAGGTTTATAGTGATTGCTCTAGAATAACTTAATTAATGGTTTATTTATTTAAACAATGATGCCTTGATTAAGTTTGTTCATGTTGATAGCAATTTGTTCCGGGTCTTCGAATAGGAGGTACCTCGATTATCCTTTTAATTTCTTTTGTGTGCTATTACATGCTCCTATATGTTTTTCTATGTGTTTTCATGTATCTTTGTGCTTATAATTTTATCCATGTTTGAGTGTTTATTTATTTATGTCATATTATTTGCTCGAATTTAATTTTTGATTATTCAAAGAAATGTAATAGATAGGCAATATTATATTTGGTAAAATTTTTGTATTTAGATAGTTAATGTAATAGATAGTTTATATTTTTATCTAGTTAGCGAAAGCTTTTGTATTTTAGATAGAAGGTGTAATAGATAGGTTAGATAGGATATCTTTTATTTTCTTTTCATTTTTTAGATTGTAATTAGGTTATTCTCCGGTGTAATAGTTAGGGCTTTATGTGCTATGTGTTTATGTGTTTTATTTGCTTTCTTTAGGATTTTGCATCTAGAATATCATGTTTATGTGTTATGTGCTCCTATGTGCTATTATTTGCTTTTATGTGATTATTGCTTTAATACATGCTTTATTTATTTACTTGCTTTAATTATATATGTGCATCGTCGCCACACTAGTCCAAAGCTAGTTGCGGTTAATCTCGGTTTCTTCGCTAGTCCAACGCTAGCGGAGAACTTATAGAAAATAGGCTAGTCCAATGCTAAGCCTTTAGGTCATTTTAGCATTAGGAATATTTTTCGTATGCATTTCATGACATTTCACACACATTTTATCTTTTTAGGCTTTTCCCATTTTCTGAGTTTTTTTTTTTTTTATATATATATACTTTATAACTTGTTACTTATTTTAACATCTATTTGGTGCATAATTTTTAGATTCCACTACACATAGAATTTTAGGCCATTTGCATGATTTAGACTAAGAAATAGTCATCTACTCACGTGGGAAGCGATGGCGTACATGTCGTTCCCCCCTCCGTAAGTAGAAACAGTTAGTCACGAGCCCATTTCGTCCCCCGTACCCGTTATGTTGCATTCCTACTCTCTTTGATCATTTACTACCTATATTACTATTTTCCTTTTCTTTTGCATTTCATTTTGCATCTATACTCGTGATTCCATCGAGGTCTAGACTCGAGTTTCGCAATCAATGCGATAACTCCGACCAAACCTCAGTGGAACATTTCGTCCCTTATCGACATCATTTTTAGGATTAGATTTGCATTCATATAGTTGCATCCAAATGTGATAAAACTTTAGGGTTACATTAAAAAAATTTTAGACTAAACCTCGCAACTAGTTTCGGCTAGGTTGAAAGGGTGCCTTAGGCACGAGCCTTTGCCTTCCCTTTCTTCAACTGTGACTCCCGAACCTTTTTCTCTTGTTTTCAAAGACCTGGAGTCGTCTAAAAGGGTTTTTCTTGTTTTTCCTATATTTTGCCAAAATCATTTCTTTAAATGAATCATTCTTAATTTTCTTACCTTTTATAAAATATTTTCGGGTGACTTGGTACACCAAAACTCAATACCAAGTGGCGACTCCTTTTTCACTAAAAAACCCTTTTTAGACTCTATTTTCGGGCCCAAAAATCGTCGCATTTCAAAAGTCCCATTTTAGGCCCTTTTTCTTTTATTTTTTAAAGTAAAGCATTTGTTTTGTCACATTTTTATCGAATCATCTTTTACAAAGCATTTTCAAAAAATTAGTTTTTACAAAAAATTTACACGCTTTTTTTAATAACCACAACATTACATTTAATACTTCCTTTTCCCTTTTCCCGACATCTTCTTTACACTTTCTATTTATTTTCGAAAAATGGGGCGCGACATACCGAATTGCAATTTTTAGTGCGTGCTCGAATCGAGTCCTGGCGAGAGCCAGGTAGGCAGTCCGCTAAGCCCTTTGGTGCGCCTCTGGGTAAGGTGGGGCTGTCACATTTTTTACCTGCAATAATATACACGTTCAACTCATTCACACAAATTCACTCACCTCCCTCACTGCCTCTCCTTCACTAGAAATCACACAACTTTTACTCAACCTGCAAACTTCCTTTCTTCCCTCACTTCTCTCGGCAAAACAAACACATACCGACCAAACAGACGTCACACTGGAAACACACAATTTGCACTTTACCTGCACTACCCTTCTCCTCCTCCTTCTCGGCCTCTCCTTCATCAGGCACTCACAACTCTTCCACTCTCCACCTTTCACTCATTCCACCTGCACACAAATTTCAGCACAACCACACAACTAGCATTTTCACAAACACACTTGCACATACACGCACACACTCAGACAACATACACACCTGCACAATTCCCTCCTCTCCCTCTCGACTCTCTCACAAAACACACATCACACACTACAATTCACTCCCACACTATCTAAAAACTGACACAAATACCTTCAATACACCTGCACATACACTCACAGCCATCCACAAACACACACATTACACACGGATTTCACATACACTCACCAGTTTCATTCACACACTCCACAAACAAACATACACACACCTGCACAATTCACAAACGCACACACCTGCAGAGCACACACATCACACCTGCAAAAACACAACCACACAACAAGCAATTCACAAAACACACTCACAGACGCACATTGACACACACAGCATCACACAGAGCCACATAACCACAGCCATCCAGCACACATACATACACACACTGATTTCATACCACAAATGGCTCCAGGACCAACCACCACCAACCAAGTCAGCGCCTCCCCATTGCCACCATCAAGTTGTTTTCTCGCTCGGCTAAGAAGGTAAATTTTTCTCTCCTTTTTCTTTACAGATTTTTGTTCAATTTTGTTGATTTCAATTTATTTCGGTTGGGTTTTGATAGGTATTAGGAAAGCCAATCAAAATTTTGGGGGTGGAGAAACTAAAAATTGAATTTTTGGGGAGGTAATTTGGAATAGAGAGTAGGCTGAGAGAGAGAGATCGAGGAACCAGGAGAGAGAGAGAGAGAGAGAGAGAGAGCAACGAGAGAAAAGAGCGGGACAGTGAGGCAGAGAGAGGGGAACCAGGGAAATCAGGGGAAGAAAGGAAGAAGAGAAAAAAGAAGAAGAAGGAAAAGAAAAAAGAGAGAAATAAGGAAAAAGAAAGAAAGAGAGAAAAGAAAAAACGGGGAAAGAAAGGAAAAAGAGAAAAGAAAAAAAAAAGGGGAATTTGGAAAGAAGAAAGAAAAGAAAGAAGGAAAAGACAAAAACAAGAATAGGAGAAAACCGGTAAAAAAAAAAAAGTGTTATGCAAAACTACTTCGTTTTGATATAAAACGACATAGTTTTGATTAGTTTCTTTTACTTATTTATTTTTATTATTTTTATCAGATTAGATATTTATGTTTTGTCCCCTTAGGTTCTTAGTTGTTTTTATTATGCCCTTCAATACTTTTAATTTCCTTCATTCAAGTCCTTGTTTATTTAAATTGACCCCTAGAATTTGTGTTTCCTTTCAATTATGTCCAGAATAATTGTAATTTGGCTTTAAAGTTGCTGGAAATTATATTTTGCCCCTTTAGCTTGCTAGAAATTGCAATTTCGTCCCTTAAGTCTTGCTGAAATTACGTTTTTACCCCCTAGGTTTGCTCTAGTTTTCATTTTCACTCCCCAAGTTTGATGGAATTGTATTTTTAGCCCTTGAATGTTGCTGAAAATTGTAAATTTGGTCACTCATGTTGCTGAAAATTGCATTCTTGTCCCCCAACCTTGCTGAAATTTCATTTTTGCCATATGCTTGGGAATTCTATTTTTGGCCCTAGAATATTGCTGAAATTTATATTTTTGCTCCCAAGTAGCTAGAACTTGCATTTTTATTCTTGAATGTTGCTGAAAATTATAATTTGGTGTTTAATACTTGTTGGAATTTACAAATTGAGGCTTATTGTTGCTGTAAAGTTCACTTTTATCCTTGAACATTGCTGGAAATTGCAATTTAGTTCTTAAGTTTTGCTGGAATTTTAATTTGATCCTCAAACGTTGCTGGAAATTTGATTTTTACCTCACCAAGCTTGCTGAAATTGCATTTTTTTGCCTTTAAATCTTGCTGTAAATTATGTATTATCCCATAACTTTTGCTGAAATTACATTTTTAGCCTTAAGTATTGCTGGAAATTTTTATTGTTGGCATTATACTTGCTGGAATTTATATTTTAGCCTTTTAAATTTGTTGTAAATCATGTTATTACCTTAACTATGGTTTGAAATTGTAATTTTACCCATTAGTTTGTTGTAAATTATATGTTTACTCTAGAATGTTGCCTAAATTTCCACTTTTAACCCAAAACCTTGGAACATTTTATTTTTGCCAAAAAAAATTAATTAAGTCCTTGAAGCTTTTAATTATTTCTTTTCACATTTTATTTTTATTTTATTAAGTTTATAATTAATGTTCTAAAATTTGGTCTTTTGTCTAATTAATGCTTAAATTAGTTTCTTTATTTCTCTTTTAGTTATTTTGGTGATTCTTATTTGGGTGCTAAAAGCTTAAATATGTATTATTGTATTTTATTTTTATTATTTTTATTTTTCTTATCTTATTTTATTTATTTATTTATTTATTTTTTACTTAAACAATTTTCATTTTTCTTCCTAAATATTTAATTATTGCTTTTTTTAATTTTTTATTTATTATTGCTATAATTGTTTTGAATTATTGTGGCATGTTTATAGTGATTAATATGAAATTATTTAATTAATGATTTATTTATTTAAATAATGGTACCTTGATAAGTTTGTTCTTGTTGTTAGCATCTATAATTAGTCTTCGAATGGGAGGTACTCCTATTATCCTTTCAATGATTCTTTACGTGCTCCTATGTGTTTTTCTATATATTTTTTTTATGTATCTCTTTGTGTTTATTATTTTTTATTCATGTGTGAGTATTTATTTATTTATGGCATGTTGTTTATTTGAATTTAATTTTTAATTATTCCAAGAATTGTAATAGATAGGTAATTTTCTATTTAGCAAGATTTTTGTATTTAAATAGTTAATGTAATAGATAGTTTATATTTTATCTATTTAACAAAAGCTTATGTATTTTAGATAGAAAATGTAATAGATAGGTTATATAGGTTATCTTTTATTTTTTTCCATTTTTAGATTGTAATTCGGCTTCCCCGGTGTAATAGTTAGGGCTTTTGTGTGCTATGTGTGCAATGTGTTTATGTGCTTTATTCGCTTTTTCTAGGACTTTGCATCTAGAATATTATGCTCATGTGTTATGTGCTCCCATGTGCTATTATCTGCTTTTATGTGATTATTGCTTTAATCTATGTTTTATTTATTTATTTATTTATTATGATATATGTGTATCGTCGCCACACTAGTCCAACACTAGTTGTGGTTAATTTCGGTTTCTTCGCTAGTCCAACGCTAGCGGAGAATTTCTAGAAAATGGGCTAGTCTAACGCTAGACTCTTAGGTCATTTTAGTATTAAAATCACTCCTCGTGTGCATTTCATATCATTTCACACACATTTTCTCTTTTAGGCCTTTTTCCATTTTTGCATGGTTTTTATGTATTATTATTCTTATTATCTATTTTTACATATATTCAGTGCTTGACATTTCGGTTACATTTCACATAGAATCTTAGGTCATTTGTGTAATTTTTTTACTAGAAATAGTCATCTACTTACGTGGGAAGCGGTGGCGTACATGCCGTTTCTCCCTCCGTGAGTAGAAACATTCAGTCACGAGACATTAGTCCCCCGTACCCATTATGTTGCATCCCTACTTTCTTTATTCACTTGTTATCCATATTACTATTCTCATTTTCCTTTTGCATTCCATTTTGCATCTACACTCGTGACTCCATCGAGGTCTAGATTCGGGTTTCGCAATTAATGCGATAATCCCGACCAAACCTCAATGGAACATTTTGTCCCTTAACGATATCTATTTTTAGGACTAGATTTGCATTCATATAGTTGCATCCAAATGTGATAAAATCTTAGGGTTATATTAGGAAAATTTGGACTAAACCTCGCAACTAGTTTCGGCTAGGTTGAAAGGGTGCCTTAGGTGTAAATCCTTTGCCTTCCCTTTCTTCAACTGTGACTCCCGAACCTTTTTCTCTTGTTTTCAAAGACCTGGAGTTGTCTTAAAAAGGAGTTTTCTTGTTTTTCTTAATTTTTCTCAAAAATCATTTTCTAAATAAATATTCTCGATTTTCTTACCTTTTATAAATATTTTCTGGTGACTTGGTACACCAAAACTCAATACCAAGTGGCGACTCCCTTTTTCACTAAAAACCCTTTTTTAGACTCTATTTTCGGGCTAAAAAAATCGTCGCATTTTCAAAGTCCCATTTTAGGCCCTTTTCTTTTTGTTTTCAAATAAAGCATTTTCTACAAAGTCATTTTACAAAAACCTACACTTTTTTTTCACACCAATAAATAACATAATAATCCCTTTTTCCGTCTTTCAAAAAATGGGGCGCGACAAGAGGAAGGAAGGAAAGAAAGTTAACAATTGAATGCAAATTTAGAGACAATTTATGCAAATTTACCAGAATGTAGGAATAAGATCTATATCGTAATAAATTCCCAGGGTTTATACTGTAATTAAAAAAACTAAGTGTGAAATATTTATATAAAAAATAGTAGTACAAGTTACCAATTGGATAAGCCAAATATTTGTAGTTGATAATTCTAATACAATCAAGCTTTGTCTGTAACGATCAATATTGAAGTTTTTGACAATGTTGTTTTCCCTAACAAAATGAGAAGAAAATAAGCTCAAAGAAAAATTTTGCAAAGGCTGTATATTGGAGATGGAAGAGGCTACTAAGAAGTTAATAGGTAGGTCAAGAACGTATTCAAAATTTTATAGGTCTTATTGGGTTTAGTGGCAAAAATTGAAACACTGATTATGTGGGCATAAATTGGGTCATCCAATTAAGTCAAAATCAAGAAAATCCAACACTTATACACAATTACTGGTGGATGAGTTTGGGTGGGTGTTTTTGAGTCCATCTTGATAGACATATTGAGGGCAGCTTGGTTCAGGAGAATCGAAATGAATCTTGTTGACACTAAATTCTAACACACTTTTTTATAAAAATGTGTTTTTTCTTCCATTTAGGTGTACAATTGTTTTTCGGGAGGCCAATTGCAATTTTTATGCAAATTACGACTAATTGGTCGCATCAGGGGTAAAATGGTAATTTTAACTTGGAGGTACCTTTTATTTTATTTTTATTTATAAATTCATATTTTTATGGTTTTTATCATTTTTCTAAATTTTAAAGATTTTTTGAAATCATTTAGTAATTATTTAGAATTTTGATATTTTTCAATTTAAAGGCACGTTTTGCAATGCATCCTCTTTATTACAATTTTGTGTGAAAATTTTTGCATGTACATTTCGTACATTTATAAATTTTGTTTAAAAATTTCATGATTTTTAAAGGTTGGTTGTTATTTATTTAATTTTTGTCTTTTTTGTTTATTAGATGCATGTTGCACGAGAATGCATTATTGTTAAAATTTTCGAATGAAAATTTTAGTATATGTGCTTTGTATGATAACATATTTTGTGTAAAATTTTGGTATTTTTAAAGCTCATTTAGTATTTTTATAATTTTTGTCATATATGATACGTTTTCCAATGTATCAATTTTATTATAATTTTGATGTGAAAAATTTTATATGTGCATTTTTGTATAATTATAAATTTTCTGTAAATTTTTTTTTATTTTTTAATAAATTTTTTGGCATTTATTTCAAAATTCTATTTTTTTTTGTCTATTAATGTCACATTTTTCAATATTACATTAGATACTAATTTTTACCTTTAAAATTTTCTTTCTTCTTGTAATTCTAAATTTTAGTTTTTTTATAATTTTAGGGAATCCAACTGGTTTTTATTTATATTTCATTTCATTCTCTTTATTTTTCTTACAAATCTAGACACCAAAAAAAAAAAAAAAAGAAGAAGCAGGCTGCAAAGGCCGCCCTGCTACTGTAGCAGCATGGCTGCTATAGCCATAAAAACAGCCACATGGCCATACTTCCAGCCACCCTACACCACCAACTCTACTTAGACCCATCAGTCCATCAAGCACCATCATCATCACCCTCCCAACTTGCACCCAATTCAGCTGATTTTGGGGGATTTTTACTCATTTTTGGACACTTCATTCCCTCCATCTTGCACACTAGCTTTCCTCCACTTATGATTGCACACACTTACCACAATTCACTCATCTTGCACCCACACTCTCACTCTCTTAGTCCTCACTCACACTGCATTTTCTTCTTCACCTACATTCTTCACGCAACGCCCACCACACATTCACACTCTTCCATCCTCTTCCCCTACACACAGACCACAGGCAACTCTCCCTCACTTCTCTTGACTCCACACTTCACCTGCACTAGACCATTGCCCATACCTCCATTTTCTCTCCTTCCCTCTGCCACACTCACACACCCTCATTTTCAGTGGCACTCCCTCACTACACAAACACACATTCAGGCATCCAAGTAACCACTGCACACACACAGAGATTCATCATCATCAAGCAAATCATCAACCACCAATCTTCAAAACCAGTCCTGTACCCCTGGCAACGCGAGCACTGAGCAACCACATCCTTAAGCCAAGTCAATTCACCAAGCACACTACACTCTCCACTCCACAAGACATATCCAATTCACCTGCACAAACACACACATTACACACGAATTTCACACACAGCACACATATTCATTTGCACACATGCACACATCAGAAACACATTCACAGCACACACAAACCTCAACATACTCACACACATTCACACAACACAACCTTACCATCTGTTTTTCACTCATTCCACCAGCACCAATCAAACAACCATTCACAATACACACAGAGATCACTATTGGCCTCACTTTCACCTTTCACAGACTAGCACAAACACATCGCACACACTCATGCTTCACCATGATCAGCACATTCACATTCACACATAACATAGCAATTAATCCATAACACCATACACAAATCAGCAGGAACACACACAGAGAAATGCACACAGAATCACACACATACACAGAATTCACACACACACAGAGTACACTACACATTCACATATCAATGCACACGCACACAAATGCACACAGAGATACATACAGTCCCAATTCCAGCATCAATTAACTCCACTACATTAGCCCAAACTAGCCTTATTGCTCCCCCCATAGACCACACACAATCAACCACAAACACCACCAATAGTGACCGGAGCTCCACCTCCACTTCGCCGCAATCTTACCGACTGCCACCGTTGTTCGCCACCACCGTCGGACCACCCCCTTCCCTTGGCCCAGGTATGAATCTCAGCCCTCCCTCAAATTCATTCACTTAGTATAGAATCCCGTTTAATTTGCAGCAAAATTTGCTTGGAAACTTGAGGGATTTGAGTTTTGGTTGTTGATTGAAGGGCTGAATTAGAAATCTAAGGTAGTGAGAGGGCCGAGAGAAAGAAGAGAAGACTGGAAGAAGAGAGAAAGCGGGGAAGGGAAGAAAGAAGAGAATAGAGAGGGAGAGAGCAAGACAAGAAAGGAACAGAGAGACAGAGATGAAATCTGGAGGAAGAGAGAGAACAAAGAAAAAGGGAAAAAAGAAAAGAAAGAAAAGAGAGAAATAGAGAAAAAGAAAAAAAAAAGAGAAATTGGTTTTAAAAAAGAAAAAGTGTGCCCAAAACTACGTCGTTTTGACGTAAAATAAGGTAAAACGACGTAGTTTTAGGTTAGTTCCTTTTAGGCCTGTTTTACTATCAGAATAGATATTTGCATTTTAACTCCTCAAGGCCTTAGATAGTTCATTACACCCCTGATTAGTTGTGATTTCCTGCATTATAGTCCTTTTAATTATGGATTGGCTTTTAGGTTTTATTTCCTTATTATGCCCAGAATAATTGTAATTTCGTCTTTAAATTACTAGATATTATATTTTGGCCCCCCAGCTTGCTGTGAATAGTAAGTTTTCACCTTAAACTTGCTGAAATTATAATTTTACCTTTGAATGTTGATGAAAATTGCATTTTTGCCCCTAGCATTGCTGCAAATTATAATTTTAGTACTTGAATGTTGCTGTAATTTACAAATTGAACCCTGAATGTAGCTGGAAATTATGATCTTTGTCCATGTGTTGCTGGAAATTTGATTTTGGCCCTCCCTAATTGCTGGAAATTGCATTTTTGCCTTAAAATGTGGCTGGAAATTATATCTCTTCCCATTGGCTTGCTATAATTTACATATTTGGTTTTAAACTTGCTGGAAATTAAATTTTTGCTCTTATGTTTTATTAGAAATTATATTTTAGCATTTAAATTTGTTGTAAATTATATTATTACCCTAAGTATTGTTAAAATTGGAATCTTACCCTTTAGTTTGCTATAAATTACATTTTTTCTCTAGAATGTTATTAAAAAATTTTCATTTTTAACCCAAAAACTTTTTATTTTTATTTTATTTTTAAAATTAAATTAAGTCCTTAAAACTTTCAATTATGCCTTTTTGTGTTTTTACATTTTTTAATCAATGCCCAAATTTGATTTTTATTTAATTAATGCTTAAATTAGTTTCTTTGTACCTCTTTATATTATTTTGGTGTTTTTATTTATGTGTTAAAGTTTAATTACATATTATTGTATTTTCTTTATTTAAATTAAATATATATATTTTTAAATGCTTAGTTGGTGCTTTTTAATTTTTATTTGTTGTTGTTATTATAATTCCCTTGCATTTTATCCCTTGATTATAGTGATTAATATTCACGTTATGATTTTTTTATTCCAAAATAGTGGTGCCTTAATATGTTTGTTCATGTTGTTAGTTTGTATACCGGTTATTCAAACGAGTGGTTATTTCTATTATCCTTTTTAATGTTTCTTTATGTGGCTCTTACGTGCTCCTATGTGTTTTTTTTTAGTGTTTTTTTATGTAATTTTTTGGTATTGTTTCTATTTATGTGTGACCATTTATTTATGGCATGCTATTTATTTGAATTTAATTTTAATTATTCAAAGAAATGTAATAGATAGTTAATATTTTATTTAACAAAATTTGTATCTTAGACAGTTAATGTAATAGATAGGTTATATTTTATTTATTAACAAAATTTTGTATTTTAGATAGAAAATGTAATAGATAGGTTAGATAAGTTATTTTCTTATTTTTTTTCCCATTTAGAGTCTAACTAGGTTTCCCCGATGTAATAGTTGGGGCTTTTGCATGCTATGTGCTTATGTGTTTTACTCGCTTTCCTTTAAGACTTCGCATATAGAATATTATGCTTATGTTCTATGTGCTCCAAGGTGCTATTATCTGCTTCTATGTGATTATTCTTTAATCTATACTTTTATTTATTTACTTGCTTTATTACGATGTATGTGCATCATCGCCACACTAGCCCAATGCTAGTGGTGGTTAATTCTGATTTCTTTGCTAATCCAACACTAGCAGGAAATTTCTAGGAACTAGTCAACGCTAGACCCTTAGGTCATAGTGTTAGATTACTTCTTGTGTGCATTTCATATCATTTCACACACTTTTTTCTCTTTTAAAGCCTTTTCCATTTTTGCACGATTTTTATGTATTATTATTCTTATTATCTATTTTTTCACATATGTTCAGTGCATGACATTTAGGCTACATTTCACATAGAATCTTAGGCCATTTGTGTGATTCGACTAGAAATAGACACATACTTATGTGGAAATGGCGATTTAATATGTCATTCCCCCCTTCGTAATTAGGAACAGTTAGTCACGAGTTATTAGTCCCCGTACCCTATTATATTACATCCCCTTTCTTTGATCACTTATATCTATATTCACATTTTATTTTTTACTTCTTGCATTCCATTTTTGCATAACTCGTGACCCTTTCGAGGTTTCTTTTTAGGTTTCGCGATTAATGAGATAATTCCAATTTAACTTCGAAGGGATATTTTGTCCCTCTCGATATGTCTTTTAGGTCTAGATTTGCATTCATATAGATACATCCAAATGTGATAGAATTCAGGGTTACCTTAGAAAAATTTTGATTAAATCTCGCAACTAGTTTTGGCTAGGTTGAAAGGGTGCCTTAGGCGTGACCCTTTGCCTTCCTTTCTTCAACTGTGACTCTCGAACTCATTTTTCTCTCGTTTTTAAAGACTTGGAGTTGTCTAAAAGGGTTTTATTTTTTTTTATTTTTCTTAAAAAATATATATTTTCTAAAATCATTTTTGATTTTCTTACATTTTATAATAAAATATTTTTTTGGTAATTTAGTACATCAAAACTCGATATCAAGTGGTGACTCTTGTTTTCATAAAAACCCTTTTTAGACTCTATTTTCGAGCCCAAAACCGTCGCATATTCAGAGTCCCATTTTAGGCCCTTTTCTTTTGTTTTCATTTTTTGCAAAAAATTAAAAATGCTTTTATCTAAAAAAAACCCCCTTTTTTAACAAAAACCACCAAAACTCTCTTTTTCTCACACTTACCATTTTTTTCGTCTTTCAAAAAATGGGACACAACAAATTCCTTTTAGGCTACCTGATTGAAGAAAATGGGAATCAGAGAATTGAAATCATTTTTGAAAATTTAAGAATTCTCCATTCCTGATTAAATTTAAAGGAATCGGAATCATTTCTAAAAATTTTACAACTTTGACTTCTTTTTTATTCTCAATTATTTTGTTGTGATAAACTATTAGTAGAAATCATCATGTGTTTGTTAATTAATAAAACTAAATGATTTAGGACCATAATGTCTTTAAAAGTAAATAATTCCGATTCCGATTCCGATTCTGACATCTAACCCAGCAAGGATATTTGAATAAAAAATTTTATTATAATTTTAAAGTGAATAATTCCAATTCCAATTCTAATTCTGATCCATAAACCAAGCACCCCCTGAGAATTAAAGAACATAACATAATATGTTCTCGTAGAGCTCAGGGGGTTTAATTGTAGGCCAACAAAAGAATATAGGAACAAAGATCAAATGAAGGGTTTGCCGATAAATGAGTCCACCCCTCTGAGTTCTCCCAAGCCCAAAACCCTGAGTAATTTGTGCATAGACTCTTTATAATTTCGATAGGTTTTTCTCCACTGAGAGAAATAGGTGAGTGTGGACTACCCATTAAACTGTTGGACCCTAAATTTTTTCTTTTCCTCATTTTTCTTTTTCTTTTTTTCGATATTTCTTCTCTTCTTCCTTTTTTTTTTTTTTTTTTTAAAAAAATTTTACTCCTAAAGCAAGTGGCAGGCGCAACCACCCACGAACGCCTGTCGCCAAGCTAGACCATTGGTGACCGGTGACGATCAGACGTAGCAGTAAATTCCTGGAAAAATTTGGATGAAGTTGCTAGAATCAACCAATCAATCAACAGCTAGCGGAAATCCATCAGAAGCTGTGGGTGACGGTGTTGCCACCCAGCTTTAGGAGTAAAAATAAAAAAAAAGGAAAGAGAATAAGAAGAAATATTGGAAAAGAAAATCAAAAGAAGGCAAAAAGACAAACTACATTCATATGTTGCTTATTTAACTAGGCACCTTTGAATAGTCCATATAACCCAAGTGGAATTGACCCTCCCTATTCTAGCCGATGATCAAGAACATGGACTTGGATGGTTTTATTCATAACTCATCCAAATCGTTCCAAATCTAGTTCCACTCGCCATTTGCAAACTAGTGCCCGGAGCACTCGTGTTTTGAGAAACAAGATCATATTTTGAAGAAGTAAAATAAAAAAGGGAAAGGGTATTACATGTAAGGAAAAACAATGAGTATGAGAGTGTTTGTTTCGATGACAAATGGTGATGAGTGCCTCAAAAACATTCGTTAGAAAAATACATATTTAAAAATAAATCTCAAGAGAATCCTCTGTAATTGTTAAAAGTTTCACAAGAGATTTCTAAAATTATCCCTTGCTCAGATTTGAACTTCTCAACCATCAAAACCCCACTTCTAGAAACAAAGATTAAAAATTGCTCAGATTAGAACTTCTCAACTGCCAAAGCGCACTTGTAGAGAAAAAGATTAAAAATGAGGCTACCTGACTGACTGAATTGAAAAGTCTTCCCAACTTGTGAACATGTCCAACCACTAATCGATAAGAATACCAGAAGCCGATTAGAAGGCCGAAAGAGACAGCTATCGATGTCGCGACAATCTAATTAGGCTATTTAAGTTTCTTGGGCGAAGAAATTTTTTAAATTGAAAATTAAATAAAATAACATCAGCAAGTACTTTATTCACCAAAAAATGGGCGTTGACCGATTTGTATGTATCTTGTGCAATTGCAGCTCTGGGGATCCCATTCTGTGTGCAATTCACTCTTACTGGCGTTTTCTTTGGGGTCACTGGTGCTTTTCTGAATCCTAGAAAGATGGCTGCAACTCAGGCTGTACCACTTGTTAATGTGGAGGGTCTCTTGCTGAAAATAACTTCAATTCTTATTGGAGAAGAACTTATGGCAGCTGGATTGGTGTATGAGTTTAAAAGCCTCGTAGAATCGTTGAGGACGGTTCAAGGCTTCCTCTTGGAAGCTGAGGAGAAGTCTGTTTCTTCTGCCTTAGTGGAGGTTTGGCTGAAAAAGGTCAACAGATTAACATCGATGGCGGATGATCAAGTGGATGAGTCTATATATGAACTTCGGCGGCTCAAGGTAGAGCACGAGAAGAAGAAGAAGAATAAGGTACGCAACCTCTTTGCTTACTATGACTTAATTGTGAGAAAAATGGAGTTGGCTCGCGGGTTCGCATCCATTAATTCAAGTTATGAAAGTTTACTCCGTGAAGTCCGTCGCTTGGGGCTTGCGAAACAAATAGTGGATATAAGCACCCATATTGAACAACTTCGACGGACTGCAGATTCTTCCGTTGTAGAATTTCAAATGCTCAAAACAAGTTCTAATGCCCTCGTGCAGCTGAAAGACTTGTTACTCGAGAGAGTTGAAGAAGCTGGAAATGACAGAGATTTGTTCTTCCTTACCATAGTAGGGATGCGGGGCATCGGCAAGACAACCCTTGCTAAGGTGCTCTACAAAGATGCTGAGGTGGTGAATCATTTTGATGAGAGGATGTGGGTCTATGTGGGGAGGGAGGACCTCAATATTGATAGGATTTTGAAAGATATGCTTGAGAGTCTCACCCACGCCGTCCTTGACCTGTCGTCTAGCAGTAGGGAAGCAAATCTATTGAAGATTCTAGACAGGTTGAAAGGGAAAAAATTTCTGCTTGTTCTTGACGATGTTTGGGAGATGCAAAGGCATTTGTGGGATTTACTCACCAAGCATTTGCTAAAGCTAGGCGGTTCTATCGGAAGCAAAATAATGGTAACTACTCGTGCAGCAGGGATTGCTGATTCACTGAGTCCAGGGTTTAGGTGGGAAATGTGTCTCCAGACGGACGAATTTTGCTGGGAATTGTTTGTGCAAATAGCATTTGCACAAGGTGGACCAAAAAGGACCCCAGCACTAGAGGCAGTGGGTAGAGAGTTAGTGAAGAAGTGCAGAGGAGTTCCATTGTCGATAAAAGCATTAGGAGGTTTGTTGTACACCATGACAAATGAAGACGATTGGTTGAGGATAAAAAGAAATGGTATATGGAATTCCAGTCCTATTTTTGGTGCCCTAAAGTTGACCTATGATAATTTTCCTTCAAAATCATTAAAACTATGCTTCCTTTATTGTTCTATGTTCCCGAAAGACTCTGTCATGGAAAAGGATGAACTGATACAACTTTGGATGGCACAAGGATTGCTTAATCCGCCCCGAGGGAGTGTTTTAAGCATGGAAGATTTAGGAGCTCAGTATCTTGACATTTTAGTGCGAACATCATTTTTGCAGAATGCTGAACAGGATGAGTTGACAGGAGGGAAATACTACAAATGTATCATCTTTTCCATGATCTTGCCTTGTACTTATCAAAGGATTACTGCTCAATTATGGAGGAAATGAACATTGCAGAAAATTATCTTGATACTGCACACGTGTGCCCTGATTAACTGTGACGTAGAAATTCTAGAATCCTTCGAAGACAACTTCAGAAAGCTTCGGACATTGCGTTGGGAGAAGAACTGTACAGTTCTTGGAGACATGTTGGCATACGCTACTTCTCTTCGTGTCTTAATTGTGGTTGATTGGCTTATTGAAGAATTACCAGGTTCAGTAGGCAGGTTAAAGCTTCTACATTATCTTGACATCTCAAAGACCTAAAATTGTAAAACTTCCAGACTCAATTTCAAGACTCTACAATTTGCAAACCTTGAAACTCTATGATCTAATATAGTTGCCAAAGAATTTTGAGAATTTGGTTAATTTGAGACACCTTTATATTGAGAGTTTAAAGGACTTGGACAAATTGAGTGCTTTTCCTCCTCGATTTCAAGAACTTAATCAATCCTTCGTCTTTTAAGGCATCCTTTAAAGCATAGTTTGCACAAGAATTGTCCAATTGAGAAGTTAGACACGTTAGTTGGAGCATCCAATAGGTATGCGAGTCTCAGGATTTATCGTCCTCGAGAATGTCGAGTGACTATGAGGAGGCCACCAAAGCAAAGCTATCAAGATATGTCAACAATAGAACGTTTACAGCTTCATTGGAATGCGAGAAGGGAGAATTGCTATGATGAGGATGTTTTGGAAGGTCCTTGCAACCTCACTCAAACATAAAACATTCTGATAATTCGAAAATTACAAAGGTTCAGCATTTCCTACATGGATGGCTAATACCTCTTGGCCACCGATACTTCTCCATCTTGTGAAGATAGAGTTGGAGGACTGCAGCTGTTGTGAACAAGTTCCACCAGCTGGGGCACCTTCCCTATCTCAAGATTGTTAAGATACTAGGGATGGTCAATGTTACAAATATTGGAGCTGAATTCTATGGTTTGACAAATGTTGATGATCAAAATGGCAGCAGTAGCAGCGGTTGGGGTTCGCCTATGTTGTTTCGAGCACTAAGAGAGCTCACAATAAGGGGAATGACATGCCTAGAAAGTTGGTCTGATCCCGTGCATCTGTCAAATTATTCTTCAAGTGTATGTCCACTTTTGGAGAAATTTGAAGTTCAGCAATGCCCCAAACTGATTCATTTCCCAGATATAATAAATGGCAGGCATAGGCATCTCCGACGGTTAGAGATTGCCTTGTGTGACAGTTTGGCTAGTCTACCAGAGGGACTTGGAAGACTTGGGTCTCTTGAGGATTTAGACATACGTGGCCTACCATCTCTGTCTCAGCTGTCTATTGGATATTGTAACAATCTCAGAAGTTTGACAATAGGTGGCTTCTCCAGTACTTCAAATGTTGACTATAATACCCAACGTGCTGTTGACTCTAATACCTCTCTTACATCTGAAAGGAGGCATGCGGAGAAACTCACATCTTTGCCAGAGGAACTACAATATCTCTCAGCTTTGAGGTATTTGACAATATCAGGATATGGCTGGGCTGGAGTCCCTTCCAGAGTGGTTTCGATAAGCTGCAATCCCTTCAAATTCTGAAAGCTTGAGTTCTGTCGGAAGCTTATGTATTTGCCAGCAGTAGGAAAAATGCAACAACTCGCTAATTTGGATGAGCTTGATATCTGTTATTGCCCCCTTCTGGAGGACAGATGCACCAAAGGAAGCTCGTCCAGAATGGTACAAGATATCCAGTATTCCCAGACTTAAGATAAATTCTGAAGAAATCAAATTCACCGGCGTAGTAGGAATTAAAATTGTAAGCTACTTGTATCACTACATCTTCCTTTCTACTTACTGCACACAACATCTTCTTTTCAACTTACTGCACACAACCAACCTAGAGTTCAATTGCCCTATCACCTCTCCTTCCTTCCAGGTGTTGATGCTTGTCTTCATTTTATTTTATTTTTTTTTGCAGGTTCCTTTCCATCAGATGCTCAAAGTGAGTAGTTCATTGTATTCAAATCCAAGGAATAGAATATAAGGTATAATCCTGGAATTCTCAACCAGAATTTTGTTATTAATGACAGAAAAATTTTGAAAAGCAAATCCCATGCTTTGTATTGCAGTATTAATAGCTATCTGGGAAAGTCTTGCTGAAATGAATCTCTCAATTTTTACCAGTTAACGCGCTAGGAACTAAGTTGTACGCCAATAGCAGCCTTATAGAAGGATAAAAATCTCTTTATGCCTCATCATGTCATATACACACCATTTTGGTGCTTCTCGTATAATTTTAGACTATTTCGTCAATTGTTGTCTTATGGTCAAAGTGGTAACTTCAAAATACCGCTTTAACATGGCACCAAGTAGAAGCAAAAGTAGAAAAGGATTGGAATAAATAGGAATGAAAAGGATTGGATCCGATTTAAATGATGCATCCAAACAGATTTTCTTGTTTCATAATGCTGCTATTGATGCCAAAGTAAATTTCATTGCTCTGATTACATTCCGTTGCATGCTTGAATTAGTGCTCATACTTTTTGAGGAGTTTTTTCAACTTTGATTGCACTAGACAAGGTGAATTGGTCATTGTATCTTGCCAATTCACAAATATATTAGATGTCCTCAAATGTTGTTTCCAGTAAAGAAAACGCGTATGAAGAAATGACTCGTGCAGTTTAGAGTTCTCATGACTGGAAATGTCAAATGACAACCAATCTCTACCTTGAAGTTCACTATTATTTGAACTCTACTTACCTATTTTCATTATGAAATGCCTTCTTGCATGATTCACATGTACTTGTCTTGATTTCCATAGTCTCTTGTCCTCATCCACTTTTGCTGTGTGTTGTTTAACATCCCTTCATGAAGCTGTAGTCACATTAAGAACATTTTATGCTCATTTTTGGATTATTGGAAACCTGGAATCTCCTTGAACTTTTTAACGCCTCTATAGTTTTACGGCAGTTATAATAAATTATCATGATCACTTACATAAACTTTCCTGTTGTATACACAATTTTTGAAGGTTATCTTTAATCTCTTTCCAATTCTTTATCATCTCTAAGAATGGTTATTGCCTGGACACTCTGGCATTTTGTGTTATTGACTAAACAAACCTAACATATAGTGATGACAATAACCTTCTGTCATTGGTGAATCCATCATTGTTGTTTTGGTATTCTCTTTTCACAGAAGGGTGCGGATGTGGGGGTTATTGATTGTATAAATGTCCATGCTGAGTGTTTAGAATTTTGATGAGAAAATCTGCATGACATAATCGAGTTATATTAGTATGTTCTTTTCTTTCTTCTGATGGAGTGTGTCTAACAATTAGATGAAAAGAAAAAGAAAGATCCACGTAATGATTTGAATTATTCTCTCAAGTTCAGCCTCTGTAGAAATTTTTGTTTACACATTAAATCCTATGTAGAAAGGGTGAGGAAAAAAACTGAAAAGCCTTGTGATACAATTATGGAAAGTGCTAGTGGAGGGGTGAAGTTCTGCTTTATCCTCAGGGTAATGGGGTACCCAAGTCTCTGCATTGAGTCTTGGCTTAGTCACTGGAAGCAGGAAATCAGTGCAACAGTTATTCTCTATTTGTTACTTGAATGCATTTTCCCATTCTCAGGCTGTTTTTAGCACTCCGCATCATTATGTAAAATGTCACTATTTGCTTCTATTTGCTTTATCCAAATAATTTTGTCTTGCAATTTTGTTTGCCAGGTAACATCTTATCAAATCCCAAAGGTGGTAAGGCTTTCGGGCTTTGTTTGAACCGAGAGGGCGCCTAGAACACATAAGTGGTTCTTTCTTATGAAGTACAGAAATTGATTTGTGCATCTCTTTTTGCTGCTGAAGTGAAAAGCTTAGAGCATTTTTTTTCCTCCTTTTTTTTTTTTTTGGTTCCCTTTTTGAAGCTGAATTTGAAAGGCCAATGGAGGCTGTCCAATGAGATACTTTCCTACCATTTACCTCTTATGCTGCTGGTTTCTCGTTTCTTGCATTTGTGCAGCCTAGATTTGTTGCTGCTTAAAAGGAAGTTTGAATTTGTGGCGAGACTGTAGTCCTGAACATACTTGCAATTCTGTTTCAATTTTCTTACTCTCAGGTCCAAAACAAGTTTAATTATCATGTCTTAATGTATGCTGAACTTACATATTTGAATGAAGTTGTGTTGCCGTATAAACTTTAGATTTACACTATCCTTTCTGCTACTGTTTCACAAATACAACAAAACAAAGTAGAATATGCATAAACACGATTTACCTTTTGTGCGTCTATGTGTATGTGTGTATGTGTGTTAAAACTAGCATACGCATAAACTATAAACATGATATGTTGACACTAGATTTGAATGAGGTACAAGATGCAATCTCCGATGGTTAATAATCAAATGTAATTGTAATTTGCTTGTAAAATCATATTCGACTCGAGCTTTAGTTTGAAGTCAAGACAATGTAATTTTTAAAAATAGCTTTTCAAGCATTATCACAAAATTGTGTTTTTTTTTTTAATTGTCAACATCTCCTTGTTTAAGTTGACAATTTATTTAAATTTGCAATGAAAACATCCCTACCTCAGAACTGTTCAAGTTAATCGTTAAATTTGACTTCATTTGCTCTTTACCTTAACTACTATTTCTAGTTTCTAGTTGATAGTTTTTCTTTTCTTTAATTTCTTTCCTTAATACCTCTATTTATTTATTTTGCTACATAAACATTAAAACTTCTATTGACAGAACTTGAAATGTACACAAGCAACCAAGCTGCAAAGTTTTAACTACGATTTTTCAAAAAAAAAAAAAAAAATAACTAGGAAATGCTCATCCATTTTACAATTGTATACAATTACATTACAATACCATCCAATTGCTTATGAAATACTCTCTAATTTTTCTCTTTCAGCACCAAGGGACAGTTTCCTAACCAAATTCACAAAGGTATCTTGATTATTCTTGGCTATTGGCCCATATGTTGCGGGCGCCATGTGACGTCTTACTTGCATTATGCAAAATATATATATATTAGTGTGTGTTTGGTTATATTTCTTAGATATATTTCTCAATTATTTTTTTATTTTACAAATACATCTACCTAAAAATACTAAAATAAATTTTTTCTCAAATATATTAAAAAAAAAAAAACCTTATACATACAGGATGTTGGAAAGAAGATGACTAATGGTCTCTATATCAGCACTCCACCGTTGATTAGTCAAAACTTCCCATTTGGATAGCCTGTTCTTTAGCTGCAGGTCTCTATTAGCATGGAAGTCCGAAAGTGTACTGAAATTGTGGAAAAATTGACCTTCAGGCTAGTAAATGGATTCTGCTTTTGAGGTATCGAAGGAAATCTGATTAATTATAAAGCAGTGAATACTGTAAATGCCTTCTTATTTTCTTTGTAAAATTGTAATTGAACACCGCCAATTTTCTACCAGAAGTATTGAGCAGCGCATAAGGATCTGTTCATGCATTTAATCACGTGCCACAAATTTCCTTTTAGAAGCTTGTTTTTGGAGATGGGGATGGTATTTTTTTTTTTCTTAATCTAATATCAAAACCTTAGATTTTTCTTTATGTTATGCGCTCAATGCAATCAAAGGAAAATGTTGTGTAAAATAGTATATTTTTCAGAAAATTGACTAGTTATTTTTTTTATGTAGTTATCTTTTCTTTTTTTTTTTTTTGAAAAAACTTGTCATTTTTTGTTTAATTAACGTTCAATCACTATAGTACTATCCGCTATCAATACTGGAAGGATAATAAGGGTACGTAGGAGCACATAAAGAAACATTGGAAGGATAATAAGGGTACCTCCCATTCGAAGATTCGGTACAAATGCTAACAACATGAACAAACTTATCAAGGTACCATTATTTAAATAAATAAATTATTAATTAAATAATTTCATATTAATCACTATAAACATGCCACAATAATTCAAAACAATTATAGCAATAATAAACAAAAATAGTTAAATATTTAGGAAGAAAAATGAAAATTGTTTAAGTAAATAAATAAATAAATAAATTAATACATAAATAAACACAATGAAATAAGGAAAATAAAATAAAAAATAAAATACAATAATACATACTTAAGCTTTTAGCATCCAAATAAGAATCACCAAAATAACTAAAAGAGAAATAAAGAAACTAATTTGAGCATTAATTAGATAAAAAGACTAAATTTTGGAACATTAAAATAAGATAAAATATGAAAAGAAAATAATTAAAAAAATTTTGAGGAATTAATTAAATTCTTTTTCTTTTTTTTTGACAAAAATAAAAATGTTCCAAGGTTTTGGCTTAAAAGTGAAAATTTAGGCAACATTCTTAGAATAAAAATATAATTTACAACAAACTAAAGGGTGAAATTATAATTTCAAACCATAGTTAAGGTAATAACATGATTTACAACAAATTTAAAAGGGCTAAAATATAAATTTCAGCAAGTATAATGCCAAAAATAAAATTTTCCAGCAATACTTAAGGCCAAGAATATAATTTCAGCAAAGTCATTAAATAATACATAATTTACAGCAAACATTTAAAGGCAAAAATTTAAGTTCTATCTACTTGGGGGGCAAAAATATAAATTCCAGCAATATTGGAAGGCAATAATGTAATTCTAGCAAAATATAATGACAAAAATAAAAGTTCAGCAAGGTTGAGGGATAAAAATGAAATTTTCAGCAACATGAGGGACCAAATTTACAATTTTCAGCAACATTCAAGGGCTAAAATACAATTTCAGCAATATTCTAGGGTCAAAATACAATTCCAGCAATTCATGGGGGCTAAAAAGGTAAAATAGAGCAAACCTAGGCGGTCAATTAAAATAAATAAGGACTTAAATAAAGTAAACTAAAGTATTGGAGGGAATAATTAAACAATTAAGAACCTAAGGGGGCAAAATGTAAATAAATATAATCTGATGACAATAATAAATAACTAAAAAAAAACTAAATTTTGGTTATGATTTTTTCTTCTTCTTTTTTTTTTCTCTTCGGTTTTTTTTTTTTTTTACTCTCTTTTCGGCCTCCCCCTCTTTGGTTTTTTATTCTCTCTCCTGCCTACACTTTCTCCTCGCCCTCTCTCTCTCTCTCTCTCTTCGGTTTTTTATTCTCTCTTCGGCCTACCCCTCTTCAGTTTTTTGTTCTCTCTTCGGCTCCTCACCTCGGATTTTTCTCTTCTTCAGCCCCTCACCTTGGATTTTCACTCTTCGGCCCCTCACACTCTCTTTTTCTTTTCTTCTCTTCGGCTCACTCACACTCTCTTCTTCTCTTCTTCTTTTCTTCTCTTCGGCTCACTCACTCACTCTCTTCTTCTCTTTTTCTCTTCTTCTCTTCGGCTCACTCACACTTTCTTCTTCTCTTCTTCTCTTCGGCTCACTCACACTTTCTTCTTCTCTTCTTCTCTTCGGCTCACTCACTCTCTTCTTCTCTTCTTCTCTTGTTCTCTTTGGCTCACTCACACACTCTTCTTCTCTTCTTCTCTTCGGCTCCCTCACTCACTCTCTCTTCTTCTCTTCTTCTCTTCGGCTCACTCTTCTTCTCACTCTGATTCTCTCAGTCCATCTCTCTCTGTTTTTCTCTCTTCAATCTCTTCCCCCAAAATCAACTACCCTAAAATAAACATCTAAACAACAATTTGAACCCTTAAAATTTATTCAAAAGAAAAACATGTAGAGAAGCAGAGAGATTTACCAGATTAAAAGATGGTACGGATATGATGGTAGAGATGCACTAGTGGTGGTGCATTGGTGGTGTGAGCTGGTTTTCTAGCGGTGGATGGTGGTGCAGTGCGTGTGTATGCAGTGAGAGCCGAGAGGGAGAAAGGTGAGTTTTGTGTATTTTGTGATGTTATCAGATGAGTTGTGAGGGAGCCGAGAAGGAGAAAGAAGAAAGTGTGTTTATGTTTTTTGAGAGAGAAAAAAATGGAACTGATTATGTGAATTGTGTGTTGTGTGTCTGATGAGTTGTGTGAGCTTGAGTGTTGAGGGAAGAAAAATCCAATCCAAAATCCCTTCAAATCTGCTGAATTGCAGGAGGAGTTGGTTTTTTTCTTTTTTTGTGCTGTTGCGTGCAGCATTTTTTTTTTTTTTTAATGCGACTACGTGCAGCAGCTGCAGTTACTGCAGCTGCTATAGCAGCTTTTCTCTTTTTTTTTTTTTTTTTTTGAGAATCCAAATAAATAGTAAATAGTGTTGAAAAATTATGAAAATTTTATGAAAAATCTATAAATTCATAAAATGTATGTATAAAATTTTTGGTACAAAAATTCTAATAATAAGAACATATTTGAATATGTGTCATATGTGACAAAAATCATGAAAAGAAAAAATAAAAATACTAAATGACCCTTAAAAATCACAAAATTTTTACAAAAAATATATTATCACACAAAAATATGTATACTAAAATTTTCATTCAGAAATTTTAACATATCTGCATTCTTGGGTAACGTGCCCTTAACAAACAAAAAAGACGAAAATTAAATAAATACTTAAATGACCTCCAAAAATTATGTAATTTTGACAGAAAATTTATGAATATACAGAATGCACACATAAAATTTTTCACTTGAAAATTCTCATAAAAAGAGTGCATTGGAAAACGTACCATTAAGTTTAAAATACTAAAATTTTTAAATAAATAATAAATGACTCCCAAAAATCATTAAAATCATAAATAATGATAAAAATAGTAAAATTATGTATTTAGAAAATAAAACAAAAAAATAGAATAATATTTACGTGGGGAAATTACCATTTTGCCCCTGATGTGACGAACTAGTCATAATATACATGAAAATTGTACTTGACCCCCGAAAAATGAAAAACACCCCCTAAAACAAAGTAACACATATTTTTTTATAAAAGGTGTGTCAAAATTTGGTGTTTACAGTATCTTTGTAGTGTCATTTTGTTCCCATATAAACAAAACAAAACAAAACAAGGTAGAATATGCATAAACACGATTTACCTTTTGTGTGTGTATGTGTGTGTGTGTGTGTGTGTTAAAACTAGCATACACATAAACTATAAACATGATATGTTGACACTAGATTTAAATGAGGTACAAGATGCAATCTCCGACAGTTAATAATCAAATGTAATTACAATTTGCTTGTAAAATCATATTCGACTCGAGCTTTAGTATGAAGTCAAGACGACGTAATTTTTAAAAATAGCTTTTCAAGTATTATCACAAATTTGTTTGTTTTTTTTTTAATTGTCCACGTCTCCTTGTTTAGGTTGACAATTTATTTAAATTTGCAATGAAAACATCCCCACCTCAGGACTGTTCAAGTTAATCGTTAAACTTGACTTCATTTGCTCTTTACCTTAATTGCTATTTCTAGTTTCTAGTCAATAGTTTTTCTTTTCTTTAATTTTTTTCGTTAATACCTCTATTTATTTATTTATTTATTTTGCTACATAAACATTAAAACTCCTATTGACAGAACATGAAGTGTACACAAGCAACCAAGCTGCAAAGTTTGAACTAGGAAATGCTCATCCATTTTACAATTGTATACAATTACATTACAATACCATCCAATTGTTTATGAAATACTCTCTAATTTTTCTCTTTCAGCACCAAGAGACAGTTACCTAACCAAATTCACAAAAGTATCTTGATTATTCTTGGCTATTTTCCAATGTTGCGAGCGTCATGTGACGTGTTAATTGCATTATGCAAAATACATATATTAGTGCGTGTTTGGTTATATTTCTTAGATATGTTTCTCAATTAATTTTTTATTTTACAAACACATCTACCTAAAAATACTAAAATAAAATTTTCTAAAAGATATTAAAAAAAAAACCTATCAGCACTCCATCGTTGATTAGTCACAACTTCGCATTTGGATAGTCTGTTCTTTAGTTGCAAGTCTCTATTAGCACAGAAGTCCGAAAGCGTACTGAAATTGTGGAAAAATTGACCTTCAGGCTAGTAAGTGGGTTCTGCTTGTGAGGTGTCGAAGGAAATCAGATCAGTTATAAAGTAGTGAATACTGTAAATGCCTTCTTATTTTCTTTGTTAAATTGTAATTGAACGTGGCCAATTTTCGACCAAAAGTATTGAGCAGCGTATAAGGATTTGTTCATGCATGTAATCACGTGCCACAAATTTCCTTTTAGAAGCTTGTTTTTGGAGCTGGGGATGGTATTTGTTTTTCTTAACCTAAGATCTAGACCTTAGATTTTTCTTTATGTTATACGCTCAATGCAATCAAAGGAAAATGTTGTGTAATAAAAATAGTATATTTTTCAGAAAATTGACTAGTTATTTTTTTTATGTAGTTATCTTTTCTTTTTTTTTTTTTTGAAAAAACTTGTCATTTTTTGTTTAATTAACGTTCAATCACTATAGTACTATCCGCTCTCAATACTGCCTATATACGCTTGAAATTGGTGGAGAATTTGCCAAAAAAATAAAAATAAAAAATAGTTGAGCAGTCAAGCAAAAGTAGGCAGTAATAAAAACTTAGTGTTAACCATTTATTTATGCTACGAAGATAGATCTAAAGAAAAGGCAGTATTTAAAGTTTATACTAAGCATAAAACACGTAAAAATTGGGTATCTTCTTGAAAACTACGGCCTTAATATGGCAACATGGTAATTAATGGTGTGGTTCAAGCTGTATATCTTTAAGGGTTTTATTCTTTCATTTATTTATTTATTTATTCATTTATTTGCTGTTAGTGTTAAAACTAATAAGTTGGAAGGAAATTCTTAAATGGACCCGGTCTAGAACTCCACCTATTCTTAAATGAACTCATCCATAACTCTACTTGTGAACCTTATAGTTTAAAGTAAAGCCACATAACTATTTTTATGTCATTTTTTTATATTAACATGCGTTACTTTACTTACTTTGAGCTCTTTTTACATACGTATTATTTTACTTACTTGAACTCTTTTAAATTACAAAGTTTATAGGTAGCGTTGGAACATTAATTACATACATGTAAATATGGGTACGTTGATATCTCCACACCTTAATCAAAGTGAAAGGCATTCTTCTATATCTCTGTGTTGGCATTACCTAGAAGCGCGATCACAATGGACTGAGTCAAAAGGGCGCCGATTGATTTGCAATCCAATGACATACACGCCTTTCTTCTGGTACAACCATTCATAAAGCGTTTTTAGTTAATGCTCTAAACCATGCCTTTTTCACGGTACAACCATTCATAAAGCGTTTTTAGACAATGCTCTAAGACCACGCCTTTAATTGCAAACTCCGGACCCGTCCACTGACCATAGTTGAATACACCAAACACTCCGTTTCTGTTTCAAAGCAAACCCCAACAAACCCTTTTCCATAAAGATCCATTCTAACTCCATTCGATTTCATCAAAATAGCCAATGGAGGTAGCTACGCCGGCAGGTCTAATTGCCGCCGGAGGCGGAGGAGGAGGAGGTGGGCTAGCGCCATTCTTGTTCAAAACGTATGACATTGTCGATGATTCAACCACAGATGACACCGTTGCGTGGAGCCCGAGTAGAAAGAGCTTTGTCGTGTGGAATCCACTTGAATTCGCCCGACTTCTCCTCCCTAATTATTTTAAGCACAATAATTTCTCTAGCTTCATCCGCCAGCTCAACACCTATCTATGTTGTTTAATTGATTGAATTTAATTGAATTGAATTTGATTGATCATACGCATATGTTGATTTTGGATTTTAATTGGGTTTATTTCTTATCTGACGATTCATTTTTTTTTTGGGTGAGTATAATTGAGTTTTGTTTTGATGGACTGATAAAAGATTCCTCCTTTGGGGGTGTGTGATTGTGGGTTGAATGGGTTATTTAGTTTTTTTATTTTTTTATGGGTTGATGTAGGAATTCACTTTTTAATGCTGGATTGAAGAAGAGGAATTTTTTGTTGTATCGGATGTTGAGATTGTTTGTTAGATGATGAGGGAAATTTTCAGTGAGTGGGTCGAAAACATGCAGCTTAATGGAAGGAAAGTTAGGAATAGAATGGAATAAGAGGATGCATGTAATGGACAGAGATAGAATGCGATAACAAGGCTTTTATTGAGTGACTTTTGGGAAATTTATGGATAGATTGGTAGCATTGGTTGGGTGTGTCTGTGTGTGTGTTTTCATGTTGGTATTCTGGCACTACTTTTTTTTCTGGCTTCTGTATGTGTACCGTGTTGAGGGGTTCAGGGACAGTTTGAGACTTGGAAAGGAAGAGTGGCTTAACAAAATTCGCCACTCTTCGAAGTGATCTTGCGTGATTTCCTTGAAATTTATTGGTGCTCAAGGTTTTATGTTACTCGCCTTACAAGAATTAGAAGATCCACATTAAATTGTGAATGGTTGCTGACTGAAACCGGAAAGAACTTATATGAAAGCTACTATAGTAGCATTGGTTGTGTCTTTGAGGCATTTGTCAGTGGCATATTTAAAGAGATATAATGAGTTTGATTTAAAAATACTGTCAAATGCTAACAAGAGACATATTTTAACTTTATTTTGTCCCTAAGGTTTAGAAGGAAACCAATGTGATTGCCAACATCTATAGTGTAGTTCGCTGTCCCTTGGCTCCTATCTCATTAGTTATGGTCCAAAAGAAACACTTTCATCTGACATGGTAACCCAATTGGCAGAACTGAAAACCCATGATTCTACTCTTCAAGTTTTGTGCTTTTTATTTTTTAGTGGTTTTAGTACCTTTACATGCCTCACGCTTGTTGGAGGATATGTTTCTTAATTTTACACCGTATTAGTAAGTAGGCAAGTTTGGCAAGATTTGTCTACTAGGAAACTGTTCTGATTGAAGGTCATGGACACCAAGTTTCTTTGTTTTTTTATGTAAAGCATCAAAGCTAGATGTAAAAGGGTTCTAGAGAGTATTTCAAATATTTTCCCTCTAATTTGAGATGGTAAGACTTGGATATTGTGTCTTTTGTCTCATGAACTAGTATTTCAGGTTTTGAGATTCTCATAGCTACGTATGTTGATAAGCTGACTTATCCTTGAGCTGCTTGAACCTATGCATTTGTTTTTATCATAGAAAGGTTAATATAATGCAAACTCAAAGAGCTATTGCTCTCTTTCTCCTGTATAAGTATTTTGGTGTATTCTTTTGGCTTTTCCTCTTCTGTAAATGGCATATTCAGACTGGGAATAGACGGTAGATTTCTTATTGCATTTATCTTTCTAATTATTATGGTTAGAACTTTCCATCACATGAAGCTTACAGATTTGGAGCAACTGCCATGATTTATTATTGGAAAGCGTACATGTATCTTCTTGGGTAACATAATGTCTAGTGGGACAATGAGGCGATTTGAGTCCCATGACTGGCAGTGCCATAAGAATATTACAGAGTTTAAACAATTTCATCTAGCACTAAATATGGATACTTTAAGAAACAAAACCTTATGAAATTTCCAGTTTTATCACTTCAAACAGATCTATTCCTTCTCCAACATCACAAACACTTATTTCCACCTTGAATGACCTATGTTGGTCGCCTGTAGCCAAATAGTTAAGCTAAAACTGAACAGCAGAATTACCAATCACCATCCATCACTTTTGGCCATCCCTCATGATATCTAATATCATCACTGATGCAGGATTTAGTTCAGAGATAATATACTGATTTTTTTCCTTTCTTTTTTGTGAAATTTTGTTTCTCTGTTTTGTGATTTTTTTCACTTGAGGTTAAAAGGTGCTTTAAACTTTTCTTTCATTTATAGTTTTATCATGTCATCAGTACTTCATGACAAACTTCGATTTCTAGAATGTGAGTAGCTATAGCAATTGACAAAGTTTAATTGAATTTAATGAGTAAGCTGTAGAACTAAGTGAGAAACTTGCCCAAAAACTCTATTAAATAGTATATCAAAACAAAGTTGAAAATATCTGCTTTGAGCTAGGAAATATTTACAAAAAGTGATAAGAGATCAAGATCTACTAAGAAAGTTGTTTACGAAATAAAACGGAACGGAAAGTAAATGCAAGTATATCTGTAGCTGCAATTGATTGTCATAGAAACCTGCTAAGTAATCGCGTATCATGTCTAGTAAGTAGCGTTGTTGGCTTTCATAATTTCATGGTTAACTGCTAAAATAGCCAAAACGGTCCGGTTCTGCATCAGTCTCGACATACTGTTTAGAGTTTTTGACTTCTTTTGTTAGTATCTTCATTTATTCCCTCCTAGACATGTAAATTCATATATTATCTGAAGAAGAAAAATGCAAATAAAGCTTTTGTAATGGTTTTTCGTGTTTTAGCTTGGTGAAGGAGATTGTGGAGGAACTACCTTCACATACAATGGTAAAAATAACTGTATAACCACCTTGTAGCACATGCAACTGGAAAGATACAACTTGAAACAATTTGTAAATAGTTCATGTTAGAGTAAATTACAAAATACTCTTCTGTGATATCACTTGCGATTATATAATTCCCTTATCTTTTTAATATGACCGTATAACTCCTTATGATTTTATGGAATGTGAAAAGTAGACGGAATATTTCACATTATGCATGTATAATTCACTCAACGTCATGGAATATTTTGTATTAGTAGAATCAGATGTTGAATATTTCAAAAATATTTTGTAACGGAACATTGATTCCGTCTATTTTTTGTATTCTGTAAAACCACAAGGATTATGTGGTTTTATCCAAAAGCACAATAAAAAAGATATGATTCAGGTCGTTGGCATTATCCAAAAGCTCAATCAGAATAGACCGTGTCAAAGGGCACTCATGGGTATGCAATACAAAGGCGCAGATTTAGGTGCAAAACCTTTAACTCGCCTTTTTTTGCGATAGAGCCTGAAGAACAAATTAACCAACTTTCTAACTTTAAGTCCTACAGCTAGGAAAAACTCAAGGAATCATCAACAATAGTTGCCGGAGATTACATGCGGACTCTACCACCACCCATGAACTCAACCCAGATGATGAGTCAACAGAACCAGTACCACCACACTACCACATGCCAACGCATTTGCCCCCATCTCCGACGGCTCGTGGTTCGATACATGCAAGCATAGATATGAGATTTTTTTAGTGCCTTCTTTTCCAATTAGACTGAGATGATGAATATGAAGAAGCAGGAGATGGTGGGGGTGGTAGTGGAGCCAAGTTGCGTGCCTGTGGCAGTCCATGGCGTGGGAGATTGGCACACATGGCATAGGAAAATTTTTGGATGCCATTTGGGAATTGTCGTCTTAGAGTGTGAATATAATTTACTAAATTGATCAATTTAACCATAGAATTTGGCATGTATTGGTTTTCTTGTATGGCTTACTAGTGAAATTTGACGGAATGATGATAAGTACATTAGTTTTATGAGTTTAGTGATATTTTTGAAATCCAAAAAAAATTTAATGGTCAAAATTTTATGATCAAAAAAGTTAATGGCTGGTGATGTTTTTGGCTCTTTATGTAAAGGTTCAAAGCTAGATTCTAAAAAGATTTTAGGGAGTATTTCAACTAGTTTCCCTCTAATTTGCAATGATAAGAGCTGGACATTTTGTGTTTTTGGCTGATGAACTAGTACTCCAAGCCTATGTTGATAAGTTGACTTTTGCTTGAGCTGCTTGAACCTGTGCATTTGTTTTTATCATAGAAGTACTATAATGCAAACTCTAACCCTTATATATGGTACACTAGAACAATTCAAAATGAAAAGATCTTTCCATACAAACTGCCTTTGCACTAAGAATGGACTGAAAAAAATTTTCAATCCAGTGTTTGGTAACTTAAATCAGAATAAAATACATATTATTATTTTCAATTTTGGTATAATCATATTTAGATGCCAAAAGATAATAAAATCTTTAATTTGACTTAATTGCCTTGAATTCTTTGTACTAGAATATATTATATTTTTATTTTGTTTGTTTGTGGTATGAGTTATTTTTATACTTACAAGAAATTTTAACATTTGTTATTTTAAAATTCTTGATATTCTTGTTAAAATTCAATTAATTGTACTCTTTAATTAATTTAAAAATTTTTAAAAATTAGTAATGAAACCAAATGCGGATACTTCTCTATTTGTTTTATTTACATTTAATTTATAGGAAGTTTTTTAATACATTTGTATAGAAGTTAAAAAATAGTATCTTAAACACTGTTATAGGAAGTTTTTTATACATTTGCAGAAAAGTTAAAAAAAAGTATCTTAAACACTATTATAGCAAAAATAAAAAAAATTCTAAGCATATGTTAAAGTGATTGTGATATATTAAATTGATAGTCATTTTAATTATCAATTAATATTATAAACAACCTAATATTTTTTAAATTTCAAAATTAAAATAATTAATAAATGTATCATGAGTTAAAAAATTGTAGAGAGAATACATGCAAAGATAAAATTGACTCTTATTATTTTGGACATTTCCAAGTTGAAGCTAGAAAAGCTTTTCCTAGGATTTTGTTGATGAATGATATTCCCAAGAAAAAGTTAGAATGAGTATTCCAGTTGAAAAAAGCTTTCCAATTTAAAATGTCCATAACAAATGTGAGAATGGAATAGACAGATTATAAAAAGTCTTTCCATTTCAACACATTCTTACGTACCAAACGTGGGGAAAGAACTTTTGCTCTCTTTTTATCGTATATGCGCTTTTTATTTTTATTTTTTTGTTATTTTTTCCTCTCTGCAAATGTGCATATTCAGACTGGGTAGATTTCTTTTTGTATTTTATCTTTCTAAATTGTTATACTTAGAACTTTCTTTAATGTTAAGCTTACACATTTGGGGCAACAGCCTAGTTTATTATTGGAAAGTGTAAATGTATCATCTGGAAACATGTCCAGTGGGACAATGAGGTGATTTGAGACCATAATTGCAGTGCCATAAGAATATTACAGAGTTTAAATTATTTCATGTAGTACTAAATATGGATATTTGAACCATTCTTATTTCATCTAGCACTAAATATGGATACTTGAACCATTCTTTTTTATTCCTTTCCCTCTACATTTTAAAACTCTTTAACAAACAAAACCTTACCCAAGTTTGGTACATGAGACTAAGTTGGAATGAAAAGATCTCTCTAACTCATTACATTTGAGTTGGAATCCTACTAGAATGATCATTTCATCTTTTTCGTGGAATTCCATTCATCAACAAAACTTAGGGAAATTTTTTATCAACTTCGTCTTGGAAAACCAAAATAATAAGAGTCAATTTTATCCCTATACATTCTTTTAGCTAATTAGCTAATTTTTTTAACTCATGATACATTCATTAATTTTTATTTTTAAAATTCTAAAAATGTTAGGTTATTTATAACTTTAATTAAAGAAACAAATAGAGAGTCGAGCGATTAAGATATCTGCGACTCCATCCTAGAGGTCAGGAGTTCAAATTCCATCAATATCATTCCCCTTCCCTCTCAATTGTAATAATATAGGTTTGATAAAAAAAAGCCTTTAATTAATGATTGTTTATTATTTTTAAATCACAATCAATTTAATATATGCTTATAATATTTTTTCCTCTTCGCTATAAAAATGTTTCAATGCTACTTTTAACTTTTATGCAAATGTATAAAAACTAAACTTCCTATTAATTAAATGTAAATAAAATAAATAGAGAATAAGAACATTTGGTTTCAGTACTAATTTTTAAAAAAATTATAAAAATCAATTAAGGAGTATAATTAATTTAATTTTAACAAGAAATATCAAGAATTTTAAATTAAAAAAACTAAAGTTTTTTGTAGGCAAAAAAATAAATTGTAGGCTAAAAAATAAATCATACCATAAACAAACAAAATAAAAAAATAATATATTCTAGTACAAAGAATCAGGGCAATCAAATCAAATTAATATAGATTTTTTTCCATTCTGACATCTAAATATGATTATACCAAAATTTGAAAAAATATTATGCATTCCATTCTAACTTGATTTACTAAACACTGGATTGAAAAATTTTTGTTGGTCCATAAGTCTATTCTAGGTGGAAAGAGCTCTCCATTTTGAACTATTTCAGTGTACCAAATGCGAGGTTATAAAATATCCAATTTTATCACTTCGAATAGATCCATCCCCCCTCCAACATCACAAATACTATTTCCACTTGAATGACTTTGTCAGTTGTCTTTTGCCAAATAGATACGCTAAGAATGAATAGCGGGATTGCCAATCACCATCATCATCCCTTTGGCCATACCTATTGATATCCAATATCATCACCATCCTGCAATTTATTACTTTAAGCACTCAACTCCTAGACATTGGGACCTCCCATCATGCGGGGATAAGAGGAACCTACAATCGTCACCACGTCCACAAGGGAGAATATTATGGACTGTACTCCAATCATGGGGATTCTATTAAGGATGCGGCGATAAGTAGAAGCAACAATCATCACCACGTCCATAAGGGAGAATATTATGGACTTCGCTCCAATCACGGAGATTCTATTACGGATCTGGTCCATGATAGAATCCCCGTGATTGGAGTGAAGTCTATAATATTGAAGTCCATAAATTCTCCCTTATGGACGTAGGTACACATGGATCGAGTCCATGATAGAATCCTCGTGATTGGAGTGAAGTCCATAATATTCTCCCTTGTGGACGTGGTGATGATTGTAGCTTCCCCTTATCACCGCATGCTGATAGGTCCCAATGTCTAGGAGTTGAGTGCTTAAAGTAATAAACTGCAAGATGGTGACCACTGAGCCTTGGTGACTCAAATTTGGATTATTGGGTCCACATAGACTAGGTCCATTCAAGAAAAATCCCCTATCATTAGCCAAAAAAAAAAAAAAGAGTTTCTGTCTTAGTGTTACATTCTATCACATCTGTACCCAAGGACTTGGACTTCTTTTGAATGTTAGCATTTACATTGGTGATGATAAGACTTTGCAGAACGTCAGCATTAAAACCTGGGAAGTGAACAGTGCAAGATCCCTAATACGGGACAATCCTTAGATTCAATATGCAGCACATGGAGTGCTTTAAGCAAAAGTATCGAAGGGTGATGACATGGAGATTTATCATAACGCAGTGCAAAAATTTCAGCAAGCCCATGGCCACATCCAAGCTGAAAATCCTAGTTACAATGATATTTAAATCCAGTTACAATCATTTATAAAACTTGATTTGACGACTAATGAGGCATAGAAAATATTCTAATCTCCTAGATGAATATCTATGTTAAAAATATTCAACATGAATCAAAGAAAGTACCAAGATGTCTTCGTTGAGGCAATGTATTTAGTTAACCAATAAGAGAATTGCACTCCTCTCCATATGTAAAGATCTTAAATGAAACCACAGATGCATTAAGACCATGATAATATGGTTTACGAAATTGTTTTCATGTAGGTTTTTAATGTGCAATAAAGAAACCTAAAATTTTCATTTATTTGGGAAATCTAGTAAAGATTACATGTAACCTTATAAGCTAAATTAAGATTATACAAGAACATAAACATGTCTAACGTTATAAATTAGTTTCATTTTTAACTCATACTTAGACATATCTATAAAATAAATTACTAAAACAAAACCCAAAAATTGGAATTTAGGAACTATGCATGAAGTTCAAATGCTTTAGAATCCAAACACAATTTGAAGATAATTATATGAGCTGTTCTATTTTATGACTTAAAGGCACATGATAAAATACCAAAAAATTGAAGATGGTTTACCCTTAAGACTATAAAATTATCACACCACCCTTGAATTATAGATACTTCATGAAAAAAGTTTATACTGGACTCATCTTTGATTTTGTGCCTTGAAAGTAAAGAATAGGCAAACCCTTATTATCTTTAAAAACTTCCTGATACGAGAACAACAATCAGGATCTAGCTTGAGGTCTTATGTTTCAAGGGCACCACAACCAAGCTTGGTTCTTGATTGATAAGCCAACTTGAAAATCCTTGAGACACACTCAAAAGGACTTTCAAGGTCTTGAAATTCCTTGAGACAAACTACAAAAGGAACCCAAGTTGAAGAAACCTTGAATCAACCTTGCGACAAACAACAAAGGATGATCAAGGGCATGCCCAAACACTTGAGACACACCTCAAAGTGTTAAAAACAAAGGTGAAATGGGTGGCTTGAAGCCAAGAGAGAAAATCTCTCAACTTCATAAACTTCTCCAAAATATTCTATGAATAGTAGTACATAGTTTAGGTATTTATACCCCTTAATACATAGTGTAGATACCAAATTTTGACACACCATTTATTTTTCTAGCATTGGAGTATTTCTTTCAATTTTTGGGGGTCAAATTTTTTAGCAAAAAGAGGCAAAATCAATAATATCGAGGGGGCAAAACAGTAATTTGTAGCTATAAATATTTTTCCATTAGTTTTGGAGTTTTAAATTCATATTTTGTACTTTCATACTTATTTTTTAAATTTTTGTGATTTTTTCGGATTTAACTAGTATTTTTCTGTATTTCGCTAGCATTGGGGCAAATTGGTAATTTCACCTTGCGAACACTATTTTTGCTCATCAAGTCCAAAATTTATTTTTCAAGTTTTTAAGCATGTTTCTAAATTTGTTTTAAGTCTTTCAAGAACCATTGCTATTTTTTTTTTGTAAATACTGCGTTCAGGGATAAAATCGTTATTTCACATTTTAAATGCATTTTTCTCTAATTTTTGAGTCATAAATGCATTTTCTAGGTTATTAAGCTTATTTTTAAAATTTTAATAATTTTTTGTGGCTAATAACTATTTTCTGTGCATTTTGTCGTTACAGATACAAGACCGCCATTTCACACCTGAATACATTTTTTGCCAGTTTTAAACTCTAATCTTCATTTTTTAAATCTTGAAATCTATTTTGGAATTTTTTGACAAATTTTGGAGTTTGTCACCGTTTTTTGTATTAATTTTGATTTTTTTGTGTGTTAAAGATAATTTTTTTGAAATAAAATTATAATTTTATTACAAGTGGCATTTTGATAATTTTGTGGTATTCTTGGAGACCAAGACTACTAGGCTCTATAAATATCTCCCATTAAAAATAAAAAATAGGACTTAATTAGAAATTACTAGATACACCCTTCAACTCTAGCACACATTTCATACTTTTTCACATACTAAAATCCTATACACACTAACACACACTTTTTTCACCTACTAAAATCAAACACACACACTAACACATTTTTTTTCACCTACTAAAATCAAATACACACACTAACACATTGCTTTTTCATACACTAAGATCAAAAGAGGGAAAAACTCAAGAACAAAAAGAAAATCCAGCCTTCATTCTCTCGAGAAAACAATATTCAATCCATCATTTTTCATTATAAGGTACCACCTTAACTACTTACTACCCCTTTACACTTATTGTACATTAAAAATTGCATGAATCTTGCTATTTTTTTATGAATTTTAGGGTTTTGCTTTTCTTTTCTTTTCTTGAAATTATGTTCTGTGTTTTATTTTTCTCTTTCCAAGTTTTTTTTATTTCTCCTTCCATCCCCACCGTTACTCTCTACCTCCACCACGTCACTCTTTGCCAACCACCACAGTCACTCCACCGCCAGCCATATGACGACCAACAGCCTTACCTGAATCAGCTTCTCCCTCAGCCAATCACCACCCATCCATTCTCCAGCTAAAGAGCCTTCACTCCTAGTCACAAAGACAACCAAAAATCATTGTCTTCTCAACCTGAATCACCCCAAGAACAGCCATCCCATCTACCAATAGCAGTGGCAGCCTACAAACCACAACCCAGTACCTATGAATCAAACATCAACAAAAATAATCAAACTACCATTGAAGCCCACAACCAAAACCACCATTAAACCTAGAACAGCTAGTACGCTCCTCCATCAGTACATCAACAACCACAGCAACCTCCATCTAAAACCCAACAGCCCCATTACCATCGTTCTCCCAAGGCCACGACCAATTATCTCCTGTAATTCCATAGTCCAACTACCTGCAACTAACAAAACTACACCGAAACAGCAGCTCCAACGCCACCTCTACCCAAGTTAACCACCCCCATAGTCACAAACAACCACCAAACCAGCGACTCAAAGTCATTGACCACAACCTGCAAGAAAAGCAAGAAATAGACACAGCAATTTCAACGATTAACCACAATCTGCAGCCACCAGAACCACACCTCAAACACCTAAACCTCACAGTCACTGCAACCTTCACCATCGAAAACCTCTACAATTTCAAACAAGACAGAACCCATTGACTACCTCCATCTCCAATTCAGAACCAACACCAGCAACTGCGAAGTTAGAAACCACCTCCACCTCCACAACCACTGTGACATCCACGGCGTCATACCCAATTTCAGCCTCTTTCCCATAATCACTTCAATCATCAGACCCAAACTGTCATTGCTTAGCCGTGCAGCCATACCACCATCAACAACCCCCCTCAGGTCAACAATTTTCCCAAGACCTACACATAGCAGTCTTCACCATCCTCTGAACACTTCACCACCCGCCCAACACTACTGAATTCCACCCACTGCAAGTCCCAAGCTGTAACACAGCCCTAATTCCACTAGTCAACCACTAGCAATCACTACCATGAGCAACCCCAAACAGCCCCAATACTCAAACCTCTAGTAAACACCCTTTTTAAGCCACTAGATACAAATCCTCTACAGCCTATCGTCACCAACCTGGACAAAACAACGCAAACAACCCAAACAAACCCAAACCCACGAAACCACGGCTCCAGTTTCTTACCCACCTCTCCCAAATTGCAGTAAAAAATGCCGTTTTCGCTGCCTTTCAGACATACATATTCTCGGCCCCTTCTTTCAATTGGCATTTTAGAGCGCTAAGCCAAGAGTTTCACACATATACCATCTAATTTGTGATGCCACAGAATTGAAATGAAATGACTTGTGTAAAGATTTTAGGAACCCAAAGACAAAAGAGAGTCCCGATTTGGTGAGGGGGTGAGCAGAGAGAAGAAAGAGTGGCAGAGAGCTTAGAGAGAAATTAGAGAGAGTGAGCCAAAGAAAGAACTGAAGAAAGAAACAAAGAGAGCGGAAAGAGAGAGAGAAATCGAATAGGAACAGGGGAGAAGCGAGAGAGAGAGAGAGAGAGAGAGAGAGGATAGAATCAAAAAAGGAAAATAGAGAATGGTAGATAGAGCTGTTATTCGAACCGAGCTGTTCGCGAACATAGCTCGATTCGCCTCGTGAAAGCTCGAGTTCAGTTCGTTCGTTTAGTTAAACGAGCCGAGCTCGAACAAGAAATTAAGTTCATTTATTAAACGAGCGAACACGAACCTTGTTCGTGAACGCTCGTTTGTGTTCGCGAACAAGGGGCAATAATGTCTTTTCACTTCTATTCTTCATACCTTAATTTATTAAACGAGCTCGTTTGTGTTCGCGAACGCTCTTTTCACTTCTTGTGTTAAACGAGCCGAGCTCATACGAACTCGTTCGAGCTCAGTTTGTTGGTGTTAAACGAACCGAGCTTATTCGAGCTCGGCTCTTTAGTGTTAATCGAGCCGAGCTCGAGTTCGAGCTCGAGTTTCCTATTTTTTTAACGAGCCGAGCTCGAACAGAAAATTTAGCTCGTTTAATAAACGAGCCGAGCCAAGCCTGTTCATTTATTAAACGAGCTCATGTTTAAACACCAAATACTCGGCTCGGCTCGGCTCGAATAACACCTCTAATGGTAGAAGAGAAAAGAAAGAAGGAAAAGAAACAAAGAAAAAGAAAGAATCCGGAAGAAGAAATTGGGGAATTAAAGAGAAGGGTTTTGTACAATTTTAATTTATTTTACTCACATGAGAATTTAATTTCAGTAACACATATTTATTATTTAGTCATTAAATTTTGTATAATCTCTCTATGCCCCTTGTGAATTATTTTAATTAATGTCATTTAGTTTTGTTATTTACATATCGCCCCTCTAGGTTTCATTTTTCTTTCAATTAAGTTGTCATGGTTGCAATTATATCTTTACTTGCTGAAATTTATGGTTTTGTCCCCTTAATTTGCTTTTATTTTTGTTCCTACCCCGTAGATTTGCTTTAATTTCCACTTTTATCCCTTAAGGTTTATAGAAATTTAATTTTAGTCTCCTTAGTTGGTAGACTTTACGTGTTTTACTCAATTTTTCAATACTTATATATTTTATATTTTTATTCATTTATATTGCGATGCCTTGATATATTTATTTGTATTTTTAAGCATTAGTACTGAGCTTTCAAAGAGATATCCCTATTTCTCTTTAATTTCGCCTTATGTGCTCTAACGTGTCCTGTGTGATTTATTATGTATTTCTTTCACATGTTTCTTATTTTACATGATTTTGGTGTATTTATTTACTTTATATTATTTAATTTTGAATTTTTATTATTTGGCAAAATCTAATATTTGTTTTTGGTCGGTCAATGTAATAGTTAGATTATTTTTTATTTTTCATATTTTTACAAGAATTGTCTGTTTAGATAGCAAGTGTAATAGATAGGTCATCTTTATTTCTTCCCCTAAAATTGTAACCAATTTCCCCGATATAATAGTTAGGGCTTATGCGCTTTTGTGTTTTTGTGTGCTTACATGATTTACCGCTTCCCTTAAGATTTGCATCTAGATATCATGTCTATATGTTATATACCCCTATGTGCTTTTATATGACTTTATATGTTTACTTGCTTTCGATTCATGCTTTATTGTTTTTCATATTTTTTCAGTTTTATTATTCCATCACCATGCTAGTCCAACGCTAGTTGTGTCTTTATTGCTTTCCCGCTAGTCCAACGCTAGTAAGAGTTTCCTAGAAAGGACTAGTCTAACGCTAGACCCTTAGGGCATTTTAGTGCTAGGTGCACTCGTGTGCATTTTACATCATTTCACACACTGTTCCCTTTTTAATTTCTTATCATTTTGCATGATTTTTATATATGTATATAATCTTCATTATTATCTATTTTTTAAATATTTGACAGTGCATGACATTTAGGTTATATTTTCACTTAGACTTTTAGGACATTTGTGTGATCAGACTAGAAATAGTCACCTACTCACGTGGAAAGCGGTGGCGTACATGCCGTTCCTCCCTCTATGAGTAGGAACATTCAGTCACGAGTTATTAGTATCCCGTACCCGTTATGTTGCATACTCACTTTCTTTGACACTTACTATCTATACTATTTTTCCTTTTTCTTTTTGCATTACATTTTGCATAGACACTCATGACTCACTCGAGGTCTCAAGTTTTGCAATTAATGTGATAATCTTAACCAAGCCTCGACGGGACATTTCGACCCTCTCGATATTCACATTTAGGATTAGGACTTGTATTCATATAAACACATCTAAACGCGATAGAACTTAGGGTTAATTTAGGAAAATTTAATTAAACCTCGCAACTAGCCCCTTCTAGGCGGAAAAGGTGCTTTAGGCACAAGTCTTTGCCTTCCCTTTCTTCAAATGTGACTCCCGGACCTTCTTCTCTCGTTTTTTCGTAGACTGGAGTCAAAAAAGGGTTTTTTAATTTTTTTCTAAATTTTTTTATTTTATTTTGTTTTGTTAAATGATTTCTCAAGTAACTTGGTACACCCTAACTCAATACCAAGTGGCGATTCCATTTTAAAATAAAACCCTTTTTCAAAATTTAGTTAACCAAAACTGTCATATTTTTTAGTCCTGGCCTTCTTTTGTTTTCCAAAATACTATTTTTCCAAAAATAAAACTTTTTACTAAAAACTCGATTTTTTATAACATATGCACCGTTTTTTCCAAAACCTTTCTTTTCAAAAAAGGTCACCGGATCAGACTGCTTTTTGGGGCTCAATAGTCAATGACCCCAGCGTGCTCAATCGATTTCGAACGCAACACATAGAAACCCTAATACATAAAAATGACGAAAAAGTACAAAAATCAAGCTCAAAATTCGGAGGTCAAACTTCTTCACTGCCTTTGACTGAGGATGAGCAGTAGGTAGGGCTTGGGTGAGTCCTGGATGTGGCTGGAAGAAAACAAGTCGTGGCTGTCATTCTGCCTATGAGTTGCGGGTGAAAATTGCTGAGTCACAGGCGTGTCTGAAGTTGCAACTAACATTCCATGGGTAAGCATCTCACAGATCAGTCCACTAAATGCTTCCAAAAGTTTGGGCTGCAGGTAATTTTTGTTCCAGGCTGTGAGTGATCCATAGACGCAACTCGATACAAGTGACCCGCATCTAACTTGTTTTGCCACAATTCAAAGCTGATTCAATTCCCTTCTCTTGAGCATCATCTACCACTTGAATAGTACAATTGAATTTGGTCTCTCCTTGTGTAAATTTTTCAAGTGATCTTGAATTATCAACTTGAAATTGACTTTTCTTCAATGTTCCATTTGAGTTACAAGAATCAATTAGAGATTGCAGGTTTTCTTCATTAGCTCCATAGGTTCCATGGATGGATTGCAGACCAAGCATCACATGAGATAAGATCTCGATCCTCTTAGCTTGGCTTTTTGTCATTAAATTGGTTGAGGTCCAAACTTAATCACAATGAACTCCTTGAGAAGTTTTGATGTCAGCATCACTTTCCATAACATGTTAACATAAGCTAACTAAAAGAAAATCAATTTAATAACACTCAAAAAGTAGTAAATTAAAAAGGAATTAGATCACTTCTGTAATTAACAATCCTATTCTCGCTATGAATAATATTCAAGCTTATAAAAAATACATTTTTCTAACAGATATTTCTAGGAACTGGTTCATATATACACCATTTGTCATCTAAACAAAATATGAGCACCTTGTTTCTCAATTAACAAGTGCTCTAAGGGACTAGCTTGCAAACGGGCGAGTCAAACTAGACATGAACCGGTTTGGATGAATTTAAATGGGTATTGTGATATTAAGGCCTCCTATGGACTTTTTAGTAAATTGACCTCTTGGGTCAAGTTATGATTTGAAAACTCTTTAGGGACTTGGAATGCAATTTTATTAAACTTGATTTTGACCCCAAGACTAGGGCTCTTCCTTCTCTTCTTCACTTTTCTTCTTCTCTCCCAACTCTCTTCATCTAAATTCTTCTCTCCATTTCTTGAAGAAGGAAGTGATCTCTCTCACTCTCAAAGGGAACCAAGTGGAGGAGGTCTTGATTCTTCCATACCAACTTCTCCTCAAGGTAATTCTCTCTTCCAAAGTCCAATTTCACTTTCTTAGTTTTGACTCTTTTAATTTTGGTAGGAGTGATAGTAGTAGACTTGTGAAGTCTTTGGGTCTTTATGCTTCTAAGGGTTTATGCTTGTGTTGTGGGAGGGGGGGGGGTGTGTGTGTGATTAATGGTGAATGTATGATGTAAATGAGTTAGGGATTTGAGGAGTTTTATGTGATCATGGCTTGTGTTTTGATTATTGAGTATTTTGAGCTTTAAATGCTTTGTTATTGCTTATGTGTGCCATTTTGGGTGTTGGTTGAGATTATATATGATTGGGTTGAAGGATGGGTGTTTGAAGGGTGGTATTTGTAGAAAATCCCAAATGAGACGTGGATAGTGTGTGCTAAGCCGTGGCTAAGGCTCAATGAGCCTTCACCCGCGTCAACTCTTTGCCTGACGAGCCGTGGGTGAGGTCATTGGAGCCACAGTTGCGGCTCAAGAAGATGCTGGTTGCGTCATGTCTCTGCCCGCTGAGCCGCAAGCAGGACTTGAGCCAGCGACTGGTGCTTCGTGATCTGTGGGCGCGGATCAACGTGATCCACCCGCGGATCACCACTTTCCTTGTGATGTTTATGCTCCGTTTTATGCATGAATAATAATAATAATGATAATAATAATAATAATACTAATAAAAAGAGTTTGAGGGGTGTATTTTTGCTAAAATTTGACATCAAGAGAATAGCTGTCAACCGTTGGACAAAGGTCGTTTACCAATGACCAACAACTGGAAGAAGAAAATGAAGTAAATATGTGTTGTTTTGAATTTCATGCTAAAGATTCCTTTAAGTTTAACGACTAAAACAGATGGAAGAAGTAAAATTATACATTTTCTAAAGTTCACGGGGCAATATCATACTCTCAATAGTAGAAAGACAAAAGGTAAATAAATATAAAAGTTCGAGGTTATTTAGATAATTTGTCTTACAACAAAATTTTCATTCTTTTTTTCCCCCTCATATGTTTTGGAATAGCTAATTATTGTTCTTTCAACTTTATTTAATGACTATTATTTCAAATTTCATATTAAATACTAAAGTGCTAGCTTAATTTGACTTCAACGTTTATACTAAGTTAAACATCTTATCTTAATATTTGAATTATATAAAAGAGTTTTAATTACATTCACCTCTCCTGAAATTTGACCAAATGACAAGTAAAACCCTGACATTTGGCAAAATTACATATATCTTCTTGTTAGTAATAGCGTCATAACCCAACAAACGGAGATGTTTAAATAACAAAAATGCTCAGCACTATGAAAGGTAAATAATGAAATAAAAAGAATTAAAAAAATAATACTTTTAATAAGAAACAAAAAGAAAGAATAAAATAAATTAAGTAACAAAATAGAAGACAATAGACACCATCCCTAATTAAAGGAAAACAAACGTTCATTAACCCTACATTCAGGTTCAAAGTTAAACGTTAAAAAGAGAGAGAGAGAGAGAGAGAGAGAGAGAGAGAGAGAGAGAGAGAGAGAGAGAGAATAAAAGGTAAATACCAATCTCTTCTTGCCTCAGCATATTCCCTCTTCTTCAAATCTGCTCCCACCACTACCATCAACACCACCTTCTTCCTCTATTCATTCATCCCTACTTTTTTGCCTTTTCCCTAACTTATATCTAGTATAGGGTTTCAACTTTGCTCTATTTTTTAAACCACAGAAAGGGGACCTTTTCTTGAATAGATTGTGACACTGACTTGGTATATTCTTCTTCCAACTATACTTGATCTGTTATCTCCTTTTACTCTTTGAATGTGGTTGTTGTTGCTTTTGTATTAATCCCGAAATGGGGATTTGATCAACCGATTTTTATAAATAAAAAGATCCTCCATCCATTTCTTGTCTCATTGATTTGTTGGTTTTTTCCTCCACTTCTAGTCCAATTTTGGGCCTAAACTCGTGATGATGGTTGGTAGGGAGATTTGGTTATCGATCTGGTTTTCTTGACCATGTCCATGTCGATTGGTGGTTACTACCATGTTCTAAAAACCCCCAGCTTCTTGCCTTACCCTTTTCATGGTGGCATGAGCCAAATATGAACACGAGTGGCTGATGGAGGAGCCGCCATGGGTGAAGCATGTTTGGCTGCTCCCTAGCCATTTATGGCTAGATTCGGCCTCATATTCACACTCTATGCGAAAAGATGTGGTTAGGGGTAATATTTGGGCCCAATTAGGCATCATTGGAGCTCTACCGACTGTGGCCCGTAGTGGCACCACTAGCTACCAACTGGCAAAGTGCTCGTTAATGCTTATTGATCAAACGCCAAGGTTCAAAGGGCTAAAGGAAGAAAAAAAGAAAAAACTAAAATAAATATAAACAAAAAGTGGAAATTTAAAATAAATATTAATAAAAAATATGAATTTGGAATAAGGAAAAAGAAAAAGCAAAAACAATGAACAAAAAAGAAGTAAATTAAAAAGAATTTATAATTATAACTAAGGAAAAGAGCATTACTAGAAATCTAAAAAATAAAATAAAAAAGGAAACACAGAAAAGAAATGGTAAAAATAATAAATTGGATAAATAGAAAAGGTATTATAATAATAATAATGAAAAATATAAAAAGGACAGGGGAAAATAAGGAAATTTTTCCTAAAATACATATTTCAGATTTTTTGAAACAAAAAAAAATGATATTTTTTAGGATTTATTGGGTATTTTAGAACATTAACATTTACTTTTGACTTTGGTCAAATTTAAATGGCCAATACTTTTGACCAACAGAACGGGATTATCTGTTAAACGTTTACTAATATTGGGTTTCGTTTTATTATTTCGTCAAATGTTAGGGTTTATGCTTGTAATTTGATCAAATTTTAGGACAGGTAAATGTAATTAACCCTATACAAAAATTACTCATAATTTATCTTGTGAATGATAAGGGTAATGCATATCTATTAACAAAGGTGAAATAGTTTAATAGTCTAAGTTTCTTTTACTCATATAATAACCCCAATTATTACTACCAATTGAATTTCAAATAACAAAAAAAAAAAACAGCTAGCTAAAAAGAATAAAAACATTACAGATCATTTTCATTGCTTCACAAAGTAGGGCTCAAAGGAAGCACAAAGTGTAAGACTCAAAAGGCATACGTCCGTTGAAATTTTCAAGCATTTCACCTCGCTTCATAAAAAATAGGTTCATCAAAAAAAAATTCACTACTTAAAATCACATAGAATTAAAGATTGTCTATTTATGGAATCAGATAATAAACATAGGAAGAATTTCGACAAGAAATAATGCATACAAGCTTAATATAGATGATGAAAATAATAGATAATATTCCCACACAAATATTCTAGAATAAAATGGGCTGATCAAGAACGATGCACATAAATTCAATGAACAAAAGACAGTAATGTAAACAAAGATTCAAATATTAACAATTTTGTATTCACGATTCACTTCCATTTCACATAGCTATATGTTTTTTGCTATCCTCTATTTCCATTTGTTATCATGCCTTTTATAATAGAAATCTTTCCGCTAGTTTTCACGTCGCGTCGTTTACTCATTTTCCACATGCTTCTTCCCAGTTATATTTCTATCCAAATGAGGTCACTTCTTTGGCTTTCTTGCCTGGGCTGCTTAAAGGAGTAATGCGCAAAACTAATGCCAGCAAAGTGAACATGTGACTTTCCATAATAGGTTACATTTTTACTATTTCCTTTGCAATTTCACAAAAATTTGATGAAACACACAACATGACCTGTCCGCGTGCAAAGCATGTCATCATTACTAGTGTTAATATAATTAAAATTCAGAATTGTCTAAAGCTAAAGGAGGAAACATCAAAATAGAAGAGAAAGTTAAGGATTAATGATTCAAAGTGAACGTAAAACTCAAAACTTGGAATGAAAAATTCCACAAAACTCAGTATTTCATGGTAATTTAAATAATGATGGAACGCCAAGGAACATCAAAACAACTAGATATTCTCTAAACACCCAAAATTATGGTCGCCCATATCAGCTTTGCATCGTTATATGGCTGCACAATCCAGTGTTTTGATTTAAAAAAAAATTAAATAAGAAAGATGAAAGATATAGACGGCGATAAGAAAAAGCAAAACTAATGTGTCTCCTTGCATATAAAACATAACATAGAATAATTATAAAGTTACGGAGTTCGATTTATAGGCAATATAGAGCAACTGGACACTCATTTATAAGCTACAAGAATAACTTAAAAAGCATCTCTAAGTTCGTATCAGAAATTCTCCTCATGATACTCTTAGTTATCTCCATTTTCAAATGAACTAACTGCAGTTTGAACTTACACTTGAAGCACAGAGCACACCGTCTGTATGACAGTCAGAACAAGCAATATAATAGCAGCAACAACAGAGATTATAGACCATGGACTGCTAAAATAATCACGTCCCCAACATTGCAAACCACTTGGACAGCTTTGACTTGCACTTGTGCCACAAGTCTCTACTGTATTCATTCAGCTCACTGCAATGTTTAGCAAAATAAAATTCCTTTGGATCTGTTACAATCTCATTGTAGAGAGTGTTGAAAACATCCGCAACCTGTTCACTGCTACCAAGCAAATTCCTGATGATTTCATGTTCAACAAGTATATCAACATCTTTGGGGGTGTCTATTAGGTTATCCATTAGGATAATATAGCTTGTTATATCTCTGGTATGATATCCACACTGTTCAAATGCTATTAGATTGCGGAAAAAAGTTTCTGTGGAATCATTTACAGTCAGCTGTGGAATTTTTAGCTCTCCCTTATCAAAGTGTATCTCAAATAAACATTTATCTAATCCACGACTGAACTTGACTCCAGCAGCGAGTAACTTACTTGCAGTTGGACAAGCGGGCAAATTCAGAACTTTTTCCAGGTTTTGGCTCAGCTCTAGGATGCTTTGGACTATGAAGGATCGCTAAGAATTCAACCAAATGCCTTGAACGGAGAAAATCGGGTGGCAGCTCTAGTTTCCCTGTATTCCCACATTCTTGAAGTATTCATGGGCTAGTTCATGAAAAGATGGGGGATCGGTAGAGTCATCATCCAAAAATTTGCTCAATTTCTTATATGCAAAACCATTATACATTGTGCAAACAAACCTCATAGGAAGTTGGTTCTCCAAGAGCAGCAGGTCATGTAATATATCATTTGATGCCCAAGGATTTTCAAAAATTGTATCACCCATCTCTCTCATTTCAGGAAAATGGCTCTTTAAGAAGAGTTCAATAATAAATATACCATCTAATAATATCAGTTCTGATAACTTGAAAATATCTCGGATATAGTTATCCTCATAACACCCACATACGAGCTTCTCTTGACTACGGACATACTCCTGCCAGCAGTTGTAAGGGAACTCTAAAAGTATGTAGGAAATTGTTTAGATACTTCAATTTGTACTCTTCCATGGCTTGCAGCTGGCTTTCACCATGGTGAAGAGGACCAATTGAGACTAATCTAGGAGTATAGGCTCCTTCATTTTTCTTGCGATGTTTCTCAGGAACTTTACAGATACAAACTGTACCATAATTAAGAGGATCTGACACCAACATAGATAATTTACCATTAATTGAGGATGCTAAGCTTATTGCGCCGTCTGAGTAGTGTACGTACCTTGGAAATTCTGCTTGCTCAGGGTGGACTGGGCTTGGAAGCATTGATGTTGATTTTGACTTCAGTTCCAGGATCGACGTTTATTGCCACCTTTTCTTCAGATTCCATCTTTTTGGTTGACTAGAACTGTTCTTTGTTTTCCACCAGTCACTTTCTCTGTTGCAACTATAAATCAAACTTGTGTGGTAGCAAAAATAAGGTTTAGACTGAGCAGATAAGAATGTAAAAGAAGACAAAGTTGGAAACTGTATACTCCTTTGCTGAGTACTCAAAACAAGTCAAGTGAAAATGAACAGGACGAAGATAATGCTTTTCCGAAACAATAGAATTTTCTTCTAATTGATAGTAGAAGTTGAAAACAACGAGGGTAGTAGAAACTTTAAAAAATGAAGATCAAAGGTGTTACTTTTATTCTACATAGGACCCAACTAAGGGAAGGAGGAAAAGTATCGTCTTGTTATACAAGGACAAAGAAGATGAAAAATATAGGGATTTGAATATGGGGAGGAAAAAAGCCTTCTTTATACTACTTATGTTCTATACACAAGATACTCAAAACTTTCATCTATATGTTTCATATATCCTTATGTTCCATATGCCCTTATGTTCCATATGCAAGATAGTTGGTGATTGGTGTTATATTTATGTATTTTAGTATGTGTTTAAGTATTCATGTTTTTGTTGTGTTTTTAGGGTTTTTAGGATGAATTTTGGCTCATTTATATCTATTTCTAGAAATTATAATTTCAGGACGGAATTAGGTTTTCTAGCGAAACTCTGTATTTTAAGTAGCTTTAATGCACAATTTTCTTACATTGTTATAGGTTTCGACTTATCAATCATATTTTGGATTAATTGGAGCACAAATATGAAGAAATTTTGGATGATTCAAAGATGACTTTGAGTAGTGGAACAAAGTATCAGATTTGTGCAACAAATTGGAGATTGAAGGTTCAACATCTTGGCAAATTCAACAACAAATCAACAATGGAACTCATGGATTGACCTCATAAATCACATTCTGGAGATAAAGTCCTGAATCAGCAACATAAAAAACCTTTTCTGAGCTCCCAGAAGTAGATATGTGGACCTAGGTCCGCAGATCACCCTTAGAGGTCAGCAAATTCTAGGTCCATGGATCCCAATGGCAATGGAATTTTCTTGGCCTTCAACTGGCAATTGTTCAAACATCTTTTGCAAATCTTTTTAGAGCAAAATTGCAGGTTGGCTGACCAAGAAATTTTGCACTATTGCTAAAGTAACTTTTTATGATTTCAAGAATACTTTTTAATGCAATTTGCAATTCAAGTTGCGAAGATGATTTGAGCTCAATTCCTCTATAAATAGAAGACCCTTGGAGATCATTTGAAGCATGCTTGGATGTTAGAATCCATGTCTTAATGGGAGAAGAACTCCCTTGTACCTAATTGTTAGAAATTCCTAATAGTTGTAGTAGAAATTCAATTCTGGTAGAAGAAATTCTTGGAGAATTTCGCTTATACCACATCCATTTTGAAGAAGAAATAATAAAATTTTGGAGCCTTCTTCATCCAATCAAGCATTTCATATCATTATCCTTTTATTTTCTTGTTTTAATATGGAATTATTACAGTAAAATCTTATGTTTTGAATGCTATACTTATTATGATGAACTAAATACTTGCTTTAGGATTAGATGAAACTAATAATATGTGTTGAATAAGATTATACTTGCTATAACTTGTATTTGCTTTTTCATCTATCAAAGTTTAACATTTATAGTTAATAAATCACCAATTGTATTTCATCTACTTGTTATTTGATAATGAAAATTGTTCTTAACAATTAAAAATGATAGATGGAACCTATGAAGTAGGCACACAAAAACAATGGTACTCTTAAATGGATTAAGGATTAAGGTTCATCATAATCACAATTCATGAAGATAATGAAATAACATGTAGCAACTTCACCACGGAAGTAGGGAAGCCTTATGTTAGTATTCTTCAGTTCTTGTGAAAGCACGTCTTGTGTATAAATAGAATTGAATCCCAAGTAAGTCAAGGTGTTAACAGCAAGTCGTTAATTCTCTTCACTTATATAAGTAGCAATTAGTGGATTCTATACCCTAAACTCACTTGTATTTGGTGATTTTTTCCATTGATCATTCTTCAAAAAAATTGAATTTTCTTTTGCTTGTTTAGTTTAGTTGTTGGCTCTACTTGATTTTATGATTGTCTAGATAATAAAACAAGTGAAGAAAAAATTTGGAAATTGCCACTCAAGTTTTCCTGTGGGGTAGACTTTAATTATCCTTATACTCGTCTCGATTTGTGCATTTGCAAAAACAGGGAAATTAGGGCTCCGTTTGTTTGTTACTGTTTTTTATAAACATGTTTGTTAGAAACTTTATACACGTTTTCCACCACCTTTTTATCTTACATACACATTTACCAAGGGGACTCTTTCAAACAAGTACAGTAATATTTTCTAAAAAACACCCCCAAAAAACACTCATCCAGACGCAGCCTAAGTTTTTACTACTTGTGTATGTTGGAAAGATTTCAATGTTATATCCATCACCCAATCCACAAGAATTAGTCGGATTTATTATGTACTATCTTTTTTATTTCTTTTTCTTGATTTGGTATTTCTTTACTTGATTTGGCCAGAAAAAACTACAGTCTTTGGTTTAAGAAAGTGAAAGGAATGAGCTTCGAAACATCTCCTCCCAATATTTAAAACGCACTTAACAATACTAAAACCTTGGAATATACGACTATCATCTTCAATGTTTATCCTATGACACCATTCCATTTTTGTTAAAAGCATGTGGTATATTTTTGTTAAGTGTCCTATATGAGAATTTAGTCTTAGAGCTAGTGCCTGAAGCTTTCAACGTTTGAATATTTTTTTTTCCCCTAGATCTCAATCTTATACACAACAAAGTGGGTAATAGGAAGGTTGTCAAACAAAGATTAAGCGGGAATTATGTTCTTGATCAGCCAAGAGACTCCGCACATGGTAGCAACCTTAGCAAAGACTTCTAAAATATGCATTTTTCCATATGCTTCAGTCAAAAGACAAGAAAGAGAAAGGCACATACAGAAATGCTAATATATCCCTACCTTATCTATGACTTGAAAGGATTGGGACGAGAACAACACAAATGTATCAATCACAAGGAACAGTGCTTGTGTCTTTTAGCTGAAGTTTCTACTTATGTTCGATATAGAAAATTAAGGAAACAGAATAGTTTTTCTTTTTTCTTTTTTTTCCCTTGATGGTGGCTAATTGGATACATATTTGTTTTTGGGGAAACTGTACTCAATAATTAAAATCTCCACTATTCTCTCTTTGTTTTCCTCCCAGCCACAATTACTCCATCAATTATACTCCAACAATTAACCTAAGACAGTGACAGACTAATCTATTGCCCTTTTCAATTTCTTTTCTCTTACCAAATGTGATTACTTGAAAGATTACCATTCTTGTCTTTCAAACATGGTGCATATTATCGTGGGCATACCAGGTTTGAAATTTGGGTGGATGAATCCTTTCCAATATGGTACCAAGAAAAGTTGACAAAGACCACGTTACCATGTTCAACCAGAAAATCTGTAATCAAGTAATTGATAACAAAGGCAACATCCCATCCATGATGACTCAGAATCCAAAATAACCCACCAGTCTTCTTTAGCCACTACACTATGATTTTCTCATCAGCTCTCAACCACAAATCGAAATCTCCCTACTCTCTTGAAATCAACCTCTACCCTCCCCTACTCCTTTGCTCTCTCTTTCTCTAGGTGCCTTTTTGCACTCTCCATCAATCCGGTTGAGGACTTGAAGACCCTTTAAAACTTGTGAACCCCTATACACAAGCACAATTTCATGCTTTGAACCCCTACATATCCAGACAAGAAATAGAGACATATATATTGTTGGAAGACCCCTTAACCAGTAGCATAAGACTTCCTAATAACTCGTCAGAATTTAATAAAGCTTAACTACAGGACCCCTTAACCAGTACAGAAGACTTCCATAATAACTTATCAGAATTTGATAAAGCTTAATTGCAGATCGACTTAAACAAAAGTCCTTGTGTTAAATTAATTTGCCAGAAGTGGATATCTATTTTGTATCAACTCTAGTATCAACTTAAATAAAACACTAGTTTACTTCTTGGTATTAATAAAGGTATGAACCTTCACTGCTTGGTGAATGGAAAACATATCTATTAAAAGAGATCCCATAAAGTATCTCTTTCATACTATGCAAACATTATTTCACATTTAATCAGCATTAACTTGAAAAGGAATGAAGCTATATTAAAATTGGCATGACGTTATACCACATCCCTATATTTAGAAAATGAAGTAGGTCAACCAACTGGGAGCTTGAGGTAAAAAATCCCAATAGAGCATTAGAATGATAGATTGTTCATGTCAAACGAATCTCATTAGAACTACATTTTTAAAAGTAACACGGCATAGACTAGGTTTAGAGCAGAAGTTTGAGGCTTTCTAAGAGATTATGAGAACCAAATCAAGCCCCTTAAAGTTCCTTGAGAAATGTTATCACAAATTGAAGTTCCTTGAGAAATGTTATTACAAATTGAAGGGCACGAAGATTCTCAAAAAAAGGAAGTGGTAAGAAGGAGAATGACATGCAAGTGTCATACAACACATGCAGAAGATAAACCACCAAGAACAGGAATATCTAATTGTTTGCCTTGTAAAATTATCATAAGACATACTTCTCCAATGTTTTTTATACTTCTATGGATATTAGCATTTTCTGAGTCTAGCAATTAAGTCAATAAGGAAAATTTGATGCGAATATCAAAGAGAAAATATGTAAAACTAAGATCTCAAGTTAATAACTACTAATTAATAATAAAACATTGTATCCAAATATATAAGAGACACAGAACAATTGATATAGTCACTGGATTAAGCAGAAACTAGATGACTTAATGAAGGTTTATCCATCATTTACCACAAGAAACTATCTGCATTAGAAAGGCAGAAGCTTATGCTGAATATAAAAGGACATTATATGCACAACATTTTGGTAAATGCAAAATTATTTTAAGAAAATACTTTTGGTACAAAAGGAGGAGACTAAATAGCTTATGGGTCTTCCAATGTCCCTCAGTAAATATTACCTTTACTTTATGATATTGACTCTTTGTATTTTAGAATGTTGGGGGAAATTTTGTATTTCAAGCACACGTTGAAAGCTACATCAATAACAAAAATAGGGTCCAGATCTAAGGTCTAAGATTTTCAACTATAATTCCTAGTTCTCTACAGTTGTAGGACATATCCACTAAGACTTGTATTCTTAGTTTCCAAAAGCCTTGGTTACCTTCACCTTTAAGTGTCCATAGTCCCTAAACACCGGTAGACTTCAAGTCTAGTTTTTTATATATGCTCATATTTTTGTGTTTGAAAAAGGTTTTAATATGTTTAGGTCAAGGTTCAATATTTGTGTTATTTTACATCTTTTTAAGATAAATGCTGAAACTCTTTCTTGTTCTGCCTTTTATTTCGACCTATTTTACCCCCTTTTCCTTCTGAAATGGTCCTTTCTGAAAATGTGGCCATTTCCATTGAGTACATTGTTGTCTGTGAAACCTTTATCTTTTGAACAATGAATGATGCACAAACAAGTAAATATAACAAAAAAATTTGAAATACTGATGTGGCACACAACAGTTTCATTTGATCACATCTTATGGCGATAGTTAAAAATACAAAGCTTGGTGTTTCCCAAGTAATCATGTAAAAACCTTTCTTAAATCTATTTGAGGATTTCAACATAGGCGGCTAAGTTCCCACGACCCTTGTACAAAATATTCTATTCCATTAGATGTAAGTCACATAGATATAGTAACTTATGATGTTCAACTTTAAGACTGATAATACATCCACTTGAGGTTTGACATTTAACAGTTTTACGTACTTATGCATTCCAAAACCCCAGTTTTATGCAAAAGCAGCATATTAGAACAACCTAACTGGAACAAAGAACCAAGACTTACAATTATTGTAACTAATGCATGAACACTAAACATATTTCACAACTCTCCCCTAATATATAAGATAGCTCAACTATGCAGCTTTAGAAAGTAGTCATACAGAGTAATATCCATTGGCTTTTAAGATTGCATAGTGATGTACAATTATTTTAGGCTATAGGATTTGAATATAGGTTGACAGGCTACAATTACAAGATAGTGCAACAGAGGCAACAAAAATAACTTGTTAACCTTTTAGACTAACAATTCATAAACATTACATACTGACAAATGGGAAATAATGAGAATTTAGCCGGTTAGCCTCTAAAACATGAGCCACAAAACAATCCGTAACTTTTTATATAATTTTTTGAGTACGTACAAGATTGAATAGTTCATAAGCCACATTATACACTAACTAGAAGAGGCCAAGAAGAAAAAGAACACAATTCTTTAAGTCAATGAAAGTATAACTTGAGCCATTCAAACGAATCATCAAAGAGTAGAAAACTGAATCGGCAAGCCTCCCAAGAATTCCAATCAAAATTACTTCCTGTCTTTTGTTAACTTAAGTTCAGAAGTGTATTACCCCACTTATAATGGCCCCAAAAAAATATAGTGCTAACCATTTAGTCATTTTCTTAGCCAACTCAACAAAAATCAACCAACTAGTTGAATGAAATTATAATTGTATATGAACACTGCAATTTGATATGAAAAAGAAGTATTTGGCTATGAGATTTTGTTTGGACTATAGGAAAGAATAATCCTGTTCAAGTCTTAGTACTATTCTGTACCAAGTAATAGCGATGCCACTATGATTCTGCCACAACTACAGCTACTACTCATAATTATCTACGTCAATTTTGTAAAAATACGTACTTAAACAACTACGGTAATATATTCAGTACAACTCAATAATAACTACCTAAAGCCAGAAGCAAAGCACAGTTAAGAAATCAAGAAAAGCATTCAAGTACAGTAAATCAAATGAAAACCATTCTTGGTAGTTGCACAACTATAATAACTAGTAAAGATCAACAGAACCCACCCCTCACAAATCACGTTTTGCTCCACTTGAAATCCATTTTTAACCACAACAGAATCACCAATTTATTCAGCAAATAAGCAATAAGGAAAGAAGGAGAATACCTTCGAATATAAACTAGAGCAGATGGCTGAAATACAAAGATGAATGTCAGTCAGAAAGATACATGTGTCTCTTTCGTCATCAAAACTACAAACATCTGCACTTTTTGGATTGAATTTGGAGTTCGGAGTTAGAACTGGTGGGCGACTTTCAGTCTCCAGTGTTGTTGGTCAACCACACTAAAGCGCACCGTCAAAAAGAGATCTGGAGTTTGCTTCTTCTTGGAAACTACTATTAAAAAAGGATAATTACACATACCTCCTCTTAAGATTTATCAGTAATTACACCTAGCTCCCCTCAAGTTTCAAAAATTACACTTACCTCCCTTATTTCAATAGTTTTGGTAAGCAAAAAAACCCATTTTGCTGATGTCAGCAAAAAGATTAATTGAATATCCTAAAATGCTCCTAGAATTTTTTTTTACTAAAATAAGAAAAAAATTCTTGAAAAATAACAAACTAACTAATTCAACATAAAGTAAAAAATAACCATAATATTGTCCAGTACTACCACCAATACTCAACAATTATGTAGCCCAATATACCTCTCCCTACTTAGTACTCTAATTTCTACATCTTTATCATCTTTTTTATTATCCAAAATATGCCATAAACAAACGAGATAACTATTAAAAAAAATGAGATTGATCATAACAATTTAGAAAATTTGTGCTATGTGAACCCACACTCTCAAGAGTAAATTAAAGTAAATGTTAGGCTTTTTTCTTTGCTTTTTATTTTTCTTTTTTCCCTCTTTTTTTCCTTTCTATTTTCTTATAATTTTTCTTGAAGTAATTATAGTAACATGCAAGGGTATTTTAGTAATCTCAAGTGTCCAAGGGAGGTAAATGTAATCTTTGAAACCTGAAGGGAGTTAGGTATAATTACGATAAACTTCATGAGAGATATGTGTAATTATCCCATTAAAAAACCTTGCACATTAGTTTACGAGTTGGGTTGAGGAGGTGGGTGGAGTTTAAAAAACCTTGCACATTAGTTTACGAGTTGGGTTGAGGAGGTGGGTGGAGTTTAAAAAACCTTGCACATTAGGTTTGCTTTAAAGTTTGCTTCTTCTTAGAAACTACAATTAAACGCATCATTAGGTGCGTTGAGGAGGTGGTTGGATGGGCATTACCGCATTAGTTTACAAAGATGTACTGATGCCCCCGTTTTGAAAAAGTTTAGTAAACTCTTCTTAACATCTGGCGAAAATTACAAATTATTCGTAACTTTTAATTCTCCTCATTTTATTTTCAATTTCAATCCACCTCTACCAACTTGATATTTAAAACATCTTAACATTTAAAATGTATTGAAGTAGCAAAAAGGTCACATCCTAAATAATTTTTCAAACTACCAATTCTTTTCATAAATAACTATAAAGTGAAAATTTAATGACATATATATTCAAATTTATTCCCTTTTTTCCCTAAACTCCTAAACAACATTTTTTCTTTTCTTAATGTATTTTTTCCTTTTCTTGCCAAAAACTCCCTAATTAAGCTATAAAAGTTAAAATTCTTTCACTAAAAAAGTCAAGAAAAAGTCTACTTTTTAGTCCACTACAGTAAATTTTTTTCTGTACAATCTATTGGATGGTTGGACCTTCGAAATTCTTGTAATATTTATCAAATACAAGTTTTTGGCAAGCTCTTGGTGTACGATAACAATTTAAGGCTTATAAGATAAATTTGAGTGTGATGAGGTTTTAAAAGTTTTTTGGACAATTTATTTCATTTTTAGCTATAAAGTTGCAAAAATGAAAATCAGGTTTTTTCATGTTGTTAGAGTTCAAATTACGGAGCAATTGGATTTCAAAACTATTGAACCTAGAACTATTTGGATTTCAAGTTTGTGGGGGTTGTTTCCTTGGAAAACATATAAAGAGGTATATTTGTCAACTCACAATGTTTTAAATATTAACTTGATGAGATGGATTGAAATTGGGATAAAGTAAGAAGAATTAAATTTTAGGGGATAAATTGCAACTTTGACCAAACTTTAACCCCATGTTTGGTACACAGGAATGGCTTGGAATGGAAAACCATTCTACCTGGAATATCCTTTCACCCAGAATGGGTTGGAAAAAAATTTTCCATTCCACTGTTTGGTAACTAAAGTCAAAATGTAATGTTTATTGCTTTCCAATGTTTGGTATAATTATATTGAGAAGTCAAAATGGAATAAAATATATACTGATTTGACTAAAGTACCCTTAATCTATACATATATACAAGTGTTTTACATATATAAAATATGTATATGTGTGTGTATATGTATATGTATATGTAGATGTATGTGTATATATGTGTGTGTATATGTGTGTGTTTGTGTGTGTATATGTGTGTGTTTGTGTGTGTATATGTGCGTGACACACATATATATACACGCGCGCGGGCATATGTATGTGCTATATACAATTTGTGTTCGTAAAAGAAATTTTAATAGATTTAATTTAATAATAATTGATGTTCTTATTATAAATAATTCAAATTGTATTAAGTATTTAACTTTACTATGTAAATAAATTTTTTATTTTTTTTAGTATTACACACACATATACACATAATACATATACACATACATACATACATACATGTGTGTGTGTATGAGAATAGGTAAAGATATTTTTGACATCATGTATCGAGAATAGGTAAGGATATTTTTGACATCATGTATTTTTTTGTTTCTAGGATGAAGTGGGAAACACATTTCCCTAGGATTTTGTGAGGAATGGAGTTTCCAATAAAAAGGTGAAATGACATTCCTGGAGGAAAAAGCTTTCCAACTTACAAGACTCATACTAAACATGAGAATGGAATGGGTCAGCTGGAAAGGTCTTTCTATTCCAGGTCATTTCCACATACAAAACGTGAGGTAAGGGGAGTTTCTAGAATTAATCCTTTTGAAAACAACCATTTGATTACGATCAAATCTAGTATTCTTTTCCTTAAAAAAAAAAAAAAGTATTCCTTTCCTTCTCTTATTCTTAAAAGTTCAGTGCATCCAACTCCTATAAACACTTGGTGCGTTAAAGTCATCATTTGAATGTGTATCATGGAGGAGCTACACCACGTCCCATGTAGTACTGGTATAATCGCCTGGTATATTAATACTTATTATATTTCATAGAGTGAGTATGGTGAGTTATCCCGTAATTACTAAACTGTACATATATGGCGGCATTACATGACCTACCGTCACTATCTAATTTTTTCTAAGTATAATGACTCTTCCATATCTATTATACAGTGAGTCTTCCATATCTAGTATATAATTACCAGACGCATCGTACATATATATTTATATGGCAATATTATGTGGCGTACCTTCACTTTCTAATATTTTTTTTCCTTACATCTGAAACTTTCAATATTAATGCTATTAAAGTCCTATATTTTATTTTAATTTAGCACAACCAGAAATTTTGAAATTTGGGAGACAGGTTTTTTTTCATTCAAGTCATTTCGTGTAATAGGGTACAAAAAATTATTCATAATAGTTGGTTAGTTGCGCTTGTAGAACATGCTTATTGGTTTTGGTGTTGATAAGTTCATTTTAGCTCATGCGAAGGTGTTAGAATTTTATAATAAATTTATGGCTAAATCACAAAATGCCCCCTGTAATATTGCATCATTAGAAAATTATCCCTTGTGTTCAAGAAATACACAAATTACCACCTTGAACACAAATAATAGGAATAGTTTGTAATGACAATTTTTTGCAAATTTGAAGTCATGATTTTAGTTTTTTTGTAAGAGTGCAATAGCAATATTCGCTTGGAGTAGTGGCTTTGTTTTGTTTTTGTATAGTAAATTAACAAGAATAGCAATAGTTAAATAATTATAAGAGCAAATTTGACATTTAAAAGTCGAAGTATACAAGAGGGGTTGATTTGGGTTAATTGATTAGAATATTGTTAAACTAAAAATTAATACCCCGTTTGTGGTTACTGTGGAGAGTTTGGTAAATTTTATGCCCACCCCGTTTGACAAACGCGGTGGGCCATTTTTTTTTTTTTCATTAAAGAAGTCGCTGCATTTGGCAGGTACGGCAGGCCCGCCGCACCTGCCAAACGCGACGACCACCGACACTCTCGGCCAGTGTGTTTGCAGGCTTTCTGCAGCTTTTGCAGAAAGCCTGCAAAAGCCTGCTCTCCCCCATTGCCAAACGCGGTGGGGGAGAGCTTCAAAATTTTTTTAAAATTAGAATGGCCGTTGATCAACTTGATCAACGGCATTTGCGTGCTATAAATGGCCGAGAAGTGCATATTGAAATCTGCACTTCTCTCCATTTTCCCACTCTCTCACTCTCCCCTTCTTTCTTCTTGAAATCGTCTAGTTTCGTTTCTTCAGCTTCAGCTTCATTTCCTTCAAGCTTGTTCTGCCGGATGGAGGTCGAGTTTAGCTTAGCTGGAGTTCGATGGAGGTTGAGCCAATCAGTTTAAGTAACAATCGAAAAATTATCAAGTTAGTATAATGTATTTATTTAATGTTAATTTATTAATTTAATGTTAGTATAATGTATTTGTTAAATGTTAATTTATTAGTTTAATGTTAGTTAGTATAATATATTTGTTGAATGTTAATTTATTAGTTTAATGGTAGTATAATATTGTTGTTAATTGTTAATTTATTAGTTTAATGTTAGTTAGTATAATATATTTGTTGAATGTTAATTTATTAGTTTAATGGTAGTTATAATATTGTTGTTAATTGTTAATTTATTCAGTTTAATGTTAGTTAGTATAATATATTTGTTGAATGTTAATTTATTAGTTTAATGTTAGTATAATATTTTTGTTAATTGTTAATTTATTAGTTTAATGTGTGTTAGATTTGTTAAGTATAACATATTTGTTAATTATACGGAATTGAATTTTGTGGCCCCTATATTTTAGGAAATTGACAATTTGGCCGGTAAAGTTATTATAATTATAAATTGAACCGAAAAAAATTAAAAGTTGACACCATAAGTTGTGCATAATTATATTTTGACCCTAGTATTTTAGAAAAATTACGATTTTGCCCAACAAGTTAAACACAATTGTAAATAAGACCCGAAACTCATATGAAATTAAAATTGACCCCATTAGTTTAAAAAATTTATATTTTGGCCCCTGTAAATTACAAAAATGTCAATTTAGCGTATGAAGTTATACAAAATTATAAAATAGCCTTCATAACTAAAGTTTGACCGCATAAGTTATGAAAATTTACATTTTGACCCTTATGATTTAGGAAAATGACACTTTAGTACACGAAGTTATACATAATTATAAAATGCTCCCGAAAGTTTTACATAACTCAAGTTTGAACCTATAAGTTTAGAAAATTTACATTTTTGCCCTTATAATTTTGGCAAAATTACGATTTGGCCCCAAAAAATACATTTTTATAAATTCGACCCGAAACCGTTACATACATAAAATTTGGTCGAAAATTTTTGCATACTTATATTTTGTCTCCTATAATTTATAAAAATTATAACTCTTATCCCTTGAACTTTTACATAATTGTAAATTGGCTTAGAAACTTGTACGTAATTTAATTTTGACCTCGAAAATTGTTGCGTGTTTACATTTTGGTGATTATAATTTCAGAGAATTGGAATATTAGTGAGCGCTTGTAAAATATTACGAGTTAGCCCCTAAACTATTAAATAATTACATTGTGACCTAAATTAATAAATAATTAGATTTGGAGCCCAAAAATTTAACTTTTTGTTTTTGCCCTATTAAATTTTGAAAAATTAGAATTTTGGACATGAATTTTTTCAAAATTATGAATTGACCGCATAAGTTATGAAAATTTACATTTTGACCCTTATGATTTAGGAAAATGACACTTTAGTACACGAATTATACATAATTATAAAATGCTCCCGAAAGTTTTACATAACTCAAGTTTGAACCTATAAGTTTAGAAAATTTAGATTTTTGCCCTTATAATTTTGGCAAAATTACGATTTGGCCCCAAAAAATACATTTTTATAAATTCGAACCCGAAACCGTTACATACATAAAATTTGGTCGAAAATTTTTGCATACTTATATTTTGTCTCCTATAATTTATAAAAATTATAACCCTTATCCCCTGAACTTTTACATAATTGTAAATTGGCTTCGAAACTTGTACGTAATTTAATTTTGACCTCAGAAAATTGTTGCGTGTTTACATTTTGGTGATTATAATTTCAGAGAATTGCAATATTAGTGAGCGCTTGTAAAATATTACGAGTTAGCCCCTAAACTATTAAATAATTACATTGTGACCTAAATTAATAAATAATTAGATTTGGAGCCCAAAAATTTAACTTTTTGTTTTTGCCCTATTAAATTTTGAAAAATTAGAATTTTGGACATGAATTTTTTCAAAATTATGAATTGACCGCTATAAGTTATGAAAATTTACATTTTGACCCTTATGATTTAGGAAAATGACACTTTAGTACACGAAATTATACATAATTATAAAATGCACTCAGAAAGTTTTACATAACTCAAGTTTGAACCTAATAAGTTTAGAAAATTTACATTTTTGCCCTTATAATTTTGGCAAAATTATGATTTGGCCCCAAAAAATACATTTTTATAAATTCGACCCGAAATCGCTACATACATAAAATTTGGTCAAAAATTTTTGCAGTACTTATATTTTGTCTCCTATAATTTATAAAAATTATAACCCTTACATTTTTGCCCTTATAATTTTGGCAAAATTACGATTTGTTGCGGTAAAAAATTTAAGAAATTTAAAAGTTGAGTTCTGAAGTTTTACATGGATATGACTTGACTCAAAAAATGTTAAATAATTATATTTTGATCCCAAAGGCTTTGATTAGTTGCATTTTGGCACCTATAATTTGAAAAAGTAAGAATTTTGGTCATAAAATTAAGGGTTATGATTTTGAATTAGGCAGGCACAAAATGTTTGCATAATTAAATTCGAACTGTGAATTTTATAAGTAGTTCATGATTAATTACGCTTACGTTTTGTAAAAATTATGAATCTTACTTAGTTGCACATTGGTTAGATTAGGTCAAAAATGTCAAACGATGATACTTTAGCAATTCATCTCTATTGGGGAGGAAAAATCGTGTATGCAGGGAGGATCAATGTTGTATGACCCGCCTATGCCGAAAAAAGTTATATTCCTTCGGCAAAGGGTATGCTTTCAGGAGTTGGTTGATAGAGTTTATAATGCCATGAATGTAGATAGAAATAGATACAAGATCAGTTTGATACATAGGAGTTGCTTTCAACAACAAGGTATATTTAGTGCAACACCTTTGGAAGACGATGATGGAGTAGACACGATGTATTATTTTAAAGCAAACACTCGGGAACCAACTGAGATCTATGTTGAGGTTGAAGAAATCCGACAAGTAGAACAACAGCATCCTCAAGGCAATGAATTTGCTAGCTCATACCTTGAAGAATGCACTACTGTACGTGGCACATTGGCAATGGAAGAAACGTGGGCAACTGATACGTCCAGAGGTCAGTATATTGACTTAGATATAGGAGCTGTCCAACCAAGTAGAAGAGGACGTAGGAGAGGTAGTAGGCACCGTGTCGACAAGTCGCCCTAATAGCAGCGCAGCGAGAATTTATATGTCCTCTGCAGAAGAGTTTGGTGGTACAAGCGACGATTATGATACAGTCAACATTCCTGACTGCCGAACCGGAAATCGACGTTGACGATGTTGAAATGGACTCTGAACCGGAACCGGAAGAAGACGAGTCTGAAGATGAAATGGAGCAAGGATATAATGTTACAGGACAGGAGGATGCACGAAGACATTCCGATTTCGGTCCTAGTTCAGCGTGGACGAGGTTACGATCCTGGAACACTTCAATACGATGCTGGCGTAGATGCAATGTTACAGTTCGACCCCCTAACCGGGAGTACCGTTGAGCAACTTAATCTGTGGAATGAGCAGACGGGAGACATTCGATTGGGCATGTTGTTTGATAATAAAGAAAAAGTTATAAAAGCGGTGAAATGGTGGTCCATTAGGGAAAACAGAGAGTACAGAGTTCGAGAGAGTACTCCAACAACATGGTATGTTCGATGCAGGGCTCGTACTTCGACACCTCCCTGCAATTGGCAATTGAGAGCTACGTTGCGTAAATCTCATAATATGTGGATGATAGTTACTCTTGCAGATGAACATACATGTGCTCGAATATGCAATAGGAATGATCACCGCCAGTTGAGCGCCAATTTAATTGCCGAGCATATTTTACCTCATATTAGTAACGGTCCAATGTTCAAAGTGAAGGATATTCAAGCAACAATTAAGCAACAATTGCATTGCGATGTCTCATACAGGAAAGCTTGGTATGGTCGTCGCATTGCAATTGATATGCTTTACGGAGACTAGCCGTCGTCAATACATATCCTTCCAAGATATATGGAGGAATTACAACGCAGCAATCCAGGGACAGTTGTTGTTTGGGAACCACATCTTGACAGCACTCCGTACAATTTTATTTTCGACTATGTATTTTGGTCGTTTAGTCCTGCTATTCAAGCCTTCCAACATATGAAGTCGGTAATATGTGTGGATGGCACTTTCATGAAAGGAGCGTATCAAGGAAAATTACTTGTTGCTGTCGGATACGATGCATGCAATCACCTGTTGCCGCTAGCCTTCGCCCTCGTTGACGAGGAGAACAATCGAAGTTGGTCATGGTTCATGAAGCTATTGCGCATTCATGTTTGTGGCAACATCCAAAAAGTATGTGTCATATCCGATCGGCACAAATCAATTATTCATGCAATGACGACGCTTCCGGAGTGGCGGGAACCAAATGGAGTACATCGCTTCTGTCTTGTGCACGTGCAAAGTAATTTCACACAAAAATTTAAGAATGAAAGGTAATGTCTAATTTTTAAGGTTATTTTTTAAAAAAATCTTTGGGTGATGCACTCATAATATGTAATTGTTTAGGTTGAAGAAGCTTGTAATGGCAGCTGGAAAAGCCAACCAACCTTACAAGTACGATCACTACATGGATCAAATACGAAATTTGAATGAAGAAGCTTACAATTGGCTGACAGGCACAAATGTTAGACCCGAACAATGGGCCCTAAGCAAGGACGATGGAAGCCGTTGGGGTCATACATCGACAAATATAGCTGAGTGTTTCAACAGGCTGCTGAGGGATGCCCGATTGTTACCTATTACTGCATGTGTTCGCTTCACATTGAGCCAAACGGTGAAAATGTTTGTTAAGAATGTGAAGTTAGCTTGTGATGTACGGTACCCACTGCCAGAATATAGTTGGCAGAAATATGTGTTCAATGAGAAAAAAGGTAAGAATCACGAGATTCGGATATATAATCATGCAGAAGGTATTTTTTGCATCATTACTAGGCATAGGCGCAGTCACGAAGGCAGAAAAAGTCAAATTGTAAACCTTAGCAAACGGGAGTGCACATGTCAAAAGTTTCAACTACTGCACTTTCCTTGTTCGCACGCGATGGCGGCATGCTCTATCAGTGGAATAAACCCCATGGATCTGGTCGGGAATGAATATAAGTATGACTTCATATCAGGCATCATTTGGACATCAATTCTATCCTCTCAATGATCAAAATTATTGGCCGCCAGTCGCACTTCAATTTGACAATCAATACTAGTCGTCTAAAACAAAGGCGACCGGGCCCATTACGAACTGCAAGGATTCGGAATCAGATGGATCGTAGATGCCCCGATGCACCACGTCGATGTAGTAACTGTTCACAACCCGGACACACGGCACCGAATCGTTCTTTTAGTGGATATTTTAACCATTAGCAATATAGGTTTTATGTTCATTGTAAAAGGGAGTATATATTCCTTATTTATTTTGCTCTTTAAGCGTGTTTTTGTGTTGTGATGTAGAGGTAAGATTGATGGCCCCCTCTTAAATTATCAAGTGAATAAAATTTAAGGGTGGCGCCCTTCTCCCTTGCACGGGGTTTGCCATTTAATAAAACAAACTCATTTTAGTTTTTTTTTTAGATACATGGGTTTATCATTTAGTTTTTAGTTTTTAGTTTTTTAGTTTTTTAGTTTGTAATTGTTTAGGTTTTATTTTTTTTAGAGTTTTAGGATTTTGGTTATAGTTGTTGCGGTTTAGGGTTTTAAAGTTTAGCGTTTTAAGGTTTAGGTTCAGATTATTAGTTAAGAATTTAGGGTTTAGGGTTTGTGATTTAATTTTAGTTTTTAGTTTTAGGATTTAGAGTTTTTAGTTATTTTAGGTTTTTTTTAGGGTTTAGGTTATAATTGTTACGGTTTAGAGTTTTAAAGTTTAGGGTTTTAAGGCTTAGGTTTAGATTATTAGTTAAGGGTTTTAGGGTTTAGGGTTTGTGATTTAATTTTTAGTTTTTTAGTTTTTAGGGTTTAGAGTTTTTAGTTGTTTTAGGTTTTTTTTTAGGATTTTAGGGTTTAGGTTATAATTGTTGCGGTTTAGGGTTTTAAAATTTAGGATTTTAAGGTTTAGGTTTAGATTATTAGTTAAGGGTTTTAGGGTTTAGGGTTTGTGATTTAACTTTTAGTTTTTTAGTTTTTAGGGTTTAGAGTTTTTAGTTGTTTTAGGTTTTTTTTATGGTTTTAGGGTTTAGATTATAGTTGTTGCGATTTAGGGTTTTAAAGTTTAGGATATATAGTTTAGGTTTAGATTATTAGTTAAGTCTTTAGGGTTTAGGATTTATGATTTAGGTTTTAGTTTTTAGTTTTTAGTTTTTAGTTGTTTAGGTTTTAGGTCCAGGATTTAGGATTTAGGGTTTTAAGGTCTATACTATGTGTTTTGATTACTTATGATTCAAGCATTAATAATTTGTACATTTTGTATGCATATATATATGTATATATATATATATTTTTTGTACATTTCAATGAGAATTTAAATGTTATATTTATTATTGATATTTTGTTCATTCTTTATATGTGTAGGTGTGAGTTGATATGGAGCACGTGCATGCGAGCACCTCAGCCCCCACTCAGAGTCCTATAGATGATTCTCTTTTACACCTTCAGCCCCATCATAGATCTACGGCGATATTTCACTAGTGAGGGTGGTGAGCTCGATGTCAAGAGGATGCGATCGACATTTTTGGTAGTTGGATGAAGATTATTGACCTCTGCGTTCTTCACTTTATTGATATTGCTGGACGTAGGAGGAGTTTGCCGAGTTGGTTCATTCAACTTGGATTATGGTCTTATTACTACATTTATTGAGCGCTGGAGGTAGGAGACACACACATTTCATCTTCCTGTCAGTATTGATGAGGCCACCATCACCTTACAGATGTGGAGGTGTTGTGGGGCTTACGTGTGGATGGTTTACCTGTTACATTAGTCCTACCGTTCGCGGAGCATTGAGGAGCGACAGGAGTTGGTTCATGATTTGTTGGGATTCTGGCCTCCAGCAGCTCATTTCAGGAAGGCACGGATGAAGCTCAAGAGTGTGGCCGACTATTTACATGATCATCCACTACCACCGGATGCTACTATTGAGATGGTTCGACAGTATGCCCGCATGTATATTTTGATGTTATTTGGTGGACAACTATTTGTAGATGCATGCGAAAATGTTGTACATATTTCGTGGTTGGATATTTTGAGAGATTTGGAGGCGATGGGACAGTACAGTTGGGGGAGTGCCGTACTCGCCTGTTTGTACCATCGTATGTGCCATGCATCACGTGCCAGTACTAAGACCACAGCAAGGCCACACATGCTACTTCAAGTAAAATAATTAATAGTTACCGTATACATTGCAGTACGATTTTATTTACAACTTAAGTGTGACAGCCCCACCTTACCCAGAGGCGCACCAAAGGGCTTAGCGGACTGCCTGCCTGGCTCTCGCCAGGACTCGATTCGAGCACGCACTAAAAATTTGCAATTCGGTAAAAACTCGTAGATACCAACTGTGACAGTTCTCAGGGTCACATAATATTCAAAACTTAAAAGTAAAAGTACTGGTTTCACAGTTTACATTATATACGTTCATTACTACAATAATATCTCAAGTAGTTTCTATCAAAATCCTACCAAAATCTACCCTTGAATCCTCACCACCGGCTTTGGAGATAGGAGCCTGTTAAGGAAAACAAATAACAAAGAGTGAGCTATAATAGCTCAGTGAGGTTCCCACACATGCAGATACGGAGGCAAACCAAGAGAGAATAAGTAAGCAAATAACATGTGTCACAAAATCACATAGGAAAATAATTAAATAAATAATTATTTAAACAAGGGAGGATACGTTCCAATCACGAGAGCAAGTACTGATCGTATGACCATGATAGTGAGAGTGGATTGCCGGTTAAACCTGCATTTTCAAGCAAAAGCCCTATCCGCCATTCACCTTATATCCTCCTGGAGTACCGTCCGACCCATCCAGGGTGAGATCTCACCCCGAAGGGCAACAAGCAAGAAGGTTCAGTCCGGAGTTGGCCTCTTTGAGGATTCACAACTCAAGGAAAAGAACCACAAGCCCTAAAACACCCAGCACCTTATATCCTCCTTTGTACCCTCCTGCCTGACTAACCGCGGCATAACCACGGAAGTCTAGGCAACAAGTTAATGTAGTCGAAAATTCACAAACAATTATATTCACATCAGATAGAAATTGTGCATGTAACAAACCATGGGGTAAGTGCGATAAAGTACACACTTTCCCTTCATATAATACATTGTGACAATTCATGAATATCAAGAACACATAGCACGTTGTGACAAGTCACGAGCATCAAGTATAAATAAGATCACATTTTGAACATGCATTATGAATATGTGAAGAAACACTCATAAACAAAAGCAAAGGAACACTCACATGCACAAGTAAAGGGACACTCACCTGGAACGCTTAAGAAAATATTTCGGAAAATGGTTGCGTTTCACTTTTGGATCCTGGAATTTATAAGAAAATAATCTAATGAAAACTCAATTTAAACCCTAATCAACTTAGAAAGAAAATTCAAGAAAAACCCCATTAAATTCTAGGGTTTTAGTTCTAGGGTTTTAGGGTTTAGGGTCTAGGGTTTAGGGTTTAGGGTTTAGGGTTTAGGGTTTACCCTAGGGTTTTCTAACAAAATTTTGGCATTATTTCCCCTTAATTTTTGGCCATCCAAATTTGTTTTCCACCAAGATTTCAATCATCAAACCCATAATTCAACAAGTTCTACAACTTCTTAGTTCAATCCAAGCTCAAATTCAATCAAAATTCCACTAAATTTCAAGAATTAAACTCCAAGAATCATTATCCAAATCCGCACAGGGTTGGTTTTCAGCCAACTTCAGGTCATTATTGTGGTCAATACGTCCAGAACTAAGGGATTCTAATTACATGGTCTTAAAGTACGTTTATAGGTCTACAACTTTCATGAAGATCATCAATCCAAATTCCAACTAGAACAGGTTCGAAATCAGCCCTCAAGTTGGCTCATCATCAAAACTGTTTTCCGCAGAATCAAATTTTCAGCCAACTTTGCAAACTTTCTGCGATTAATACCTAACGAACCACAGTGCAAGCCTTATACCGTTGGAAAGCCCTATCAATCTAGTTTCCAAAACAACAAGAATCACTCAAATCCAAGTTATCTACATCAAGTTATGAACGTTTTACTAAAACTGGTCCAGCATGACTGTTAATGTAACACTTGAACAAAACCCTAATTAAAGCTTAAATAAAACTTAAATAAACTTGAAATTAATAACAAAAGTCCATGGTACATACCTTAAACAAGCTGAGAACCTTGCTTAGGAAGAAGAAAAGCTCACTTCTATGGTGGAATTTGTCTAAAATTGAAGAGAGAGCTCCAAGAAAATGAAGAACAAGGGAGGGTAGAGAGAGGGCAGCTAAATTCGTCCAAGAGGGAGAGAGAAAATGGAAGAGAATTCAGTCAAGAAGGTATAAAAGAAGTAAAAGAATAATGGAAGAAAGTGCAACCAATTAGAGCTAAACAAGAGTCAAGTTAGGTTTAGATATTTTGGCAAAATAGGTGCTAGTTGGTTAAATATAATTGGTACAAATTTTAAAGCAAAAAGAGAGGAAGAAAAGAGAGAGAGAGGGCCGGCCATATGGTGGAGAAAAGACAAGGGTTTAAGTGAAACTTTTAGGTTAATTTTTTGTGCTAAAGTTCAATTAGTCAAAAGGCTTAATAATGGTAGAGTTGGTTAGTCAAAATTACACACTATTGTAAACTAATAGACCAATAAAATTAACCCAAGTTTGGTACTTAGGTGTACCACTTAATCATGAAGAAAATCTCATTTAGTTAACCTAACTAACTTAGGTAATCTTCCAACTAATAAAGCAAGGATTAACACTTAACCCTAAGTAAAAGAAATCTCCTTATAATGCACTTTGATTTCCCTCTTCTTTTTTTTTTTTTTTTTTCCTTTCTCATTCATTTTTTTTTCTACTAATAAACATAACATAACTCAAATAATCTTTTTAGTGCAAATTTCCGGAGCGTCACATTAAGAGTCTAATTGTCTTATTTTAACAGTTTTGGGCGTGGGAGCGTTTTCCGACCATCCGACCTCAGATCACTAAGCCACGACCGCTAGGTGCTTATCCTAGAGGAGGTATATGGGTGACTCAGCGTACCACCCAATATGCACCTCAGCATGTAGTCAGTTACTATAGAGATCAGTTGTCCCTGTTACCCCCGATCAGGTATTTTGACTATCATATTTTTTAAATATTACCTATATGCTTTTTGATATGTTATATGTGAATGACGATTGAAAATTTATTGCAGTTCATATGAATGCCATATAGCGACGATATGCTAGCGTCTCTACCTCATTATTGCACAGCGAGTGCACACATTTGGAGAGCTAGAGTCCTGCTGATATTTTGGCATATTGTTGAATTTCATTTTTCGGATCGTGTCATGAGACAGTTCGAACTACGGCAGTATATCCCAGAAGATGTTGACACTGATCACGGCGGATTGCATTCACTTGGACTGGCAGGACATGATGGACGAGATTGGAGTCATTTTCACAGGGACTGGATTGGTTATTAGGATTTACGTGCAGGTTCGATTGTTACAAGGAGAGTCCTACGAATACACTCTGATTATCGACCAAGTATCTGCGTTGGTATCATCGCCTACACAGTCTTATATATCACTCCTCCCGTCCATCAGACTCAGCGTGAAGGGCTCCAGGGTATTTCCGGACAATATGAATACATGGTCGTTAAATCTTTTTAGATCTAACATTTTATCTTTTATATCATAAGTCATATGAGTGAATTACTAATCATTACAATTTATTTCTTTTACAGATGAGCAGCATGCACAGAATTGGAGACATGTCAGTGACCGGTCTTCGTCATACTCACCCCGACGATACATTTCATCCTAGTTTGACGATGATTAGAGGACGAGGCTTTTGGAGTCCATGCAATACTTACAGCGTTCAGATCGCATGTTTGTGGGCCCAGATCCGCGGGGGACACTGGCGCATCTACATCGCGCAACTCTCATTATCAGCGGCCAGTCAGCCACGTCCCTAGTCAGGCTGGCACATCGTCTCGTGGAGATAGACATCGTCACCAGCATGAGACTTCATGATCAAGGTTCCACGAGATGAGCAGGTAACCCCTACCGGTTACTATGCTTATACGTCTCATGGTAGTGCACAGATCCCACATTCAGCGAGTACAGCCGGTGTGTATGATCCATACTATTCTTTAGCTATGCATACGGGTGGTACTTCTGCCGCTGGCCACCAGCCACATTCGGCTTCACTTTCTACTGGATCTGAGTTGCACCCCATATTTCAGTTCCTCGATAGTCATGCCGGTGGATTTTATGATGCAGATCCATCCACATTTTTCACCCCGGGTCCTCCTTTGCACATAGCTACCGCGGGTCCATCCACCTCTACCATGGTCCATCAGCATATTCAAGATCCAGATGATGTCGAAGAATCAGATGATGATGAGATCCACGAAGATGAGCCGTCAGCCCATCTTGAGGTGCATGCCCGACGCCAGATTAGGAGGCCGAGAAGATTTTGCTGCTCATCGACGCCGCGAGACCCAAATGAACAACAATTCTGTCGACGTTAGGGGTGTTTGAGAATTTGTATACTTGTAAATATGAATTTTGTTTTTATACAATTTGATAAATTTTATACTTGTAGATTTAATTATAAAGTATTTTGCCATTTTGCTCAAAGGTAAAAATTAACTTTCACATAATTTTTAAAACAACCGAAATTAAACCCTACAAATATCACGCATTATGAAAATACTAAAAATAAAAATTGAGAAATAATTAGTTTTTAATTCTGAAAAGTTATTATACATTTGGAATATATTTAATTTTCACATAATTGATGTCTACGGATTTATTATTTATAATATAAAATTTTACAATTTACTAACAATCCTTCTACATAATAAATATATAATTTAAACTACCTTAATTATTTTGAATAATAAAACTTATAAATTTACCAAAAAAAATCCTTAAAACTTTCCTAAATCCAAAATCCTAACCCTAAACAAAAATCAAAATCCTAACAAAATGGACCAAAAAAAAAAAAACCGAAACGCACAACTAACAAAAAAAAAATGCACGCAAAATGGAGCAAATCTGTTGGTCGCCGCGTTTGGCAGGTGCGGCGGGCCCGCGCACCTGCCAAACGCAGCGACTTGGTTAATAAAAAAAAAATTGGCCCACCGCGTTTGCCAAACGCGGTGGGCATAAAATTACCAAACTCTCTACAGTAACCACAAACGGGGTATTAATTTTTTTTTAACAATATTCTAATCAATTAACTGCTGATTTGTTATTGAAATAAGGGGTAATTTGTGTATTTTTTAAATACAAGTGATAATTTGCTACTGACTCAATATTACAGGGGTATTTTGAGATTAAGCCTAAATTTAAATTAGACGAATCATGATTGGGTGATGAGTATAACTAGGTCAGCTCATTTATAACCATCTAATTAATGGGTGAAAATGGGCAGGTCACCTGATTACCCATTTAGATCTTTTGAGCTTTTCAAAAAAATTTTCCCTAACACATTCTCACATATATAATTAGCTATGTCAACAACCAAGGTTTTTTTTTTGGTTATTTCGCAGTAAAAAGAATAAAATCTTGACCACGAATTTGGTAGTAAAGGGCATAAAATCTGGGCCACGAAGTCAAGATTTTATTCTTTTTACACGTTGTCAGAAAAGAGTACAACTTTAGTGACAACATTTGAAAAGTTGTCAGAAAAGGGCTTCTTTAATGGGTTGTCACTGATGCTTTAATCCAATTAGTGAAAATTACTAAGAAATAGTCCGGCTTTAGTGACAACTCAATATAGTTGTTAGAAGAAGTTCAATATTTGTGACGATAATTGTTGTCACTGATGCATTTGTTAATTTCCAGTGACAACATTGGGAAAGTTGTCAAAAAAGTGCTTCTTTAGTGACGACATGGGTTGTCACTGATGCCTTAGTCCAACTAATGAAAATTATTAAGAAATAGTTTAACTTTAGTGACAACTAAATATAGTTGTCGGAAAAAGCTATATATTCAGTGACGACAATTATTGTCACTAATACCTTTGTTAAATTTTCAGTGACAACATTGAAAAGTTGTCAGAAAAGGGCTTCTTCAGTGACAACATGTGTTGTCACTGATGCGTTAGTCCAAATAGTGAAAAGTATTAAGAAATAGTCTTGCTTTAGTGACAACTTAATATAGTTGTCAAAAAAGATTAAATATTCAATAACAGCAATTGTTGTCACTAACACCTTGGTTAATTTTCAGTGACAACATTTGAAAAGTTATCAGTAAAGGGCTTTTTCAACGACGACATGGGTTGTCATTGATGCTTTATTCCAACTAGTAAAAAATTGTTAGCAAATTGTCTAAGTTTTAATGACAACTTATTTTGGTTGTCAAAAAAGGGTTTATTTTAGTGACGACACTAGTTGCCACTAACATCTTGGATACATTTTAGCGACAACTTATGAAAGTTGTCAGAAAAGAGGCATGATTTAGTGACGACATAGGTTGTCATTGATGCCTTAGTCCAACTGGTGAAAATTGTTAACAAATAGTCCAAACTTTAGTGACAACTTATTTTGGTTGTCAGAAAAGGGTTTATGTTCATTGACGACACTAGTTGTCACTAATGTTTTGGATACATTTTAGTGACAACTTGTGAAAGTTGTCAGAAATGAAGCATGATTTAGTGATGGCATGGATTGTTACTGATGCCTTAGCCCAACTAGTGAAAATTGTTCACAAATAATCAAAGTTTTAGTGACGACTTATTTTAGTTGTTAGAAAAAAGGTTTATGTTTAGTGACGACACTAATTGTCAGTAATGTTTTGGATACATTTTAGTGACAACTTGTGAAAGTTGTCAGAAAAGAGGCATGATTTAGTGACGACATGGGTTGTCACGAACTCCTTAGTCTAGCTAGTGAAAATTGTTAGCAAATAGTTCAAGTTTTAGTTACAACTTATTTTGGTTGTCAGAAAAGGGTCTATGTTCAGTGACGACACTAGTTGTCACTAATATTTTGGATATATTTTAGTGACAACTTGTGAAAGTTGTCAGAAAAAGCATGATTTAGTGACAACTAACTCTAGTTGTCACTAATGTCCTAAATATATTTCAGTGACAACTTAGAGAATGGTGTCATTATAGATAATATATTTAGTAATGACATTTTGCTCTTGTCGGTAATGTAAGTTGGCGCCGTAGCGTGGGTAAGAATCAGTGACGACATTTTTGCAGTTGTCACTGACAATATTCTTTAGTGACAAGATTTTATTGTTACTAAAAAATATCGTCACTAATGATCTTTTTTCTTGTAGTGTCTTGTACATGTTGAAATAATTCCATGTGCTTTCTAAAAAATAAGATAACTCAAATAAGTAAAAATAATTATTATGTGATTTATAGTCTTGTTTTAAAGAAAATATATTGAGTAAAGTCAGGGAAATTTTGCCTAAAATTTTCTCTTTTTGGATTAAATTTCTTTTCTTTATTCAATTTTGCAAATTAAATAATAAGTATGGATAGTGAAATGGTACAAATGCTTTATGATTATTAGTTTAAGCGGGAGAATGTTGTGTTCATTGAACTTGAAAAAGAAAAAGAGAAACAAGGAAATAATAAAGCAAAAATGATATCTCAAACTACTTCAATAATTCTACGACTTAGTAACTGGGAATCTTCATCAGAAAATGTCAATTTTTGCATCAAACGGTATTAAGAGTATGCGCAAAGCAACTTGAGAATAAAAATTATTGAATAACTAGGGATCTTCATCCAAAAATATAAATCTTTGCATCAAAAGACGATTTTCACTCTCAAGTATGAAGCGAACAAAATGCAAAAGGATATGAAGTGTTGAGTAACCAGGGGTCTTCATCAGAAAATGTCGATCTTCGGATAAAAAAATAACTTCATATTGTTCAAGAAAATGACTCATATGTACATCCCTCTTATGACATAATCTTAAAGTATAAGAACTACTTGATTGACCATATGAATTGTTGTTTGTAAAACTTAGTAAGGCAAAGAAATTTGATTTAGACAAGTGCAATTTAAGGTATAATTACTTTTCTTTTACTTAATATTATAAGTACTAAAAAAGCAAGAATAAGATATTGCATAGTGATTATTTACTTGCTTACTCTGGGAAAATTATTTTGGAAAGATAAATGAGTTAATTCAATCCTTGAATCATTATATCTCTTGATTTTATAATTGCTTGAGGGCAAGCAATGATTCAAGTATGGGGGAGTTTGATAAGTGAAAAATTTGCCAATATTATTATATATGTTATTATGTATTTTTGGTGAGTTTTTAGTGAAATTAAAATAATTTTGGCTTCAAATGACTTATTTTCATAAATTAGGGTTTCTTGCTAAAATTAGGTTTTTTTAGGTAAATATGTTATTTTGAACTATTTAATGCACAATTCTTTTGTATATTTATAGAATCATCACACTCAATCCCAAATTGGACCAATGGAAGTCAAAGATCATCAAAATCAGTGTTAAGTGGATTGAACAATTGGAGAATTATTGGAAAATCAATTGTGCAAAATTAGGGAAAAATGCAAAATTTAGCAAAAATATGTGGAAATGAATGTAAAGGTCTAAAACACGTGGAAGAATAGATCAGCAAGCTCAGAATCAAGTGGGGCCAGCTCCCTTGGATCCGGGGGTCTTCCGCGGGCGACACTGACCTTCGAAATTTGACTGTTGCAACTTGCTTCAGTTTCTAGCTATTTTTGCAAACTTTTGAGTTGGAGATGAGGTTTTGCAAGTTGTAGATTTCATTGGAAATACAAATGAAGACTTTTATGCCAAGATAGATCATCAAGAAGGATCTTCATCATTCCAATGCATTGAATAGTAGTTGCAAGTTGGAAAATGACTTGTAGGATCCTTGTCTATAAATAGAAGTCATTTAGTAAAGAGTTTAGGAGCATGCTAAGTTAGAGAATTTGTAGAGAATTGCTAGAATTCTCATAGTCATAATAGAGATATTGTGAGTTTGAGAGAATTTCTTGTTCAAAAACCCTTGTAGCAACTCTTGTGGAAGAAATACAAGTTCTTGAAGCCATTCCTCTATTGAATAAGCTTCCTTTAACTTTGTATCTTTCATTCATCTTGATTGCTATGGCTAGTTGTCTTCAATTCATATGTTTTGATTTGGAAATCAACTATGTTGAGCTAAATTCCTACTTCTAGGGTTTTGATGAAACTAATGAATCCATATTAAGGCTTGTAGTTGATTAAACTTGCCATTTCTTGATTTTGTTTCCTTCAATTATTTCAAGTTTTAACCTTTGTATTTGAAAGGCCATCACATGCAAAGCATCTTAGTTGTTAAGATTCAATTAAGTTTGTTCTTAGTAATGGAAAATGAATATTTGAATTAAGTACTAGCACATGGAAATAGTGTTATGCTTATGAGGATTTAATGAAGCAATTCATGCATGCAAAGGCAACTTTATCATGGTAGTAAGGTAAGTTGAATCAATTCATTGTGAAAACAAGTTTTGATACAAATGGAATTGCATTCCTGAACAAGATAAGTTCATATTGGCAAGTTATTAACTCTATACACCTTAATCTTGATCATTAGTGGATTCATTACCTTAGAACTCATTCATAATTTTTTTTCTACAAGAATTCTTGCATTCCTATAAAGTTTTCTTTGCTTAGTTAAATTCTAACCAAATTATCTTGTTCAATTAATCATTTCTTAGATAATAAAGAAAGTGATAAAACTCTAGTAGTTGCACTTAGTTGGTTTCCTTGTGGGATTCGACTCTAATTTTCTATACTACAACAGCCTGTGTACTTGTGGTAAAAGTTGGAAGATTATGTTTAATTACTTGACTTTTGTGTATATATTGTTTTGATTTTCTACACCTAATCTGCACAACGTCAAAATACTTGCTTAAATTTAGAAAAAAAAATGTTCATACAATTTCAATTACTTTGCAAAAAAAGGCAATAAAATTACAAATTGAAACTTTTGTATCCACTTTTTGCTAAAAGTTAAAAACTTACATATAAAAAATATTTCACAATAAAATTAATAAAAATACTTGTGTTATCTTCCATATTCCACATCAAAGTTATAGGAAAGTAATTTTCAGTTAATATCAAGAAAAATAATGCAATCAGAGCATTAAAACAAAGGATGATATACAAATCAAAACATTAATTAAAAAATCAAATATGATATTTGGATTTTTTGAGTTATCTTAAGTTTGAAAATAAAATGACTTAATACTCCTTAATTCCTCTATAACATTCATAAATATTAACCTCTAAGACATATGTGTGAAACATTCAGTTAATCGCAATTTTTAAACAATTGATACTTGAAATCGGAATCACTTTTGCAAGTGAGATTTAATTAACCTAACCACTTTACAATTTTATTTGATTACCCTTATTTTTTGGTTTGAAATGGACCAATTTTCTTTGCCTTTTCAATTTTTTTGTTATTTTCCCATTCATAGGTTTACATATCAAACTATAGAATTACATATTGCAAGAAATTAACCAAAACAAAACATATGGGAAGAAGAAAAGTATAAAATAAATTCACAACATTATCATTATCTTATTGTGACAGTCCCACCTTACCTAGAGACACACCACAGGGCTTAGCGGACTGCCTACTTGGCTCTCGCCAGGATTCGAATCACACACTCACTCAAACATCTAAGCGTTCTTAATCCAAAATAAAATACATTCATATAATTCACTTAAAAGTACAAGTATCACCAATAGGTATTACATCCCAAAATATATTTTACAAGAATAGCCTAAACAACTTGGCTATTAAAATATAAATAAAACATCTAACTATGTCAAAATCTAGCTTCTCCAGCTTTAATAGTACGGAAAGCCTGGGTAAAGAAAACAAATGAAAGGAATGAGCTATGATAGCCCAGTGAGTGCTCCAGTCAAGCAGCATACCAATAAACAAATAACATTTAATGATAATAATAACAAATTCAATAAACAATGAATAAGTAATGTGAAGTGTCATATAATCAATGGCGGATACAGGCTCACTACGGGAGCAAGCTCAACCTGCAGGAGTATCAATCATTGAACAATATAACATTGGTATCGGGACCGAGTTAATAGCTCAGGTCTGAGATACTTGTAAAATTCAATCCAGAGTTACCCTCTTTGAGGAATGAAACTCATATAGGAAAGAATATCACTCGCCTATAACCCCCAGCACCTTATATCACCCCGAACACACCAAGTTGACTAACCGTGGAGTAACGGTGAAGTTAGCCACGGAAGTCCAAATTCATTCATAGAGTTCAATCATGAGTTAGCCTCTTCGAGGACTTTACTCAGATATGAAAATTAACACTCGCCGATAACGCCCAAGCACCTTATATCTCTCCCGTACACACCAAGTTTGACTAACCGTGGAATAACGGTGAAGTTAACCACGGAAGTCGCATGCACAAACAATCACATTAAGAGCAATAAAGCATATAACATTTAGCGGAAGAGGTGCGATAAAGTACACACCTTTCCTCAAATAGCACATGTCATTGAATAACATTTACAAGCATAATATATCATTTCACGCAACATGCACACACAGAAAGCACTCACCTGGAATGCCTAGGAAAATATTTCGTAAAAGGTCGAGATTCACTTTCGGATCCTGAAATTCAAAAGAAATAGTCTAATGAAAACCCGATTAAAACCCTAAGTAAATTAGTAAGAAAATTCAAGAAATAACCCAATTATTTCTAGGGTTTAATTTCTAGGGTTTTAGAGTTTAGGGTTTTACCCTAGGGTTTAGGGTTTTAGATTTAGGGTTTTGGTTTTAGGGTTTTCTTGTTCTAGGAAAATTTAATTCATTAATAGATCATTTTCTAAAAATTTCTGCACACCAAATTCCCTAAATTTAGCATATTCTAGGTTAAAATTTCACCTTATCATTTTTTTCTTCTTTAATTCTACCGAAATTTCGGCAGCATCTCCCCTTAAAATCGGACTAACCCAAAATTTTACCTGCAAGAAATCAACCAACCAATCCAATTTCCAACAAGTTCTATAGCTTCCATGTCTCAATCAAACCCAATTTCACTCAAAATTCCACTCAAATTCAAGATTTCAACTCCAAGTTTCTTCAACCATTCAACACATAATACATATCATTTCAAGGTTTAAATGCTATCTACTAGTCTATCTAACCAAGAAAACACTTGATTAACAAGTAAAACTTCATTTCAAAACTTAAATCTTCAAGTTTAATAACAAGTATCTAGTATTAAACTTGTACAAAAGACTACTTAAAACTTGGAAATAATAGCATAAGTTCATAGTAGATACCTCAATCAAGCTTAGATCTTTGCTTAGGAAGAAGAGAGCTCACTTTCTATGGTGGAGATGTCCAAAAATTGGAGAGAAAGTTTCAAGAAAATGAAAACAAAAGAGAGTAGAAAGAGAGCATAGGAGGGCCGGCCAAGAATGAAAGAAAAGAGAAAGAAATAGGCCAAGAAAATAGAAAAGAAATAAAGAGAAAAGTGGGAAAAGAAGCAACCAATCATAGCAAGACAAGAATCATCCTAGGGTTTAGACTTTTAACATAATAGCTACTAACTTGGTTAAATATGATTAGTGTAAATTTTAATCACTTATCTCCTAGTAATTTGCAAGAGCTTTAGGGCACAAATTTTAAAGACAAAAAGAAAGAAGAAAAGGAGAGAGAGAGGCCGGCCATAGAGAGAGAAGAAAGCAAGAGAATAAGTGAAATTTTTGGGTCAATATTGAACTAAAGCTCAATTAGGTCAAGGGACTAGAAAATGGTAGAATTAGTTAGTCAAAATTAAACACTATTATAAACTAATGGTCCAATGAAATTAATCCAAATTGGTACTTAGGTGTCCCACTTAATAATGAAAGAATCTTATTTACTTAACCTAATTAACTTAAGAAATCTTCCAACTAATAAATCAAGGATTAACACTAAACTCTAAATAAAAGAAATTCCCCTTATTAAGTGCATTTCGATTTTCCTTTTCTTTTTCTTTTCTCTCTTCTTTTTTTTTCTACTAATGGACATAACATGAATTAAATGTTTTTGTATGAATTTCTAGGGTGTTACACTCATAACAATGAAAAAAGTTTAAGAGTAGTCTCTGTGAACTCTTAATGAACTGCTAAAAAAAAAAAAGAATTTTCAATGAACTCTTTGGATTTTATGGGCTCTCACCAAACATCACTAACAAATACATTTTTTATGATCAATTAAACTTAGTGAAAGAAATACGTAACATAAGAAATTACTAAATAAACTACTTGACTATTAAACACAAAAATACTAAAAATTAATTAAGAATCTTCTAGGTTTGATTTTATTATTCTAACATTGCTTCTCTTAAATCAAGAGCTCTACTGAACTAAATGCAATGCCATCACGAGTATAGATTTCCATTGAAAATTTTGTCGTTGTATTAATTATATGTTACACTTTGTAGTGGACCATCTTTACATGTGGTAGTAGATAAACTTTACACTTGCAAATAAATTCTTAGCCAATTCTTCTTGATCAAAATATTTATGCATACAAACCCATTCATCATCGTCATATTCACCACGATTGCTCTCATGGAAATCAGCAACGTAATTGCCTAAAAAAAAAATCATAATCTTCTTTCTTGAAAATATTTTCACCATAAGATAATTCAGAAACCCCATTACCACAATCTTCAAATAATTTATCCACTTCAAAAAAATAAATTTTTGCCATCATTTAAATATCTATCTTCAAATAATTTTTTAACTCCAATAAAATCTATGCTAATAGGTATCTTGTGTCATCAACCCAACATCATCAATTTTAGCACTCTTATACCATTGAACAAGTTTGAGACAATAAAATATTTTCATCCACAACTTTTTCTTCTTTCTTCACCAACTTAACAATCTCCTTTTATTTAGCATTTTTTTATAACCCCGTACACTGAGAGGGACGTTGTCACTGAATTTTATTAAATTTTAAAAGCAAATTAAGGTGGACATAAACCTTCCCTCTAAATAATACAAGATTTATGAATAATAGTGAAAATAAATAAGGAGTAAGTACTCCTTTTACAATGAAAATTTAAAAGTACATCATACTTTAAAATTTAAGTTTCTTAAAATGCAAGAAGGAAATCCTAGTTGATCCAGACGAACAACACCATGAGCTTCTTTAGGCAGAGATGCAAAGCATGAGAAAAACTGGCTTGCATTAACTTGCATCCTCTTATTAGACAAAATATCAACTGGCTTAGTGCCTTATCTGAAACAATAAGAAATGATAGGGCATTGTTGACAAAATTTGCATATTTCTTCATATAGATGAACCAAATACCATGGACAAGACACTGAACCATTGAAAATATTAACCAGCATGAGTGAATCTAACTCAAGTCGAAAATTCGAAATTCCGTGATCACAGCAAAGTTGGATCCCATGTAGCATCACCTTGAGCTCTATCGTCAAACTGGATCCAAAGCCAAAAGAACAAGTAAAACCAAAAATGACTTTACCTTTCCCATCTTTAAGAATGCCACCACGACCACATAATCCAGGGTTGCCTTTAGAACAACCATCAATATTCAATTTAAATCCTCCTGCTGAAGATATCCACTTCATCAAAGTCATCCTAACCACATGTTTCCTTTACACATAATTGAGTATAAATTGGGCGAAGGAACCAATTAACTGGAAGTTTAAACTTTAGCTCCAAGATCGTCCTAATGTTAGCATAGATTTTTGAACAATAAATTCTCAAGATTGGGAATTGCCTAAGAAAAGTAGCCATTTCTAGTTTTCTATAGATTTCAGAGAATGACGATAGGAATTATATAATGCAAGAATGAAAAAAAATTATTTTAAAGCCAGTAATATCCAACATTGTGTGAGACCCGCAAAAAGTCCCACATTGGTGGGAAGAAAAGAAAATGATTTGTATATAACATCCTACGTTTGGGCTACTAAATAACTTGGCTTAAGCATTTTGAGCCCGTGGTTTAAAGCTCAAAAGTTATTGGGCCAGCCCAGACGCGGGATGCTACAAATGGTATCAGAGCGAACCTCATGTGGTCTCTATACGAGGTGAGACTGGGCCTATGGTATTTGGGCCGAATTACGCAAGGAAGTGGAGGAACTAAGTGTTGTGCGGGGCTAAGTGCTACATCGACCTAAGGGTGGGAGCCACCTCTAGAGCCCGTACGAGCCACCTCTAGAATCTGATACAACCGAGTGGACAGTATGGATTGGGCTTTGCGAGGACGCAAAGCCTGATAAGGAGGGGTGAATGTGAGACCCCCAAAAAGTCCCACATTGGTGGGAAGAAAAGAAAATGATTTGTATATAACATCCTATGTTTGGGCTACTAAATAACTTGGCTTAAGCATTTTGAACCCGTGGTTTAAAGCTCAAAAGTTATTGGGCCAACCCAGATGCGGGATGCTACGCATTGCATCAGCCTCATACGAATAGGAACTTGCTTCGGAATAATTGCCACTGGTCCTCCAAAAGAATCCTAAAACTTAGTCTAAATATCTCCCAAACTAAACACAATGCTTCAAAGATTCAAGAGAATTAATGGAATTCTCTAAAATAAAGCATGCATTCGAGGCAAATTTGAAAAATTTTGATGATATTTTAGAGGTTTAGATAAGGTTTAGTTAGTAAAATTCAAGAAAATTAGTAGAATTCTCTAACAATTCAATAGAATAGTGAGCTTTTTGTATTCAAACTCTTGTATTTCAATATTTGGAAGAGGAGTCGAAGTCTTGGAGCTTGTTTCAACCTTGAATAAGCTTTTCTAAACTCGATATCTTTTACTTTCTTAGTTGAAGCATGAATTCTTGCATTAAAGTTGATGTTCTTATTGTTTCATTAACCATGTTGCACTACAATTTTCATCTAGAATATAAATGAAACTAATTAATGAATCCTAAAGCATGATTTAATCCATCTAAACTCGCTCAACTTGTCATTGTTTATTTACTTGTTCAATTTTTAAACTTGTTTTTTGCATGTCCAATATGAATAAGTCATCTAGTTGTTATTTGACATTAAGAAATGCATTTAACAATGAAAAATGAACAAGTAATACTTAAATCAATCATTTGAATATAATGATATTTAACCGGATCAATATAATACATGTTTTCATAAAATTTCATCATGTAGATAGTTGGAATCTTGTCATTTGATTCATATGGAATTGGATTCTAACAAGGCAAGGTAAAACTTAGCTAGTCATTCATGCAATTTTTTAGTTTATTAGTGGATTCTATGTTCTAGATTCTTTGATATTTGAATTTAACAAGTGTTTGTGAATCTTAAACCTATTCTATTGAAATTTCCAGCCACCAATTCAACTCAATATGTGATTATTTAGATAATGGAGTAAGTGAAAAAGCCTTAGTACTTGCAACTTATTTGATTTCTTGTAGAATTCGACACCTAACGTTCAAAATACTACAATTGATCTATATACTTGCATAAAACAAGGGATTAGGTTTTATTAGTTATTAGTGTTTGTTTTGATTGAAAATTTGTTAAACCTAATCTACACTTGTCAACTTAGATGATTTATATTGGTTTCATAAAATGCTAAAAACCTAAGTTTTCAGATATTTCTTTATTACTATGAGAAATTTCTCCTAAATATTGTCATTTTAAATTAAAAGTTGAACAAAAAACAATTAGAGTAAAGTCGATGATCTACAATAAACAGGATATAGATGAATTTGATATTCAAATAAAAGAACTAGAAAACACAGTGAAATTAAAAGAGTAAAACCCAAAATAATAATAAATTACAAGAAACTAAATGAGAATCTTGTATTTCATGGATACTTTATTTTCAAAAAGGTGTCTTGGTAAACCGAACTAGGGGAGATAGGATATATAAATTTGATTACAAATCATGATCTTGGCGAACAAAATTGTCAGAAGAATTAAAACCATTAATTGTGTTTTCTACTTTATATGGACACCGTCAATGAATAGTATTACCTTTTGGAATCAGCAATGCTCTACAGATATTTCAAAGACGGATGAATAGCTCTTTCAAAGATATAAGTGATTACTATCTTTTCTATACAGGTGATACATTAGTTCTTTTTTTTTTTTTAAGTAAAGAAGAACATAAAATGCATTTAGATTTGTAAGGAATTTGGAGAAAATGGATTTATCCTCAGTTCAAAGAAAAATGAATTAAAATAGAGAAAATTGATTATCTTATGATTGTTCTAAGTTCTATTGGTCAACCACATACTATGACAAAAGTAAAAGAGCTTGTAGAAGACCTAAATATTCTTACCCTACCTTTGGTACACTGGATTGGTCCAAAATAGAAAGGTCTTTCCATCCAAAATGCCTTTCTACCTAGAATGGGCTGAAAAAACTAGTGCTAGGTAATCCAAGTTAGAATGAAATGCCTATTCTTTTTTTAATGTTTGGTATAATCATATTTAAATGTTAGTGAATAAAATCTATATTAATTTGACTTAATTGGTCTGAATTTTTTGTACTAGAATATATCATATTTTTATTTTGTTTTGTTTATGATATGCATTATTTTTATGTTTACAAGAAATTTTAACATTTTCTAGTTTAAAATTCTTGATATTCTTGTTAAAATTAAGTTAATTGTATCCTTTAGTTAATTTTAAAATTTTTGAAAAAATTATTAATGAAAATAAATTCTCAGATTCTCTATTTATTTTATTTATATTTAATTTATAGGAAGTTTAGTTTTTACACATTTGCATAAAAGTTAAAAATAATGCTTAAACATTGTTATAGCAGAAAATTAAAAAAATTCTAAGCATATATTAAATTGATTGTGATTTTAAAAAATTATAAATAATTATTAATTAAAGTTATAAATAACCTTACGTTTTTTAAATTTTAAAAATAAAAAAAATTAATGAATGTATCATGAGTTAAAAATAACTAATAAAAAGAAATACTTGTCTAGATAAAATTGATAGCTATTATCATGGCCTTTCCAAGATGAAATTGGAAAGGGCTTTTTCCAAGTTTTGTTGAGGAATGAAATTTTAGAAAAAAGTTGAAATGAGCATTCCAATGGAAAAGGGCTTTCCAACTTAAAATATTCATACCAAACGTGAGAATGGAACGGACAAATTAGAAAGGCCTTTTGATTCCAATCCATTCCCATGTACCAAACATGGGCTTAAAGAGTTGTATCGCTTGTTGAGATAACTGAATTATGAAAGATAATTTGTTAAAGATTTACTTGAGTAGAAAATAACTTTTTTTTAGATAAGCTAGAAAAGGAAAACTCAAAGAAGAACAGAAAAACTTTAGCATGCATACAGAATGGTTAGGAGAAGATACAAAGAAATTGAAATATTTCAAAACTATCTTTAAACCTAATTTAAAGGTTTATTTTCTAAATGAAATGATCTAATGATCCTAAAAGTGATGCTTTAGATATGTCATAAATTTCCTCAGGAGAAGACCTGCTAGAAATATTAAAGAGAAAATTGTAATTTTGATACCAAATATTTAGGATATTAATAGTTTCAATCTTTAATGTTTGGACAAAAGCTAATCTAGTACCAAATGTTTCTATTTTTTAACAAATTTAGTCCTGTTGACCGGTTTTCTCAAAGTCTTGTTGGAATCTAGTCACGTGAAACTCATATAACGATTATAAAAGTTTTCAAAGATAATTAAAAAAGAAAAAATTTTAATTGCTATAATTTGTAATTAAAAGCATACACGTGAATGCTGTAGACACCAAATTTTGACACACCTTTGGTAGAAATATGTGTATTACTTTATTTTAGGGAGTATTTTCATTTTCTGGGGGTCGAATACAATTTTTGCGTATATTATGTCTAATTCGTCACATCAGGGGTAAAATGGTAATTTCATCATGTAAATATTATTCTATTTTTGTTTTATTTTCTAAATACATAATTTTTCAATTTTTATCATTATTAATGATTTTAATGATTTTTTAAAGTCATTTAGTATTTATTTAAAATTTTAATATTTTTTTGTTACTTAATGGCACGTTTCCCAATGCATTCTTTTTATGAGAATTTTTCAAGTGAAAAATTTTTTATGCATATCTCATATATTCATGATATTTTTGTATAAATTCCATGATTTTTAGAAATCGTTTAATATTTATTTTAATACTTTATTATTATTATTATTATTATTATTATTATTATTATTATTATTATTATTATTTTGTTATTATTATTATTTTTCTATTAATCGCACATTTTTAATGTTATGTTAATTTTTTTTGAATTTTTGCGGTAAATTTTATTTACTAGTTTTTATAACTCTAAATTTTAGTATTTTTCTTATTGATTTTAGAGATCCCAAGTATCTTTTATTTTATTCTATTTCATTTGTTTTCCTTTATTTTCCTTAAAAAAAAAAAAAAAGAGAGAAGTAGAGCAGGCTGCTTTTTGTAGCCTGCTACTGTAGCAGTATGGCTGCTACCATCAGAACAGCCCAAAGCCATACCTCCTCTCATTATCACCTTCCAACTTACACCTAATTCAGCAGATTTTTTGGATATTTGCTTGCTTTTTCACTCACCATTTCACCCTATCTTCTGCAACTCAATCAAAAAAAAGTCACTCCCCTCTCCCTCTGCCTCTTCCTCACCATCTGCACACACACACTCACCATTCTCTCCTTCTCTTCACTCACAGACATCACTAGCCCACACTTCACTCACTCTCCCTCTCGACCAACCCTCCCCTCAGCACAATTGCAGCAATTCACTCTCATTGGCACACTCAATCCACAATACACAAACCTGCACTTCACACATTTTCACTCATCCCCTTCCCCTGCACACAGACACAACTCACAGACACAATTCTTCACTCCTCTCGGCTCTCAATTCACACACACAAACACGCATCAAACACACACTTTGCACTCCACTCACATTCACAAACCAAAACACAATCAAAAACACAAACCAGTTCACACACATACCAGACATACATCCCAAGCAAACACACACACAAACGCTCATTGGCACACAACACACCTACAGCAAACCAACACAAACGTTCACAAAACACACGGGCAAAACTGCACATAAACACACATTCAAACACATACCAGCAAAACACACACAAACACACATTCAAACACATTACTCACACATACCAGTATCATCGGCACACACACCACAATTGCACACACCTGCACACCCAAACACATCAGGCTCACACACAAAACACACGGGCATAACTGCACACAAACACACATTCAAACACATACCTGCACATACCAGCAAAACACACACAAACACACATTCAAACACATTACTCACACATACCAGTATCATCGGCACACACACCACAATTGCACACACCTGCACACCCAAACAGATCAGGCTCACACACTCACAAATCAGTCAGAAACCATACAAACACACACACACAACACACAGAAACATATCACACACCCCTGCACAAAGTTTAATTAAAAAAAAAAAAACCAACAACTACAGCAACAACCACGCCACCGTTCAGCTCGCCGGAGGCTGCCAACAGCCCCAAGCCACCCACGGACCACCGAGCACCCACAAAGAGCACCACCACCAACAGCGCCACCCCAAATAGACACTGGACATCCACCATCATGCCACTATCCCCTCGATTGGAAGGTAAAATCCCCATCCCTCCTTCAATTTCTTTTGTGGATTATTGGGGCAAGTCAGGGGAAATTGATTCGATTAGAGAAAGAGAGTACGAGAGAGAGAGCGAAGAAAGAGAGACCGGCGAGGAAAGGGAAGTCCGGCGAGGAGAATAGAGAGAGAGAGATAGAGAGAGAGAGAGAGAGAGAGAGAGAGAGAGAGAACGAACCAAAAAAAAAGAGGGGAAAATCAGAATCGGAGAGAAGCAAAGAACCTGAGGAAAATAGAAAAGAGAAGAAAGAAGAAGGAAGAAAAAGAAAGAAAAAAGAAGAAAGAAAGGAAATCGTAAAAAAAAAAAAAAATTTTAGTGAAACTATGTCGTTTTGTTGGTTTTATTTGCTAATTTGATTTTAATTAATAATATGTATTTATTTTATAGTTCTTATGCTTTTATTAATACTACTGTGGCCCTGGGTATTTATGATTTGTGCATTTAGATTTCAGTTTTTTATAGATTGACCCCCATAATTTTATTTTCTTTTCAATTAGGTCCCAATTAATTGCATTTTGGTCTCCCGACTTTTATATAATTATAATTTTGACCCCTACATTTTTTTAATTTTCCATTTTGACCCCTATATTTTTATAAAATTACATAGCAACCCCTATACTTTTCTGAAATTACCTTTTTACCCTCCAATATTTCTGGAAATTTTATTTTTTACTCCCTATGCATTGCTGGAATTGTATTTTGGCCATAAAATGTTGCTGAAATTGTATTTTAGTCTTTCAATGTGGCTGGAAATTGCAATTTAGTCCCTAATGTTGCTGAAAATTGCATTCTTGCCCCCAAACCTTGCTGAAATTTTATTTTTGCTATACTTTGCTGGAATTACTTTATTGCCCTCCAATATTGCTGGAATTTATATTTTTGCTCTCCAAATAGCTAGAACTTGAATTTTTGCCTTTAAATGTTTGCTGTAAATTATGTATTATTTAATGAATTTGCTGAAATTATATTCTTGTCCTTAAATATTGCTGGAAATTTTTATTTTTGGCATTATACTTGCTGGAATTTATGTTTTAGCCCTTTAAATTTGTTGCAAATCATGTTATTATCTTAACTAGGGTTTAAAATTGTAATCTCACCCTTTTGTTTGTTGTAAATTATATTTTTACTCTTAAAATGTTGCTTAAATTTTTACTCTCAACCTAAAACCTTGGAATATTTTTATTTCTTGTCAAAAAAAGAATTTAATTAATTCCTCAAGCTTTTTTTTTTAAAAAAACTATTTTTCTTTTCATCTCTTATTTTATTTTAATATCCCAAAATTTAGTCTTTTTATCTAATTAATGTTCAAATTAGTTTCTTTATTTCTCTTTTAGTTATTTTGATGATCCTTATTTGAGTGCTAAAAGTTTAAGTATGTATTATGGTGTTTTATCTTTTATTATTTTTATTTTTCTTATTTTACTTTATTTATTTGTTTATGTATTTTTACTTAAACAATTTTCATTTTCCTTCCTAAATATTTAAAAAAATTTTTCTTTCTTTCTTTTTTTAATTTTGTTTATTATTGCTACAATTGTTTGAATTATTGTGGCATGTTTATAATGATTAGTATGCGATCATTTAATTAGTAGTTTATTTATTTAAATAATGGTACCTTGATAAGTTTGTTCATGTTGTTAGCATTTGTACCGAGTCTTCAAATAGGAGGTATCCCTATTACCCTTCCAATACTTCTTTATGTGCTCTTACGTGCTCCTATGTGTTTTTCTATGTGTTTTCATGTATCTTTGTGCTTATAATTTTTATTCATGTGTGAGTATTTATTAATTTATGTCATGTTGTTTATTTGAATTTAATTTTGATTATTCAAAGAAATGTAATAGATAGGTAATATTTTATTTAGAAAATTTTGTATTTAGATAGTTAATGTAATAGATAGTTTATATTTTTATCTAGTTAACAAAAGCTTTTGTATTTTAGTTAGAAAATGTAATAGATAAGTTAGATAGGCTATTTTGATTATCTCTTCCATTTTAGATTGTAATTAGGTTTTCCTCCGGTGTAATAGTTAGGACTCTTTGTGTGCTATGTGCTTATGTGTTTTATCCGCTTTCCCTAGGGCTCTGCATCTAGAATATCATGCTTGAGTGCTATGTGCTCCTATGTGCTATTATTTGCTTTTATGTGATTATTGGTTTAATATATGATTTATTTATTTACTTGCTTTATAATTATATATGTGTATCGTCGCCACACTAGTCCAACGCTAGTTGTGGTTAGTTTTGTTTTCTTCGCTAGTCCAACACTAGCGGAGAATTTCTAGAAAATAGGCCAGTCTAATGCTAGGCCTTTAAGTCATTCTAGTATTAAAATCATTTCTTGTGTGCATTTCATGACTATTTCTCACACATTTTCTCTTTTTAGGCCTTTTTCCACTTTTGCATAATTTTTATATATATTTTATCACTTATTATCTATTTTTTAACATATGTTTAGTGCATAACATTTAGATTCCACCACACGTAGAATCTTAGGTCATTTGTATGATTCGACTAAGAAATAGTCACCTACTCACGTGGGAAGCGGTGACGTACATGCGTTCCCCCCTTCGTGAGTAAGAATAGCAAGTCACGAGCCTATTAATTTCCCGTGCCCGTTATGTTACACCCCCACTTTCTTTGTACACTTATTATCTATACTACTATTTTCCTTCTTTTTTGCATTCCATGTTGCATCTATACTCGTGACTCCATCGAGGTCTAGACTCGGGTTTCGCAATTAATGAGATAATTCCGACTAAACCTTAATGGAATATTTTGTCCCTTAACGATATTCTTTTTTAGGATTAGATTTGCATTCATATAGTTGCATCCAAATGTGATAAAATCGTAGGGTTATATTAGGAAAATTTAGACTAAACCTCGCAACTAGTTTCGACTAAATTGAAAGGGTGCCTTAGGTGCAAGCATTTGTCTTCCCTTTCTTCAACTGTGACTCCCGAACCTTTTTCTCTTGTTTTCAAAGACCTGGAGTCGTCTTAAAAAGGGTTTTTTCTTGTTTTTCTTACATTTTCTCAAAAAATCATTTTTTCAAATAAATCATTCCCAACTTTTTTACCTTTTACAAAATATTTTCTGGTGACTTGGTACACCAAAATTCGATACCAAGTGGCGACTCCCTTTTTACTAAAAACCCTTTTTAGACTCTATTTTCGGGCCCAAAAACCGTTGCATTTTCAAAGTCCCATTTTAGGCCCTTTTCTTTTCAAAATAAAACATTTGTTTGTCATATTTTTTGTCAGACTATCTTTTATAAAGCATTTTCTAAATTTTTTTTTTACAAAATTTACACTCTTTTTCCGATAAATAAACACCTCGAACATTAATTCTTCCTTTTTTCGACTTTCGAACGAAAAATAGGGCGCGACAGCTGGCGACTCCACTAGGGAACACTAGTGAGTCCGAGCACTAGGTTTAGTCGTCTTCTTCCTTTTCTAACCCTTTCATTTTATTGCATTTGGATGTTTAGGATTGCATTTTCCTTTTTAGGATTTTTTGCTTTATATTCCACATACACCTTTCGTCATTCTCGTTTCTATGTGATGGATGATTTATTTATTTGTGATGTATGTTCGTATCGCGCTTGCATTCGGGGAGGGGGTCAGTCACCCTTAGAGCCTTTTCGCGTGTGAATATTATTATTCTCTCATCTCACAGGGAGCACTTCATACGTGCATACGATATATTTTACCCTTTTTCTTTTTGGTGGTTGCCACCCACCCATCCCTCTAGGACTAGGATCGATTTGCCTAGACATGCGGCCATCGCATTCATGCATGTAGCGGTGTCTAGGGGATCACTCGAACCACCGACCTGGGATTCTTGGAATTGACGGACTTATTTGGATCCCTTCGGTCTGAAGGTTCGGGAACCGAAGCCTTGTTGAGTCTAGATGCATTAGTAAGCCTAACCTCATGCATCCATATAAAATAGCTTAAGATAGAGTCTGCTTTATCCCACTAAGTACACTAGGCACGAGAGGAGGGAATTCACTCCCCTTTATTTTTTCTGTCATATTTTTTATTGTTTTGCTTTACCAATGTGTTATGTGATATTTTGTTAAATGAACTAACGCAATTTCTTTCCTTTTTGGTCGTATTCACAACCATAGAATAAAGAGTCATGGCATGATACTCTTTTAGGGAAAAACCGCCTTTCTTAGATAGAATATCTCATGTTTAAATTCTAATTTATAAATAAAATATGCATTGCATGTCATTTCTAGGCTTACCCCGGCTATCAAATGGGGCTCTTGTTAGGCCATATTGCGATGTTGCACATTTATTTATTTTAATAAATTGGCATCATACATGAACCATAGAGGGAATGCCATTTAGGGAATCTCATTTTAGGAATAAACCGTCCCAATTTTCCCTTGGGTATATAACCCATTCTGTGGAAATTTCACGTTTAAATTTTTGTATATCCTGGTGGGTGAGACCCTAGGTAAGGTAATCTAATGATCTTTTGCAATCAGAATGGGTAGCATATGCAAGATCAACAAGTCAGAAGAACTCCTCCTACTGCTTAGGAGCTGGAGAAACGCTATGCACCCGTCGGAGCAGAATCTGATATCATATTATTTGGGACACCTGCCTCATCTCATTGACATAGAACCAAATGAAAGCCATTATAATTGCTTTGGTACAAGTGTGGGATCCTAAGCACTCGGTATTCAGATTTGCTGATTATGAACTGACTGTTACCTTAGAAGAAATAGCCGGGCTTCTGGGACTTCCAATCGAGGGAAAGAAACTAATTTTTCCGACTGTGAGTGGTAGGAAGGAATTAAGCAGTTTCACAGGAATTGAAAGAATCAGCTATACCTGACCTGATTCAGGCGAATTCAATTGGAATCAAATATTTGTACAACCACTTTGTGTCTCGAGAGTGCTTTTGCTACGCATCAACAGGATTTCTTCATTGGCACAGAGGAAGTATGGTCTCAGAAGAGAATATGGGTCTATGGTTTCATACTGGTCGGATTCTTTCTTTTCCCACGACCGAACGATAAAGTTAATATAAGGATCGTCAACATGATGATTGATCTCTTTCGCGGGATAGAAGGCTAGAACCTGACTATTGTACCCACTATTGTGGCCGACATTTTCGTAGCATGTATCAAGTGTAAGAGAAAGCCCGAATTCTTCTACGGTCCCAGTATCCTACTTCAGATTTGGGCTATGAAACATCTACATCGGTATTCTGTGATCCGATCTAGACTTGTTTTAAAAACACCAATTGGATCCAATCACACAGAAAGAGAATTAACTCAGCAAACCAGCCAAGAGATGCAAGGGCATATTTGGAATTCTTCAATGTGCTCAACGAGAAAGACATCTGTTGGGTTTTAGAATGAACTGAGTGTCATAAACCGGCATTGCAATGTTTCATAAGAAGGTTCATCCCACTGTTGGGTACCAATGGAGTAGCACCCTACATTCCTCAAAGAGTTCTTCGTCAGTTCGGACGCATCCAGGGCATTCCTCCAGAGCTACATACAGACGATTTTAATATCATTTTTCAACAAGGGATTTGTCCTAGTGAAATACCTAAGGAAGTCAGAGATTGCGGAAGCATGGGGAAGTCGATGCACAGACCAGGATATTCCATTTGATCCAGAAGACTAAATTTTTTCCAAGAACTACCTCAGGATATGATGCATGGCTCAAGAATCAGAATCATCCACAGGAACAGAGCGTCATTGACCCCGCTGAGGAAGTCATTCGTTTGAGAGCCCTGTTAGAAGCAAAAGATCGTGAACTAATACAAGCATAGCAGAATTCTGAGAAGAACAAGGAAGCATATGAATCTGTCAAGCAACTTTACACAGAAGCGAAACAAGAACTGCAAGAAAAGAAGAGGAAATGTTTGGAGCTGAAAGATGACATCAATCATACGATAAACAGATACTCTTGGGAGCCAGATCGCAGCAAAGCTCAGCGCCTAGAGGACTAACTGAAGAGAGTTTTAGATTGTATAGGAGAGTTGACCGAATGATGTACTATTTTGCTTCACTGTATCTGATTGGCTGTAAAAGTAGTGGAGTATTTTCTTTTAATGATCAAGTGGAATGAACATTGACTAAATTATCAAGCTGAAATGCTTCTCACTCCAATGCTGAAGGGGGGTCTCGCCCTAAAGGATTGCATCTCATGTTAGGCTTACCCTTGGCATAATAAGGGCACCCCCTAGGACATGTATCTGAATTATTTATGTATTTACAAATTTTGATCTTTTTCTCTTTTTTATGATAATAAAATTGACAGTGACAATGATGATGGAGCGACTAAACTTTCTTTCTTTCTAATGTACATTACAGGTACCTTAAATCATAGCTTCATTTCAAAGAAGTTCCATCGTTACCAGATCCCGAAATCAAGCTTTGAAACGTATAAACATGAGTTCGACTCCAGAAGTTTCAGCAAGACCAACTCAAGTAGTGTCAGTGGATTTCTCTGCATTGGGAGCTCAGTTAAGCGAAGTGTTGGGCAAGTTTAATGAATTGAGATCAGAAATGACGTCGCAAAGGCGTGTAATCGACCAACTTGTTGCAAACAACAGTGGCGGTGCTCCAAACAACCCAGTGCCAGTAGTTGACCATACCCCCGAGCAGGTCAACCAATTGCCTCTCTCGACCAATATGCCAGCTGTTTCTATCTCACCTTTTGCCAATCTTATTGAATGACCGTCTGCCCATTTTAACCCTGATCTTTTACACATGCGTCCAAATTATATCCAAACGAACCTACTTAATTACCCAGTTTCCCTATCTTATCCACATATCAACCCAAATATTCCACCTAATCTTCAAATACCTCATCATCAAGTTGCGGAACCTTTTGTTTAGGATGTAGCCTCTCAGGGAAAACCAGTTATTGATGAAAATGTCACAACCGTGGATTAAGATTTACTGAAAAGATTGGATCGACTTGAGGATTTCATGAAGAAAAGTTAAGCGCTATACAAGCACGGCTGGTTAAGTTATGATGATCTTTGTCTTTTCCAGATGTTCAGTTACCATTGGGTTTCAAGGCTCCTAAATTCACTAAGTACGATGGAACTGGAAATCCAAAGACGCATCTCAATGATGTTTGCCAACAAACTTGGCAAACCGGTAGACGATGAGAATTTACCAATGCGTCTGTTCCCTGAGAGTCTGGAAGGTGATGCATTAGACTGGTATTCGAATTTGAAAGCCTCAGGAGATAAGGAGTTGGTTGGATCTGTCAACAGCTTTTGTTAAGCAATATGAATTCAACTGTGAATTGGCTCCAACACGAACTACGCTGGAAAGTACTAAGAGGAAGCCTTTAGAGGATCACAAAACGTATGCCAAACGTTGGAGAAAATTGGCTGCCAAAGTGGAACCTCCTATGAATGAAGAGGAGATTGTCCGAACTTTCATTAAGGCTCATGACCCGCCATATTTTGAGGAGATCTTTCGCATGTCAAGGAAGTTCATTTTCTGCCATCATCAACAAGTTAGAAGAGTACGATGAATTTGTCAAGGCAGGCAAAATCGTTAATGTGACAGCATTGAAATTGCAGTTAGAAGCTTTGCAAAATCAGAATCCAAGGCAGTAATGGGAAGAAACCTCTGTTCAAGAAGAAAGAAGGAGAGACTGCTTTTGTATAGGAGTAAGGCCCATCCTTTAGACCTAGAACTCAAAACTATCCTCCCTACACAACCCATTACCAACAACCTCTCCATTATCAACCAATTTATCACACCAACACTTAGCCTCATCATCATCAACCCAACTATTCGAATTATTCCGTCTCGCTACCAGCTCCCTGACTAACTTTCAAAATTATCCTCATCCTCTATATAACCCAAGACCACCACAACAAAACAACATCCACATCACACCAAACCCATTTCAAGCCAACCGAGACCAAATGCAAAGGTCCACCCCGAACTTACACCAATCTGGGCGGTCCCATTGACCAATTATATGAACAAATGAAAGTCGCTGGCAAGATTGGAGTGATTCTAGCAAAGGTTTACAATAAGAGTTTGCCTGCAGGATACAATCTCCACGCTATTTGCGCATACCATCAGAGAGTCCAGAACACTCAACGGCTAATTGTTAGATTTTAAAGAATCAAATTCAGGACATGATTGAGTTTGGAGAGATCGTTCTCAGAAGACCGGGGGAGCAGGGATCTAGTGTGAGCAAAAACCCTTTTCTAGAGTATGGAAACACTGTAGGAGCCATCACTACTGATGAGGAATTCGATAATCCTGCTTCGTATATTGTGGATGAGTATGAGATCGAGAGTATAATGGAAGCTGATTTGGTCAAGATGAAGGAAGGGTTTTTTGCTAAAGTGCCAGTAATAAAGGACAAGGATGACATCTTCAAGAATGAGTTGAAACAGTCAGTGCCTGAGAAAGATGAACCTTTTGTGTTAGAAAGATGTCTTGATCCGTTCATTTTAGACATGCCTCCTTTTGAGTTGGATATACCTGAACCCGTTGTACTCGAGTTCCCAGAATAGATGTCTGTGAATAATTTACAGGAAGTACCGTAGAATTACGAGGAACCTGCATTGTTGATTAGGGATAAGAAGTTGTTGAAAGAAGAAGTAGATGCTGTCACGAGGTTTGGGAGAGTTTTAGGAGAGTCTGAAACAAATGTTCAATTCAAAACTTAAGGGAATTCTTTGATGCCTAAGCAACTCGTGTCTAAAAAGGATGTTCTGAATTTTTTAAAATTGATTAAGAGAAATGAATACAAAATAGTGGAACACCTGGATAAGGCACTTGCCCATATCTCTTTCCTGAACTTGCTCTTAACTTTCGAATTGCATAGGAAAACTTTGCTCAAAGTGCTTAATGAGACTCACGTTTCTAAAGATATTCCCGTTCATAAATTTTCTAATGTTGTGGGCAGCATTCTCACCTCAGCTCGTATTAGTTTCACTGACGATGATTTGACTGCAGAATGGATTGCACACAATAAGGCATTGTACATATCAGTGCGTTATAACGGGAAGCTATTGCTAAAAATTTTTGGTGGATAATGGATCAGTTTTAAATATTCGTCTGTGGGCTACTATTGTCAAACTTGGGCTTCTGATGTTAAATTTCACACATCGACTGTTGTGGTAAGAGGTTTTGATGGAACTAAGAGGGAGCCGATGGGTGAAATCGATTTGGTTTTAGAAGTCGGTTTAGCTCAGTTTCAGGTTTCTTGTCAAGTCACGGATTTCTCTGGTGCTTACAATGTTCTATTGGGAAGACCATAAATACATACTTCTAACTTGGTGCCTTTTTCGCTGTATCAAATGCTCAAATTCATTATAAATGATCAATTAATCACCTTGTTCGTCGAAGATGATTGTGCAATGATGGTTAACGCCAATTCAAAAGGGAGAGATAGTGAAAAACCTTCAATTTCTGCCCATCATGTTGAAGATGTTATCTCTACGGGGTAGGTTGTGAAGAACGAATCATTCATCAGGACAGATATATCTAAAGCCAGTGTCATGATGGCTGAAGAAATGATTCGAGGAGGTTATGAGATAGGAAAGGGTCTCGGGAGAAATCTGTAAGGGTATCTGGAACCAGTAGAGCTCCCAATGTAAAAGGACACCTTCGGATTAAGATTCCATCCAACTGCGAAAGATAAGAGGAAGATGAAGGTCCGGAAGCTTGCTGAAAAGGAAGGAAAACGGTCTGAAATGCATATTCTGCCATTGTGCTACACTTTTCCTCACTCATTTGGGGTGATGATATCTGATCTTGACGAAAAGAATTCTGCAGATGGGATCGAATTGGGTATATCTCAGTTGTTAGTTGAAGCTATCTGTGATTTCACTTCATCAGAATCTTCTGAATTTCCAACAATTCCTGAGGGTGCCCTTCAAAATTGGACAGCTGATTATCTCTCAATTCAAAGGGAGTTTCGAAAAATTTAAGGGATTGTCTTTTGTTCAAACTCATGCTTAGATAGAGCTTTACTTAGGATATTTTGTTTAGTGGCTGCTTTTGTTTCTTGGCTCTAGTCCCTTTTGCATATGTCAACGTCTTGTAAGTCAAAATATGTTTCATTTTTCGTGTAGAGTTTCCAGATAAATGTGTCCTTGAGTAACGTCCCTATCTCTAATGATGATGTCTTTTGTTGATTTACCATTTATTTCTAAATTTGAAACAATGAAGAATTTTTCTTATTGGTTTTCAATAATTTCTTTTATTTATTTATTTTTGTGTGTGTTTGTGTTATTTTTTTCGGATGGCCATCAATAAAATCATTTGACCCTTTGGATGTCACAATTCTAGAAGTTGATGATTACAATCTCGATTTCTCTCGTGAGTTTGAAATTATGGAATCTGAAATTCAAAACGAGATTGATACCGATAGAGAATATGAATCTTTGTCAAAAACTCTTGAACAATATGAAGAAAAACCCAAACTGAATCTAGAAGAGACAGAATCCGTTAACATTGGCACTAAAACAGAGTTTAAGGAAATCAAAATCAGCATTCATTTGAATAAGAAGCAAAAACAATAGATGATTGAATTTTTAACTTTGTTTCAAGATGTTTTCGCATGGTCGTATGATGATGTAGCTAAAATTTCTACGGACATAGTAGTTCATAAATTGCCAAGGGATCCAAATGTCCCACCCGTGAAGCAGAAGCCTCGCAAGTTTAAACCAGTTATGAATCTCAAAATTAATGAGCAAATTGTAAAACAACTCAATGCTGGAATCATTATGGTGTCTTATTATCCTACTTGGTTTTCAAATCCCGTTCCTGTCTCAAAGAAGAATAGAGAAGTGCGAGTTTGTGTGGATTATAGAGATCTTAACAAGGCAAGTCCAAAAGATAATTTTTCGCTGCCGAACATTCATATTCTTTTGGACAATACTGTAGGTCACGAGGTCGTATCATTTGGAGATTGTTTTTCAAAGTATCACCAGATTTTGATAGCAGAGGAAGATAAAGAGAAGACTGCTTTTGTCACCCCTTGGGGAATATTTTGTTATAGGATGATGCCTTTTGGATTAAAAAATGCTGGAGCCACTTATCAAAAAACAATGACCACCTTGTTTTATGATATGATCCACAAAGAGATGGAGGTTTACGTAGATGACATCATAATCAAATCTAAAAAGGTTGAGGATCACTTGGTGGGTTTAAGAAAATTGTTTGAAAGATTAAGAAAATACAATTTGAAGTTGAATCCTGCTAAGTGTGCTTTTGGAGCTCCAGCCGGCAAATTATTGGGGTTTATTGTCAGCAAGAAAGGTATCGAGATAGATCCTGCTAAAATCAAAGTGATTCGTGACATGCCAATTCCAAAGACTCAAAGAGATGTAAAAAGTTTTTTGGGAAGAATCAATTTCATTGGCAGGTTCATCGTCCAACTGACTTCTACTTGTGAATCTTTATTCAAGTTGTTGAAGAAAAATGCACATATGAAATGAAATGAGGATTGTCAAAAGGCTTTTGATAAGATTAAAGATTACTTGTTGAATCCTCTAATTTTAGTGTCGCCCTAACTTGGTAGACCTCTGATTATGTACTTATCTGTGCTTGACGAAACTATAGGATGTGTTTTGGGGTAACATGATGAATTGGGAAAAAGAGAACAGGCCATCTACTATCTCAGTACGAAATTTACTGCGTATAAGGCTCATTATTCTTTCCTAGAAAGAAGCTGTTGTGCGTTGGCTTGGACGGTTAAAAAATTAATGCATTATTTGCTTAGTCACACCACTTACCTCATTTCTCATTTTGATCCTTTAAAGTAATTGTTGGAAAAACCAATGCTTACTGGACGGATGGCCAAATGGCAAATGATTCTTTCTGAATTTGACATTGTTTTTACAACGCAGAAGACGATTAAAGGGCAGGTTATAGCGGATCACTTGACAGAAAATCCAAGAGAGAATGATTACCAGCCACTCAATACTTATTTTCCAGATGAAGAAATCTTGTTCGTTGGGGCAATTGAAGATATGAGTGAGCAGTACTTGAGGTAGAGATTGTTCTTCGATGGCGCTTCAAATGCTTTCGAGCCTGGAATTGGTGTAGTTCTAGTTTCACCTGAAGGGAAGTATTATCCTGCGACCGTCAAGCTGTGTTTTCCTTTCACTAATAATATGGTAGAGTATGAAACCTGTATTCTTGGATTGAAGATGGCGTTAGAGATGGAGGTTAGAGAGTTGGTGGCATTTAGTGATTCCGACTTGCTTGTGCATCAGACGCTTAAGTAATGGACAACTCGAGATTCTAAAATTATTCCATATTATTGCAGTCTACTCTATCTAGCTTCCAAATTCAGAAATTTGGAGTTTCGGCACATTCCACGAACACGTCATGTGTTTGCAGATGCCTTAGCTACTTTGTCTTCAATGATTAAACATCCTGATGAATTTGTAATTGAGCCTATCCAGATTCGGCTTCAAGAGGAGCCAGCTCACAGTTGGGTTCCAGAAGAAATTTCAGACAGTCGGCCTTGGTACCACGACATCAAAGAATTCATTAAAATTGTGTCTTATTCTCCCGGTGATAATGCAGTTTCAAAAGGTTTTTTGCGCAGAATGTCTTCAAAATTCTTTTTGAATGGAGAAATATTGTACAAGAGAACGTCTGACTTGGGTCTGTAAAGGTGTGTTGATAAAGAAGAGGCCCATCAAATGATGAAAGAAATTCACGGTGGTGTGTGTGGACCGCACATGAATGGGCATTTATTGGCTAAGAAGATTATGAGGATAGAATATTTTTGGCTTATTATGGAGCACGACTGTGTAGATTTTGTTCAAAAGTGTATTAAGTGCCAAATACATGGTAACGTGATACATGCCCCTCCTACGGAAATACATAGTATGACTGCTCCTTGGCCATGTTCGATGTGGGGAATGGATGTAATTGGAACCATTGATTCTCCTGTTTCAAATGGACATCGATTCATTTTAGTGGCAATAGAGTATTTCACCAAATGGGTTGAGGCTGCATCTTACAGGTATGTGACTAAAAAAGTTGTGACAAATTTTCTGAAAAATAATATCATCTGTCGTTTTGGAGTACCAGAGACGTTAATCACTGATAATGCTAAAAATTTCAACAACGACATGGTGATAGGTTGTGTGAACAATTCAAAATCAATCACAGAAATTCTGCTATTTACAAACCCCAAATGAACGAAGCTGTGGAAGCTGCCAATAAGAATTTGAAGAAGATCATTTGAAAGATGACTGACACACACAGGGATTGGCATGAGAAGCTACCTTATGCATTGATGGGGTATAGAACTACTATAAGGACTTCTACTAGGGCAACTCCTTACTCTCTCATGTACGGAATGGAAGCGGTAATACCTGCTGAAGTTGAGATCCCGTCCTTGCGTATATTGATGGATGCTCAGGTGGAAGAAGCTGAATGGGTCAGAGAACGTCATGAGCAGTTGTTATTGATTGACGAAAAGTAGTTAAATGCCGTTTGTCATGGACAGTGCTACCAAAAACGAATGGCCCGTGCTTATCAGAAGAAAGTCAAACCTCGTCAATTCGAAATTGGAGACAAAGTATTGAAACGAATCCTTCCAATTCAGGAAGAAGCAAAAGGGAAATTCGCTCCAAATTGACAAGGTTCGTTCATTGTCAAGAAAGTATTATCAGGTGGAGGTCTTGTGCTAGCAGAAATGGATGGTCAAGAATTTCCCCAAATCATCAATTCAGACTTGGTAACAAAATTTTACATTTGATTTGTAAATTTTCTTTCAAAATTATTGCAAAAAAAAAAAGAAGAAGAGAGACGGATCAAAGGCGGGCCTTCTTTCTTTTTCCTTAAACATTCTTCTCCTCTAGTATTCCTCTTTGAGCTTTCAGAATCCATAAATTTCGTTTCATAAACCACTTGATGGTTGCAGCCCACACTGGGGCAAGAGTTTGTTTTGTTGGTCGTTCGTTAAAAAGAAAAAAAGAGTGTAAAAATGATACAAAAAAAAAGAAAAAAACCCCACAAGAAAGTGATAAATTGGGGCAAAAATTAAATAAAAAGAGAGAGAGAGAGAGAGAGAGAGAGAGCAAAAGCAAGAAATAAAAGTTGGGATAGTTCATTCTAAGAAATGCAACCTAAAGACAACCAACCCTCTCACAAATTCTGCTTTCCAGCCTTAACCTTTTTTTCTTGTTTTCAAAGACCTGGAGTCGTCTTAAAAAGGGTTTTTTTCTTGTTTTTCTTATATTTTCTCAAAAAAATCATTTTTTCAAATAAATCATTCCCAACTTTTTTACCTTTTACAAAATATTTTCTAGTGACTTGGTACACCAAAACTCGATACCAAGTGGCAACTCCCTTTTTACTAAAAATCCTTTTTAGACTTTATTTTCAGGTCCAAAACCGTCGCATTTTCAAAGTCCCATTTTAGGCCCTTTTCTTTTCAAAATAAAGTATTTGTTTGTCACATTTTTTGTCAGACTATCTTTTATAAAGTATTTTCTAAAAAAGTTTTTTTTTACAAAATTTACACTCTTTTTCCGATAAATAAACACCTCAAACATTAATTCTTCCTTTTTCTGACTTTCGAACAAAAAATGGGGCACGACAAATGCACTATCCAGGTAGATATTTTTAGTTTTATCTACTTATTTATCATTTATGAACTTAAATTAGTGCCTTTAATTACAAATTATTACAATTAAAATTTTTTCCTTTAGTCTAATTTTTTTAAAAATTTTTATAACCGGCACGTGAGTATCCCGTGACCAAATTCTAATAAGATTTTTCTAAAACTGGTCAATAGGACTAAACATGCTAAAAAATTAAAACATTTGGTACTAGTTTTGCTTTTGTCTAACCTTTGAGGACTAAAACTATCGATACCCTAAATATTTGGTACCAAAATTGTAATTTTCTCAATATTAAATGAACACAAAAGTTTTGAAGAATTAATTTGTCGATATAACTTTGGCAAGTTTAAATCCAATGAAAGAAATTATATAAAATTTGAAAAAGAACTTTTAGTCATAAAAATGTAATATTAAGAGTTTTCCAAATATTAGTGTCCTATCATTTCCAATAGGGAACGATAATAAAGCTATTAGAGACTTTGTTAAGAAGAAGGAAGTTGAGGATAACTGAGCCGTTCTTAGGTGAATTGGATTCACGAGCCCTACTCGTGGACTCAATGGCAGATCTTACTTGGCTCCCTATCTGCCGTTGGGTCCACAGGTGGGGCCCGTGACCCTGGTCCACCTGAAAAAAATTTAGGATAACCCTAGAAGGGTTAGATGCATAAATTGTATATAGTAATATACACTTAAAGTTGTTCATATTAGCACAAACAAATATGTGCTTGCTCACTACTTTCGTTTCCAATTGTTAATAGACCCCAAGTTCCATCTAAGCATAGCTTCGTTTCTCTCCCTCTCTTGTTGTTTCTTGTAGTTAACATTCCATTCCCTTAATTATAGCCCTAATTCTTAACAAATTTTGGTCCATTAGAAAGTTTCCACCATTGCTAAACAACCTCAAAGCCTATACTCCTTACTTATCTCGAAACATGCCATTTCTTACCTCCTAATTCTTAGTAGAAGATTCCCTTTCTCCCCATCTTTTTCACACAAGTCAATTGCATAACTATGTTGATTTTCAGCAGTAAACGGTGGACGATTACACATTTAGTTTGCTGTATTTATTTTGATAACTAATTCTTGTGAATCGTACTTTTTTTTTTGTTGTAAATTTCTTTTTTCATCACTTTATTGTTTGTTGTTAAAGAAAATATATGAAAGACGGGTTAAGCCTTTTGGGTTTAGAGAGGAGTACCATGGAGCCTTGATAATGGAAACGTATACTGCATAACTAGAGGGAGGAGATAAAATACCCAAAAAAAAAAGATTAATGAGATTATAAACAGTTGGGGGTTTTAGAGTTTTTAGGGTGGTGATATTTCAATAGGCAAATTCATTAGAATATTGTTAGGAAAAGAAAACATCTGACAAGTACTACTACTGTCAGGATGCTTTTTGTTTATATATTCACCGCATTTGGCAAACGTGGCGGACAATTTTTTTTTAAACTGCGTTTGGCAAATGCAACGGTAGTGCTGGCTCATTTTTTTTTCCTTTTTGTGTGCATGTTTGTGGATTTGGGGGTAGGCTTAGGGTTTTAGTTTTGGTTTTGGTTTTGGTTTTGGTTTAGGATTAGGGTTTTGGATTTAGGGTTTAGGGGTTTGAAAGTTAGTGCTTTTGTTAGGTTTTTAGGTTTTATTGTCCAAAATAAGGGTTTAGTTCAAATCGCATATGTTATGTACAAGAATTGTGTCTGAGTTGCAGAATTTTTTATTTAAATGGCGAATCTGTAGTTATAGGGATGTTGCTAATACTAAAAATTGGCCCTTCATTTTATATTTTTTCATGTCAAAATTTGATTTTAAGGTAAAAATGGCGAATGTGCAATTATAGTGGCAAAATGGTAATTTCATAACATTAACACATTTGTTCACAATTTTTTTTAAATTAGCATTTTACACCCTTGTATAGATTTTTAATTTTCGTAATTTTTTCAAGGCAAACAGCACCGCTATTTTTTTTCGTATATGATGTGAATTAAAGGGCAAAATGATAATTTGACTTTGTGATACTTTTTTGGGTACTTTTTAATCCTCAATTTAAATTTCATATTTTTAAACATATTCCCAATATATGATAATTTTTTGGGGTTAAAAAAATATTTTTTCCTTAATTCACACGTGTCGAGGCCAAAATCATTATTTTGGTATGTAAATATTTTTTAACTCTATTTTGGTTCCTAAATCTGAATGTCTATATTTTTAGACAAATTCCTGAGGTCAATTACATTTTGACACACAAGGGTTTTGTTCGACAGAAATTTATTAAAAATATACCATAATTTGCATTTTTAGTATTTTCTTAATTGTGATATTTGTAAGGTTTAGCATTGGTTGTTTTAAAAATTATGTGAAAATTAGTTTTTGTAGGAGTAAAATGGTAAAATGCTTTATAAATGAAAATTTATCAAATTTACAATTGCTTATCAAATTGTGTAAAAAAATTCAAATTTACAAGTATACAAATTATCAAAGCACCCTTAACCCGATGAAATTACTGTTGATTTGGGTCTTGAGTGTTGATGAGCAGCAAAATCTTTTGGGCTCTCTTAATCTCGCGTCGGGCACGCACCTCCGGATGGGCTAACATTTCATCTTCGTCAGGTCTTAATCATCAGCCGATTCTTCAAGTATCATGGGTATCTTGAATATGATGATGGACCATAGGTAGATATGGATGGACCTGAGGTCGGCATGTGTGAATGAGGACCTAAGGTGAAATATGGACAGGCTTGCATCATGAAATCCACCAGCATGACCACTGAGAAATTGGAATATAGAGTATAGTTCAAATCTAAGCAGAAAGTGAACCGAATGTGCCTGGTGCCTAAGTGACAGAAGTACCATCTACATGCATAGTCATAGAGTAGTACGGATCATACACACCAGCTGTGCTCTCCGAAGGCGGGATCTGTGCATTACCTTGCATCGTATAAGCGTAGTAACCGGTAGGGGTTACTTGCTCCTGGTGTACGGCTTCATCATAAAGTCTATGCCGGTGACGACATCGATGTCCACTAGACGAGGTGCTCGTCTAGCCAGGACATGTCTGATTGGCATCTGATATTGAGAAGTGTGCGATGTAGAGGCACCAGTGTGCTACCATAGATCTAGGCCCAAAAGCATATGATCTGAACACCCCTGAGTACTACATGGACCCAAATCCCTCGTTCCTAATCGTCGTCAAAGTAGGATGAAAAATATCATCCTGGTCAATATGACGAGGGCGGGTCGCTGATGCATCCCCAATTCTGTGCACGCTGCTCATCTGTAAATTCCATAAATGCAAATTATCAGTAATTCACTCACATGACTTATGATATAAAGGATAGAATGTTAAAGATATATTATAATCACCATGTACTCATATTGACCAGAAACGCCTTGGAGCCCATCACGCTGAGTATGATGGACAGGAGGAGTGATATATAAGATTGTGTGGCGATAGTACGAACCCAGATACTTGGTTGATGGTCGAAGTGTATTCGTAAGCTCGCCTGTAACAACTGAGCCTGCATGTGCATGCCAGTAACCGATCCAGGATTTGTGATAATGACTCCAATCCTGTCTTGCACGTCTCGATAGTCCAAATGAATGCAATCTACCAGAATCAGTATCGACATCTTCTAGAATATGTTGGCGCATTCCTAACTGTCTCATGAAATGATTCGGGAAATGAAATTCAACGATATGCCAAAATATTAGTAGGACTTTAGACCTCCAAATATATGCACTCACTGTGCAATGCTAGGATAGAGATGCCAGCACATCGTCGATGTACAACATCCATATGAACTGCAAGGAAACCCCAACCGTTATCGACAGATAATAAATCATATATCATATAGGTAATATTTGAAAAATATAAAAGTCAAACTACCTGATCGGCCTGCAATAGCGATAGCTAATCTCTATAATAACTGGCTACATGCAGAGGCGCGTTTTGGGTAGTATGCCGAGTCACCCATCTATCTCCCCAAAGATAATCACATAGCGGTTGCGCCTGGGTGATATGAGGTCGATGATCAAGAATCGCTCCTATGCCCAAAGCTATTAAAATAAGACAATTGAGTTGTTAGGCTATAAATAATTTAACTGATTTATAATATTTCATAATATACAGTAAGTATTGAACTGTTTTTTTTTTTTACCTAAAGAAGCATGTATGCATGGCACGTACGATTGTACAAGTAGGCAAGCACGGCACTCCCCCCACTATACTACCCTATCGCCTCCAAATCGACCAACAAATCTAACCATGTAGTATGTAAGACATTTCCACACGTATCTGCAAATAACTGTCCACAAATAACATCAAAATATACATGCGGGTATACTGCCAAACTTTTTCAATAGGAGCATCCGGTGGTAGTGGATGATCGACTAATTGCTAGTACACACCAATTAGCTTCATCCTGTTATCCCTAAAATGATTTTCTGTTGACAGAATCCCAACAAATCATAAACTAGCTGCTGTTGCTCTGCCGTGCTCTACTAACGATGGACTAATATAACAGGTAAACCGTTCATACGCAAGTCTCACAACACCTCAACGTCCTATAAGGTGATGGTGGCGCCACCAATGTAAATAAGAAGATGAAATGTATGGGTTTCCTGCCTCCAGTGCTCGATAAATGCATTAATAAGATCGTGGTCTAATTTAAACGAACCTACACGGCAAACTCCTCCAAATCCGGCAATATTGATAAAGTGAAGAATCCAAGAGTCACTATTCACCACCAACTGCCAAAAATGCCTGTCGCACCTCTTCACATCGAACTCAACACCCTCACCATGGAAAATCGTTGCAAATCTATGTTCTGTCTGAAAGCATAAAGCAGAATCATCTATAGGACCTTGAGTGGGGGTTGAGGTGCTCATGCGGCTGGGCTCCATATGAACTTGCACTGCATATATAAAGAATGAACAAAATATCAGTAATAAATACAACCCATAAATTGAGAAGCAAGAAAAAAAAAATCATACATGTGAAATGTATAAATTATTAATGCCTGAATAATAACTAACCAAAATCCTAAGTGGAAACCCTAAACCCCATAACCCCCTAAGGATACAAACCCTAAACCCTAAACCCTAAGACCCTAAAACCCTAAAAAACTAATAACTAAACCATAAACCCTAGAACTTAAACCCTCACCCGAAACCCTAAAACCCTAAGACCCAAAAACCCAAAAAAAACTAATAACTAAACCCTAAACCCTAGAACTTGAACCCTCACCCAAAACCCTAAGATCCTAAAACCCTAACAAGCTAATAACTAAACCCTAAAACACTAAATTGTAAAACCTTAAAAAACTAAAACCTAATAACTAAACTCTAAACCCTCAGCCGAAACCCAAAAACCCAAAAAACTAAAACCCAAAAAAACTAATAACTAAACCCTAAACCCTTAAAACTAAAAATTAAAAAGTTAAAAATGAGTTTGTTTTATTAAATGGCAAATCTCGTACACGAGGGAAGGCACCACCCTTAAATTTTATTAAATTACTAAATTAGTTTTTAGGAACATAAACCTTACTTCTAAATGATTGCACACAAAATACGCTTAAATTGAAAAATAAATAAGGAGTACTTACTCCCTTTACAATGGACATAAACCCTATATTACTAACGATTAAAATATCTAGCAAAAGGACAATTGGGTGCTGTGCGTCCGGATTGTGAATAGTTGCTACATCGATGTGGTGCATCGGGGCATCTACGATCCATCTTATTCTGAATTCTTGCAATTCGCAATGGCCCCGGTCACTTTTGTTTTAGACGACTAGTATTTATTGTCAAATTCAGTTCTGATGGCGGCCAATAATTTTGATATAAGAGGATAAAATTGATGCCCAAATGATACCTGATATAAGTCGTAAGTATACTCCTTCCCGACAAAATCCATAGGATTTATTCGGCAAATAGAATATGCCGCTATCGCATGCGAACAAGGAAACTGGAATAGCTGAAACTTAGGATATGTGCACTCCCGCTTGTAAAGATCTACAATTTGCCTTTTCACCCTCGTGACCGTGACTGTGGTCGGTAGTAATGTGTAAAATACCTACTCCAAGGTCATGTATACTGACTTCATGTTTTTTACCTTTTTTCTCATTCGACACATATTTCTGCCAACTGTATTCTGGAAGTGAGTGTCGCACATCACACGCTTACTTTGCATTCTCAATAAACAGTTTATAGTTTGGTTCAATGTAAAGTGAACACTTGTGGTGGTAGGCAATAATCGGGCATCTCTCAGCAACTTGTTGAAACAATCTACCATATTTGTCGATGTGTGCCCCCAATGGCTGCCATCGTCCTTACAGAGGGCCTACTATTCGGGCCTAACATTTATACATGTTAGCCAATTGTAAACTTCTTCATTTAAATTTCATATTTGTTGCATGTAGTAGTCATACTTTATAAGGCTGGTTGGCCTTTTCAGCTGCCATAACAAACTTCTTCAACCTACACAACAATTATATAATATAAGGAGTGAATGAAAAATTTTGAAAAAACATAATGTCAAATTGGACATTACCTCTCATTTTTAAATTTTTGTGTGAAATTACTTTGTACGTAAACAAGACAGAAGCGCTGGACTTAGAGCTGTAAACGAGCCGAGTCGAGCCGAGTATCTCCGGTTCGAACTCGAGCTCGTTTATTAAAAGAACGAGCTCGAGCTCGGCTCATTTATTAAACGAGCCCAAATGTAGATTCGAGCTCGGCTCATTTAATAAAAGGGCTGGCTCGAGCTTGAGCTCGAGCTCGGCTCGTTTAACATAAACGAATCGAGCTCGAACGAGCTCATTTGAGCTCGGTTCATTTAACTTAAACCAGCTCGATGGAGCTCGTTTAACTTGTATTTAATGCACCTAATTTGCAATTAAATAAAATTTAACTACTTCCTAATTAAAATTAGCATAATAATAATCAATAAACATAGTATCATGAATTTTTAAACACAAATACTAGAAAGAAGAATCACTGGAGTTTTACAATCATTCGTCTTAGTATCGAATATAGCTAAACATCACAATCATAATATTCAAACATAAATTCATCACAAGTCTTAAACAAGTCTTAAACAACATTTGAATGGCTGCCACTTTTACTACTACTCTCTGTTCTGATCTGGCTACAAAGTTTGTCATGAGTCCGCAACATTGTAGTGATATCTGCAAATCCAAAGATTGAAAAGATACAATAAAGAAAGATACTTTTTGCAAGACTAAAGAAAGTTGTAAAAAGAAGACAACAAATAAGCATCAACAAATTAATAGAGCCAGCAACAGAAAGGCCTAGCCAAACACAAATTTTTGACGTTTCATCAAATTTCATTTTTTCATTAAGGCTATACTATATGTAACTGTTGCTAAGAATGCATCATCTGTAGATTTAGTTTTGAGCATGAACGAATCACTTCACCAACCACTGACCGCTCCAAGATAAAAGGTCTCATCTCCCAAATATCATAATTATTTTCTCCCTCAGCCTTCCAGAATGTGAACAACCACAAAATTGTGTTTATCTCTTAGAGTTTTTTTAATGTATCATTACTTATGTAACTGTGACAACTTGCTCAATTTATCAATTACTATGAGATATTCTAGTTATGACCATTTCTTTCAAAATATTCTTTTGGTCCTATTAAAATATAGATCTCATGTTCTTGCAATAGAGCACATTTAATTGAGTAATCAATTGTTAAAATTTAAACAAATCAATCTTAGACAGCACTAAGGATTAGGTGTCACCAATACCACGAACACTAGAATACAATGAATAATGGCTCTTCTACAAACATAAAGGACATCATATGAACAAAGATTAACTACCAACAAGAAATATGATTAAATGTGATACCTAAAAAGAATTTTAACAGTCAAGAATTTCAATTTCTTGAAATTCAATTATATCATCAACCTCTATTTGTTCTTGAAAAAAAAATATCCTCAAACTTCAATTTTCGAACTACAATAAAAATATCAAAGGAAATACAAAAGCACATCAAATTATAATATACTTGCACGAGAGTGTTTTTTAAGCCCGTGAAGAGTTCGAACCCAATCATTAGCACAAAGCAACATTTGTACTGTGTCCTACTGACATGGAAGCACCTCGACTATCAATCACTCTACCACTAGCACTAAATGTGGACTCTGAAGCAACAGTAGTAACTGAGATAGACAATATATCACATGTCCATTTTTGAGAGTATTCGAAACCTCCACCTCTCCCCTTTTCTACCATCCCAAAACATCAAGATTTGCATTTGCATCATAATTGTATATAGACTCATCTAAATAGACATCCAAATCTGATTTTTCTGGTGGAACTACATCAAATTTGCTTACATTCATCTGAAACTTAGCTTTTCCAGTTAGAATATTTTTCCCAATTCCTGAACTATCCATACTGCCTTGAAGTAGTTGCCTTGCTCTTTTTTGTTAGTGGCAACAATGCTTCTTCTCCAGTATGAGATGAGACATAAGCAGAAACATATTCCTCATACAAGTTCATACAAGATTTTTAATATCTCATCCAAGTACTTGGGAGCTAAATTTTCACCATAAATAATTAGAAAAGCATACTTAACAAGGACCCTTTTATACCTTGGATCTAGAATAGCATCCAAAGAAATCAACACATTACATTCTCTCCAATATTTATCAAAATTTTCAGCCATACTATAAGCCATAGCTCTAATATGATCTGAACTATCAAAGTCTTTTCATTCAAGAGCTCATTAATCCTATAAAGCTCAACAAGGAAAATGTTAGAGGTGGGATACTCGGATCCAGAAATCATATTTGTAATTTTATGAAAAATTTCCAAAAATTGACACACTTCTTCAACTTTCCTCCACTCATATTCTGTTGGAACATATCTAAACCCCTGGATCATGTTCATGATATCTTGGAAACACATCCTTAAATTCTAAAGCTGAAGCCAACATTCAGATACGTTGAATTCCATCTCATGGGACAATCCAAAATCAGCTTTTTTGAAGGCTAATTGGAGTTGTTTTCTAATTTTTTCACAGTCAAGCAATCGAGACTTCTGAATTATTCAAATACTTAATTCCCTTCTCTAACTGTATCAATCACTTCACCGATTTAACTAAGACCATCTTGCACTAAAAGATTAAGTATATGTGCACAACATCGAACATGAAAAATTTTACCCCCAATACTTAATCTCTTTCTTAATGAAAAATCTTCTTTCAATCTCCTAATACAAACATCATTATAAGAAGCATTATCTACTGTGATAGTAGATATCTTGTTCTCAATTTCCACATTCAATAAAGTACTTACTAAGTGCATCAGCAATTATAACTCCTGTATGTGGGGGTGGACCGTTACAAAAATTCAACACATGCTTTTGTAATATCCAATCAAATCAACAAAGTGTCCAGTTACAACCACATGTATTGAATTTTTTGGCCCGACTTCCACAAATCAGTCATAATACTAATCCTACTAACATTTCTCAATATCATCTTCAACTTTCTTTTTTCATTCTCATAAGTAGTAATACAATCTTTCTTAGCAGTGTATCTACCTTATCTTTTGATAAAATGGAGACACTAGCTTTCAAGAATTTATTGAAAACAACATGTTCCATCATCGAAAATGGATATTCATAAGCAAGAATCATATGAGATGCAAGTTCCCTTCACCCTAGCATGATCATATGAAAGGTTTGAAATTGAGATATACCATCTAAAGTTGTTTCCGTAAGAGACAAAACCTGCTATGTTTTTGTCTGCTTTGCTTCCCCAATTTTCAACTTCCATTGAAGACAATTCTTCAAATGACGATTGTACTGAGTTGTGGTACCACTTCGAACTTTTGGCAAAGATCTCTTTACAAGTGGTTACATTGGATCTTCTTCATGCCATTATTATCAGTTATTTCTTTCATCTCATCCCATACACTGGACTTCTTTTTTCTTGGTTTCCTTTTGTATGCTACCACTTGTGCATCATCACACTTTTCTCCAGTATCATTACCTTGATCTTCTGTAGTTTCTATGTCATCATGCATCTCATCATCACCCTCTTCAATGTCATTAATTTGATTAACATCTTCATTGTTGCATTCCATGGTCATTGGACTTGTAGAAGATTCTTGATGTGAATGAAATAGAGGACTTGACATACCTATATGTATTAAACAAAAAAGAAAATAAGGACAGCCATTCAAGTGCTGAAAATTCAATGCTTGTAGAGTAGGAAGTGGTGTATTCATTCAACTTATTGTATTTATTCTAGACTTTGTTATGGTAGTTAAGTGTTTAGACAATATCAACATACAATCAGGCAGTGTTATCAGCCTCTTTTTCTCCTTTTTTATTTTAAGTTTTTTGGCAAATAAGTTTTAAGTCAAAGATTTGAATGATGTATGGAATTGTTCGTCTTGAAGGCACCTAGCTGACATAATGTATAGTTACCAGTCATATTGGACATTCAGGAATTTTAATTGATTGTATAGTTATTATGACCAAGCTATATAATTGTTACTTTTTTGGTTTTTTTTTTCATTTTATAAAGGTGTTGTGTTTCTCTGTTTATGCGTGTACAAGTAGGAATTCAACAGCAATTTCTTGTGTTTTTTTTAACAAATCTCCTAATGTAAACCATAGCTAAAATTAAACAATGCAAGTTTTCATGGTCGCTATTGACTAATGGAATGCTGCCAGTCTAACAATTACTCCCAGTGTCTATTAAAGGCAAATGAATATTGATTGTAGCTGTCCAAGTCCTGCAATTGGTTTGGAATTTGACAATCAAAGTATATTTATTTTTGTTACATTGACAATATAAATTTTTTTTACGTTAGCAGTGAAAATCATATCACTATATGTAAAAAGAGGAATTTTAAATTTGAATAGAGATTATCATTCATCTAGAGTTGTTAGTGTTACAGAAAAAAGTTTTTTTTTGTTATTATCGAAAAATTATTCTTTCAACATACAAGATGGAAACAAAGGAGAAAATTGACACTGAATGAAGGCACACCACAATTCAAACTGCAATTCATTCAACTCCAGTTGGACAAAGACAGAAGGTAGTAGTAGCACTATGTTTTCGATTTTCACATGGAAAAGATAATTACATATAAAATTAACTAGTTCAAAGCAAATAATCAACTTTTTCTTGGCAACTTGAGACATCCTTTTAATGGCTTTGCAAATACTACAAATGGCTAGGATTCATAGTTTATTGCAGATTCACTTCGTGAGCAATAATATGCTTGGTGGGATGTGTTTCCTTTTGAACATAAGGAAAGTACTGGTTTAGGATTAATTAATTCTATTTAACCTTAATTAACTCTGGAACAAACAGGCAATGCGGGTTTTTTGTGGTTCTAAGTGAGACGGCAACCACCAAAGCCAAACATGCATTACTCAAAAGCCTTAAAAAATGGAACATTGGATGATAAAATTGACAAACATTCAAGCAAGAAGACTCACCAATTGTTGGTGGTCCTAGGTGATCTAGAGGACGCAGTAGGCCGGAAAGAGCTAGCAGCAGGAGGTTGGTGAACAGAGAAAGAGGCCGATGGTGGTGGTGATTTAGAGGAGTAGATCTGTGGAGAAGTGGTGGCTTAAGGGCTAGTGGTGACGACCTGATAGTAGCTTTTGGTTGTTAGTAGTGACCAGCGCTGACTTATGGTGACGGTGGTGACTATGGCGAAGTGGTAGTAGTGAGTGAAGATGAAACACCAAAAGAAGAAAGGAAGAGAACTGGCGCTATAGGTGGTGAATCAGAAAGAGACTAGAAAATTAGGGTATTTGGAAGCATATGGTGAAAAGACATTCATTGTCCCTTTTGTTTCGCTGAACACAATCGAGCAGTTCGCGAAACTAGGCTCGTGTTCGCTCGTTTAATAAACGAGCTCTATATTGTGTTCGAGATCGGCTCGTTTAGCTATACAAATGAGCCGATCTCGAGCTTATACGAGCCGAGCCGAGCCAAGTTCGCGAATGGCTCTGTTCATTTATAGCTCTAGCTGGACTCCACTTGGTTCCTGCCATTCCAGAAGTGTCATCATTTTATGAATAATCGACTTTTGCCTATCGGATATGACGCACTCTTTTTCAATATTACCACAAACGTGAATGTGCAATAACCTCATGAACCAAGACCAGCTTCGATTGTTTTCCTCGTCAACAAGGGCGAAGGTTAGATGCATGAGATGATTGCATGCTTCATATCTGATTGCAACAAGTAATTGTCCTTGGTACGCTTCTTTCATAAAAGTGTTGTCCATACATATCACCAGTTTCGTATATTGGAAGGCTTGAATGGCAAGACCAAATGACCAAAATACATAGTCGAAAATTTAGTTGTATGGATTGCTATGAGGATGTGGGTACAACACAACAAGTGCCCCTGGATTGCTGCGTTGTAACTCTTCCATATATGTCAGAAGAATGTGTATAGACGATGACCAGTCTCCGTACATAATATCAATGACCCTGCGACGTGCGTACCAAGCTTTACTGTAGCAGACATCGCAGCGCAGCTGCTGCTTAATTGTTGCTTGGATATCATTCACCTTAAATAGTGGACCGATACTAATATGAGATAAAATGTACTTGGCAATTAAATTGGCGCTCAATTGTTAGTGATCATTCTTGTTACTTACCTGAGCACATGTATGTTGATCTGCAAGAGTAAATATCATCCACATGTTATGAGATCTACGCAACATCGCTCTTAGCTGTCAATTTCATGGAGGTGTCAAATTATGAGACCTGCAGCAGACATACCACGTGGTTGGAGTACTCTTCTGAACTTTGTACTCTCCGTTTTCCTAATAGACCACAATCTTACTACTGGCATTACCTTTTCTTTAGAATCAAATAGCATGCCCAACTGGATGTCCCCCGTCTGCTCATTCCACACATTAAGCCTCTCAACGGCACCTTTGCTTAAGAGGTCAAATTGTAAAATTGTATCTACATTGGCATCATATTGTAGTGTTTTAAGATTGTAGCCCTCCATGCTAAACTAGGACCCATATCCAAATGTCTCCGTGCATCCTCCTATCTAGTTATATTGTATCTTTGCTCCATATCATCTTCGGAATCATCATCTTCCAGTTCTGATTCGGAGTCCATATCAACATCTTGAACATCAGTTTTTGGTCTGTAGCAGGAATGTGGACTATTTCATAATTGTCGCCTCTACAACCAAACTCTTCTGCCAAAAACATATAAATTCTCGCTGCACTACTACTAGGGTAGCTATCAACACAGTTCCTGCTTCCTCTTCTACGTCCACTCCTAGGCGGCTAGTCAGCTCCTATTTCTAATTGAGTAGACTGACCTCTGTACATATAAGATGTCCACACTTTTTTCATCGTCAACATGCCACGTAGACTAATGCCTTGACAAAAGGTGTGTCCATGCAATTTCATTGCCTTGAGTATCCTGTTATTCTACTCTTCGAATCTCTTCAACCTTTACGAAGATCTCAGTTGGTTCCCGAGTGTTTGCTTTAAAATACTACATCGTGTCCACTCCATCATCGTCTTCTAAAGGTGTAGCACTAAATACACCTTGTTGTCGAAAGCAACTCCTAAGCATCAAAATAATCTTGTATCTATTCCGATCTACACCCATAGCATTGTAAACTTTATCTACCAACTCCTGAAAGCATACCCTTTGCCTAAGAAACAAAACTTTTTTCAGTATAGGTAGGCCATACAACATTGATCCTCTAGCATATACAATTGTTCCTCCCTAGTATAAATGAATTGATAAAGTATGATCGTTCGACATTTTTTACCTAATCTAACCAATGCGTAGCTAATTAAGTTTTGTATGTAACATAATATGTAAGAGTAATTAATTATAAACTAATTATGACAGTTGGAAATCAAATGCTGAACCAAAATATAAGTATGAAAATGACTGGAGAAAATTCAATTAGCTTTTGGTGTGAAAATTTAATTATTTAACAGTTTTGGGGTCAATTCATAATCATGTAAAATTTCAGGGGCCAAATTATAATATTTTAAAATCATATGTGCCCAAATGTAAATATGCAAAACTTTCGAGGTGCAAATTTAACTATATACAAGTTTCAGGTCGAAATTACAATTATGTAAGACTTCAAGGACCTGATTGTCATTTTTCTCAATTATATGGTCCAAAGTGCAAATATGCAAAACTTCTAGGGTGCAAATTTAACTGTGTACAACTTTTGGGTCCAATTTATAATTACATAAAATTTTAGGGGCCTAATTATTTGTAATTATAGGGGCCAAAGTGTAAATATTCAAAACTTTCGTGGTGAAAAAAAATTTAACTATGTACAAGTTTCGAATCCAATTTGTAATTACGTAAAACTTCAAGGCCTAATTATAATATTTCATAATTACATAGGCCGAAGTGTAAATATGCAAAACTTCCAAGATAAAAATTTATAATTATTTTAGACTCCATGAATGTAAGTTTTTCACAATTATTATGCAAAACTTTGTGACCAAAATTCTAATTTTTCAAAGTTTAATGGGGCCAAAATGGAAATATGCAAAACGTTTGGGTTCTAAACATAATTATTTAATAGTTTGGGGAACAAATCATAAACATGTAAAACTTCGACATTCAAATTGTAATTTCGAAGAATGTAAGTTTTAAAATGTTATTATGCAAAGCATTTTGGTCAAAATGTAATTATTTAATATTTTAGGTGCCAAATCATAATCATGTAAAAAATAGGGGCTAAAAATTGCAATTTTCTAAAATTATAGTTGCCAAAATGTAAATATGCAACAATTATGGGGTCAAAATTTAATCGTGTAAAAGTTCCGAGCCTATTTTATAATTTTATAGAACTTCAGGGATTTAGTATTAAAATTTTTCTAAATTATAGGGGCCAAAATGTAATTATGCAAAACTTCTAGGGTCAAATTTTAATTATGTGCCTATCGTTTCGGTTCCAATTTATAATAATGTAGAACTTGGGTACCAAATCGTAATTTTCCTAAATTATAGGGGTGAAAATGTAATTTTGCAAATCTTATGGGGTCAAATTTTAGTTACGTAGGGTCCAATTTATAATTATTTAGAACTTTAGGAGCCAAATTATCATTTTCCTAAATTATAGCAGCCAAATTGTAATTACGCAAAATTTATGGGGTCAAATTTTAACTTCGTAAAAGTTGCGGGTCTCATTTACAATTATGTAGAACTTCAGGTGCCAAATCATAATTTTTCTAAATTATAAGGGTCAAAATGTAATTTTGCAAGATTTCTACGATCAAATTTTAATTCCTTACAAGCTTGGGTTTAATTTATAATAACTTCAGGGGCCAAATTATAATTTTTTAATTGTTAATATTCAAAATATAAATAAGCACAATGTCAGAGTCCACATGCAATTATCCAATCATTTTCTAACTAAATCATAAATATACATAAATACAAATAAATATACCATTATTGACAAGTAATCACAATTGTTTAACAGTATAATATACTAATGTCAACACATTAAAATAACAAACTAACAATTAACAAATATATTATACTAACAAATTAAATTAACTAACTTGCTATTTTGCAGTTTGAATCCTGTCTATTGCCTAAATGCAGCTTGCCTGTGGATTGGTATGAAAATCTGGCCTTTCCTTTCAGTTTTCCTTTTTTGCCTCAAGCTTTAGTTTCTTCCTTTTCGGTGGTGAAAATGTATGTTGTGTGCTTGGCTTGTTGATACAGATGGGAAGGGAAGGAATGTAGGGAGGGAGGGATAGGAAACTGATTGGGTGGTAGTGTGAAAACAACTGGGGGAGTTTGAGGTATTTATAGGCTGAAATGCTTGATCAATGGCTACAAAAAAATTTTTTAAAAAAATATTTGAATGAATCGCCACGTTTAGTACTGGGAAAAATCTGACAGTCATGTTCCCTAGTGCCAGACATCACGTTGCTCCACAGCTTTTGTCGGGTAAAGCTGACACGTCGAAACGCAGAGAGCCCACCGCGTTTACCAAGCGTGGCGGATGAATATTTAAAAAAAAAAAAGTTTTGTGCCGCGTTTGCCAATCCCCTAAACCCTCCTCTGACAGCCACACTTGCCAAATGTTTTTTTCCTCACAATATTCTAATGAATTTGCCTATTTCAATAAGATGGAGTAAAATAAAAAGAGGAAAGGTGAGATTATGTTAAAAAAAGTAATTTTCAACATCAAAATCTCAAGATTCATAAAAAATTACGATCCATATTAGTTTATTATTATCAAAACAGTAAAAGTAGGGGAACCAAGTATAATTTTTTAAACTTCAAAAGAGCTCTATAATTGTTAGAAACCTCGAAAGAGGTTTTTTAATTATCCCTTTTAAACTTTTTAGCGAGCTCTTTGTAATGATTAGAAACCTTAGCAAAGGTTTCTACAATTATCCCTTTTAAACCGCAAGAGAGTGGCAAATTTATCTGATTATTGCACTTTTAAAGAAAAGTTCCCAATTTGGTGTCTTTTTTTCTTGGCTTTTATATATATAGTCGCCACACACCATGTGTGGGGGGGGGGGGGGGCTACGAAAATTTTTCTTTTTTTAATTTCTGTGTCAGAATTGTGTCATATTTTTTTTTTTGGTTCAAATGTCACCGCACAAAGGGTGTGCGATGACACAAATGCAATTTTTTTTTTTTTTTTTACTTTTGGAGGGCTGATTTGCAATTTGATTGTTTTTGTGACAGTCACCAGAGGGGGGTGTGCGGTAACTCTCACAACCAATCAGCCCCCCAGATTAAAAAAAAAAATTTCTATTGTGTGACTCTCACAAAAACAACCAAATTTCAATTTAGTCCTCAAGTATGAAGAAAAAATAGCACTTTGAGGTAAAAAAAAAAATTGTTCTACTAATTAATGCAATTTAGTGGTCAAGTATTAAAAAAAATTATTTTTTTAACATTTTGAGGTGAAAAAAATTTCTACTAATTAATTGCATTGAATGATCATTACTTGCAACATTCTTTTCCTAATTAATTACTTGAATCATATTTTTTTTTTACCTTCCAAAGTTATAAAAAAAAGTTTACATTTGGGTGCTATATCTAATTGCAAATTTTTTACCTCCAAATGTAATATATATATATATATATATATATATATATATATTAAGTCTTGGAGGTTAAAAAAATTTGTTCTCCTAATTATTCCATTGAATGATAATTAATTGCAACATTATTATCCTAATTAATTACTTGAATCACAATTTTTTCCTTAACCTCCAAAAGTAATTTTTTTTTTAACATTTAGGGGCCTAAATGGCAATTAGTAAGTTTGTGTGCGGTGACTCTCACAAAAATTATTTAATTGCCATTGAGCCCCCAGAACCTAAAAATAGCTTTAATTTTGCTGGAAAACAAATAATCATGCTCTTCCAGACAGAAGAAAAAAAACACATGTTGCAAACAGTCCCCAAAAATTTTTTTGTCACACTCGTTTCCCCAGTTAGCAAAGGCTTATACCTGTTTTCATCAAGTTATATACACCTTAAAATTTTTTTAAAAATAAAAATACATGGACAGGGAGGGCAAGCAGAAAAAGGTTCGGAGAGGTTTACATAGCTCCACATTTAAAAAAGTGAAGCAACCACTAGATGCTTATCAGTAACAGAGCTTTGTTTCATCCAATTTCCTAGATGTCCTATAGTTCTAGGCTATCTTCGCGTTTCTCTGCAAAAGCGGATTGAACATTGTTTTCGCATATTGGAAATGCAGAATTATTTGGATTCAGATGCTACACAAAGTACCTTTAGTGCAAATAAAAAATAAACTAAGAATGCAAGGAGAAGCATCAAAGACAATACCGAAAACCCAAGTTGAATTCATCTGCATACCATTAAGAGAAAGGTGATCTCATCTGCATCAGAAAGGCTGATAGCTTTTCACCATTGCAAATGAATGTTTACAGGAAAAGCCGAAATTGTTGACAAAAAGATTTTCTTCAGAATATTTTGCCGGGGTTCGCTTCAACTAAAATAGCTGAAGGTTTTATAAAGAACTTTCCCTAAATTACCTCTTCCAACAACAGATTGTGCAGGGTAGCATGCAGTCTCTCTTATCCCCAAGTTCTTTGTCTTCTCCAGTGCAAAACCAAGCAATCAACGTCCATGGTGGGGGCCTAAATTTTTTTTTTTAACATTTCAGGGGCTTAGTGACAATTAGATTATTTTTGTGAGAGTCACCGCACAACTCTCAAAACTTATTTAGGCCCCCAAATGTCAAAAAGAAAAAAAAAAGAAAAAAATCACTTAGGCACCCAAATGTTAAAAAAAAAAATCACTTTTGGAGGTTAAGGAAAAAATTGTAATTGAAGTAATTAATTAGGATAATAATGTTGCAATTAATTATCATTTAATGCAATAATTAGGAGAACAATTTTTTTAACCCTCAAAGCGTTATTTTTTTTTTGTTTACATTTGGAGGTAAAAAAATTCGCAATTAGATATAGCACCCAAATGTAAAAATTTTTTCTATAACTTTTGAGGGTAAAAAAAAAATTGATTCAAGTAATTAAGTAGGAAAAGAATGTTGCAAGTAATGATCATTAGATGCAATTAATTAGTAGAAAAAAATTTTTTACCTCAAAATGTTAAATTTTTTTTAAACTTGGGGGCTAAATTGCATTAATTAGTAGAACAAATTTTTTTACCCCAAAATGTTATTTTTTTTATACTTGGGGACTAAATTGTAATTTGGTTATTTCTGTGAGAGTCACCTCACACTTAGATTTTTTTTTTTTAATTTGTGAGGGGGGGGGGGGTTAATATTTTGTGAGACTCACCTCACACCTCTGGTGTAGTGACTCTCACGAAAATAAACAAATTACAAATTAGCTCTATCCAAAAGTAAAAAAAAAAAAAATTTGCATTTATGTTGTCGTACACCCTTTGTCCAATGACGTTTGGGAAAAAAAATTGATAAAACTCTGATATAAAAAATTTAAAAAAAATTTACAGTCTCTACACACATAGTGTGCGATGACTATATATGTAGAAGCCAAAAAAAAAAAAAACCAAATTAGGGACTTTTTCTTTAAAAGTGCAATAATAAGAGAAATTTGCCCAAGAGAGCTCTCTCTAATTGTTAGAAGACGACGTTTCTAAAATTTTCCCTTGCTCGTATTAGAACTTCTCAACTATCAAAACCAGTGTTTTAAAACCCGGACCGGACCGGCCGGTTCAACCGGGAACCGGTCAGGTCTCCGGTCCGGTTCGGTGTAATTTACTGTACATCTCAAGAACCGTGACGAACCGAATTAAACCGACGAACCGAATTGGACTGGCGGACAGGCGAACCGCTGGTTTTTTAATTTCAGCCTTTTCCCAAAAAATGTGCATTTCCAAGTTGGTGGGAGGTCTCAACTATTCTCGCGTGCATGCCAGCAAGCCAACCAAGGCTTTGTTGTTTTTGTCTTCCAAAAATTTTATTTATTCTTTCTTTTGTTTTTCTTTAATCACCTTAATAAAATTAATTGATTATTACATTTTTAGTTTCCTTATTTCCTTTATCAATCATGTTTGATAAAATTAACTCATTCTACTTTTTTAGTTTCCTTATTTTCATAAATCACATTTAATTAATTTAATTGATTCTTACTTTTTTTAGTTTCTTAGTTTTCTTTATTAATCATGTCTAATGAAATTAATTGATTATTGCCTTTTTATCTTGGCATCCAAATTCATTATATTAAAGAAATCTTGGGTTTACTTTTACCAAAATCTCTCATATTAAGATTAGTCCCTTTATCTAAATTATTTAATTATTCATTTATATGCCTAAAACATTCTCCTAATTAAAAGTTTAAATTGGTATTTTTGTAAGGCATTTGTGTAAATTTTATAATTATAGTTAGTCATTATTCAATAATAAGAACGTTGAGATCTTGAAAGTAAGTGGATCGAAAGTTATTTTCTTGATTAAAAAATTAAAAATCAATTCAGATTATTAAAATCATATTTTTCTATGCAATATATTGATTCCAATTATTATAACATCACATATCCATTTTTTCTTGACATACTAAAAGAAAATGTGTAGATTAAACAGAATTGATTAAATTAAAAACTCATAAGCAAATAGATTTATTTGTTAGTTTTATTTTTAAGACTATTGTACAAAGTCTAATTGACTGGCTCAATAATCCGATACGTCATAAATAAAATTTCTTTTGGAGAGAATACGTCTAAAGTTAAAACTTGAGAATTGATTTTAAATAAAGTTTAGGCTCTTTTAAGAAATTCTTGATTGATATAAAATTATTACAAATTACCTCTCATTGGATGTTGTAACAAAAATCATAAAAAACTAAAAAACTTAAAAACTAAATAGATCTAAACTAATAGTAAGATAATCAAATTGAAATTTCCAAATCATTTGATATGCGAACCTACCTTAAAAAATAGGGCAAAAGAAATTTTTTTATTTTAAAAAATTACATTTACTCGAACTGCCCTATATATAAAATTAATTGTATTATTTGGTATTAAAAATAAATTTGAATTTTATATTGAAAAATAAGTCTTGATGGTACTAAAAAAGTAGAAAATGTGAAAGCAAGCAACAAATATGATTTAATAATTTAAAATGTTCAAGATTGTAATTTAAAATATTTAAAATATAATAACATACTTTAATGGTAAATTTTATAGTTATTGTATTTTTTATACTTGTAACGTCATTTTTTTTGTTAATTTAATTGTTATAGACATAGAATATTTCATAAAAATTTACCAAATATAATAAATTCATTAACTTGTGAATTTGAATATAATAAATTTATTAATTTGTATATTTGAATATATTAAACAATTAATGGGTTGAATAATTCAACAGAATTGTGTATATCAAGCATTTATTTTATATTATACATTAAATTAAATTAAAAAAAAAAAATTATTGAACCCCGATTCGATCGATTCGACCTTGAACCCCTCCCTCCTCCGGCTCATTAATCAGTTCGATTTTTAAAACATTGATCAAAACCCCACTTGTAGAGAAAAAGATAAAAAATTGGTCAGACAGATTAGGACTCCTCAACTGCCGAAACCCACTTGTAGAGAAAAAGATTAAAAATGAGGCTGCTTGACTGACTCAATCAAAAAGTCTTCCCAACTTGTGAACATGTCCAATCCCCGATCAATAAAAAAAACCAGAAGCAGATTAGAAGGCCGAATGAGACAGCTATCGATGACGCGTCAATCTAATTAGGCTATTCAAGTTTCTCGGGGGAAAGAAATTTTTTTTGAATTTAAAATTAGAATTAGATAAAATAACATCATCAAGTACACCTCATCTCTCCTCTCTCTCTCTCTCTCTCTCAACTCTTGCCCTTCCCTGTTAACCGTTGAGAAAAAAAGTACCTTATTCACTAAAATTTGGCGTTGACCGATCTGTATCTTGAGCAATTCTGTGTGCAATTCACTCTTACTGGCCTTCTCTTTGTGTTCACCAAAGCTTTTCCCATAACCCGAGAAAGATGGCTGCAACAGAAGCTGTACCACTTGTTAACGTGGAAGGTCCCCTGCAGAAAGCAATTTCAATCAGTGAGGATGAAGAATTTAGTGGCATGGCAGCTAGATTGGGTTTCCAGGATCATCTCCTCCGGAGCTTGATATGTTCGTTGGAGAATATTCAAGTCTTTCTCTTGGAAGCTGAGGCAAAGGCTGTTTCTTCTGCTGTTGTGAAGGCTTGGCTGGGAAGGGTCAACGACCTAACTGCAATGGCGGATGATCTGCTGGATGAGTTTGCATATGAAGTTCGGCGGCTCAAGGCAGAGCTTCTTCATGATAAGAAGAAGAGGAACAAGGTACGAAATTTCTTCTCTCCCTCCAACTTATTTCTGGTGACAAAGGTGAAGATGAGCAGGTTCAATTATATTAATTCAAGTTTTGGAAGTTTATCCCGTGAAGGCCATAACTTTGGGCTTCACAAGCAAGAGGTGGATGCAAGCTCACTACTTGAACAAGTTCCACGGATCCCAGATCCTTCCTTTGAAGAATCATATATGTTCACAACAGGTTCTGATGTCCCTAGGCTGAAAGATTTGTTACTCAAGAGAGTTGAAAGAGCTGAAAATGAGGAGCACTTATTCTTCTTTACTATAGTGGGAATAGAAAACACCGGCAAGACAACCCTTGCTCGGGTTCTTTACGAAGACGCTGAGGTAGTGGATCACTTCGATAAGAGGATGTGGGTCTGTGTGTCGGACAATTTCGATGTTGATAGGATTTTGAAATGTATGTTTGAGAGCCTCAAAATAGTCCTTGACCTGTCATCGATGAGTAGGGAAACAATTCTATTGAAACTTGTGGAAAAGCTGAAAGGGAAAAAATTTCTGCTGGTTCTTGACGAAGTTTGGAACGAGGACTTGCATTTGTGGGATTTATTTACCAATTGTTTGCTAAGGCTAGGTGGTTCTAGAGGAAGCAGAATAGTGGTAACTACTCGTATAGCACAAATTGCTAATTCACTGAAACCAGGGTTGAAGTGGGAAATGTTTCTCCAGCCGGAGAATTATGAATGGGAATTGTTTCAGCGAATAGCATTTGCACCAGGTGGACCAGTAATGACCCCAGAACTAGAGGAATTGGGTAGAATGGTAGTGAAAAGTTGTGGAAATGATCCAATGGTGATAAAAGCACGAGGACGTCAGTTGTACTCCATCAAAAATGAGGACATTGAGTTGATATTAAAAAGAAATTCTCAATTGAATCCTCTTTCTCAATCGGATTTGAATCCTCTCTTGGGTTTCCTAAAGTACTCCTATGATCGCTTGCCTTCAAAATCATTAAAACAATGTTTCCTCTATTGTTCTGTTTTCCAGGAAAACTCTGTCATGGAAAAGGATGAACTAATACAACTTTGGATGGCACAAGGATTGCTAAATCCCCCCGATGGATGTGACTTAAGTATGGAAGAGTTAGGAGCTCAGTATCTTGATATTATGTTGGAAACATCATTTTTACAGAATCCTGAACAAGATGAGTTTGGGAGGGTAAAATCCTATAGGATGCACGATCTTATACGTGATCTTGCCTTGTATTTATCAAAGGATCACTGCTCAATTACGGAGGTGATGAACATTGCAGAAAATGATTTTGAAGCTTTACATGTGTCCCTGATTAATTGTCAACTAGAAAATCGAGAATCCTGGAGGGACAACTTCAAAAAGCTTCGGACATTGCGTTGGGTGAACTGTGGAGTTCTTGGAGACGTGTTGGCTTACGCTACGTCTCTTCGTGTCTTAATTGTGGTTGATTGGCTTGTTGAAGAATTACCGGGTTCGGTTGGAAAGTTAAAGCTTCTACATTATCTTGACATCTCGAAGACTAAAATTCGAAAACTTCCAGATTCAATTTCCAAACTCTACAATTTGCAAACCCTGAAACTCTATGATCTAATAGAGTTGCCAAAGAAATTTGAGAATTTGGTTAACTTGAAGCACCTTTATATTGAGAGGTGTAAAGACTCGGAAAAATTGAGTGATTTGCCTCAAAAATTTCAAAAACTTATCAATCCCAAATCTGTAAAGGCATCCTTTAAAGAATGTCTGCACAAGAATCGTCCAATTGAGAAGGTAGGCAAGTTAAAGCACTCCTCAGATATGGTTGTTGCAAGTCTCAGAATTTACGGTCTTGAGAATGTCAGTGACTGTAAGGAGGCTGCCAAAGCAAAGCTATCAAGTATGTCAACAATAGAACGTTTACAGCTTCATTGGAATGCGAGAAGAAAGAATTGCAATGATGAAAATGTTTTGAAAGGTCTTCAAACTCACTCAAACATAAAACATCTAATAATTGAAAATTACAAAGGTTTAGCATTTCCTAACTGGATGACGAATACCACTCGGCCACTGATACTTTGCCATCTGGTGGAGGTGGAGTTGGAAGACTGCAGCTGTTGCGAACAAGTTCCACCACTGGGGCACCTTCCTTGTCTCGAGATTGTTAAGATAATAGGGATGGTCAATGTTAAAAATATCGGATCTAAATTCTATGGTTTGACAAACCGCAGCATTATCAGTAGTTGGAATGCACCTGAATTGTTTCCAGCACTAAGAGAGCTCACGATACGGGGAATGACATGTCTAGAGAATTGGTTAGACCCTGGGCATCGATCAAATTATTCTTCAATATTTCCTTGTTTGGAGAAATTTGAAGTTGAGCAATGCCCCAAACTGATGTGTATCCCGGATATAATAAATAGCAGTCATAGGTATCTCCGACGATTGGAGATTGCCTTGTGTGACAGTTTGGCTTGTCTGCCAGAGGGACTTGGAAGACTCCAGTCCCTTAATTATTTAGATATACGTGGCCTACCATCTATGTCTCAACTATCTATTGGATATTGTGACAACCTCAAAAGTTTGACAATAGGTGGCTTCTCCAGTACTTCAAAGGATGACTATGATACTCAACATGCTTCCGGCTCTAAAACCTCTCTACATCTGAAAGGAGGCTGCGGAAATCTCACATCTTTGCCAGAGGAACTACAATATCTCTCAGCTTTGAGGGATTTGACAATATCGGGATATGGTGGGATGGAGTCTCTTCCAGAGTGGTTCTATAAGCTTCAATCCCTTGAAATTTTGAAGCTTGAGTTCTGTTGGAAGCTTATGCATTTGCCAGCAGTAGGGACAATGCATCTCCTCACTAATTTGAAGGAGTTTGATATTTGTTATTGTCCCCTTCTGGAGGAGAGATGCACCAAAGGAAGCCGTCCAGAATGGTACAAGATATCCCATATTGGCAGCATTAAGATAAATTATGAAGAGATCAAATCTGACTGGTGAAAATAGGAATTAAAATCATAAGATACTTGTATCCACTCCATCTTCTCATTCAACTTACAGCACACATTTCAAAGTTCACTCGCCTGTCTCCTTTCCTTAAGCTGTTTATGCTTTTCTACATTTTTTCAAGTTGCATTTCAGCAGATGCTCAAAACCACATTCATTGAATTCAAGTCCTGGGGATACAATAAAAGGTACAATCCTGGAATTTTAAACCAGAATTTTGATATTAACGACAGAAAAATCTTGAAAAGCAAAGCCCATGCTGTGTCTTGAAGTAGTTATATCTATCTCGGGAAAGTCTTGTCCAAATGAATCTCAATTTTACTAGTTAATGGGCAAGAAACTAAGTTGTACGCCAATAGTGTCTATATGGAAGGATAAAAACCTGTTTATGCCTCATTATGTCATAAACAGACTATTTAGGTACTTCTCATTTAATTTTAGACTATTTCATGAATTGTTGTCATACATTCAAAGCAACAACTTCAAAACACCCGCTTTAAGATGGCACCAAATAGAAGCAAAAGTAGAAAGGGATTGGGATATGTAGAAGTGAAAAGGATTGGATCGGATTTAATTGATGCATCCAAACAGCTTTTGTTGCTGTAGAATGCTCTGATTACATTCCCTTGCATGTTGAATTATTACTCTTACTTTTTGAGGAGTTCTTTCATCTTTGATTACACACAACAAGGTGAATTGGTCATTACATCTGGCCAATTCACGAATATTAGCTGCCTCCAGATGTCGTTTCTAGTAGAGAAAACATGTATCAAGGAGTGAGTTATTCAATTGAAAGTTCTCATGACAAGAAATGTCAATGACAATCAATCTCACACTTGAAGTTCACTATTACTTAAATTCTGCTCACCTATTTTCCTTGTGAAATGCATCCTTGCGTGATTCATTTGTACTTGTCTTTTCCATAATCTCTAGCCCTCATCCACTATTACTGTGTGTTGTTTAAGTAATATCCCTTCTTGAAGCTGTAGTCACATTAAGAACATCTTATGCTTATCTTTGGATCATTGGAAACCTGGAATCTATTTGATTTTTTTTTTAATACATTGTAGTTTTATTGCAGTTATAATAGATTATCATGATCACTTACATAAATTTTCCTGTTGTGAACTCAAATTTTGATGGTTATCTTTTTTCTCTTTTCAAATATTTATTGTCTCTAAGAATGCTAATTGCCTAGACACTGGCATTTTGTGTTATTGAGATTACAAACTTAACCTATATAGTGATGATCCTAACCTTCTGTCGTTGGTGAAGCCAGCATTGTTGTTTTGGTCTTCTCTTTTCCGAGGAGAATGCGGGATGTGGGAGTAATGATTGTATAAATATCCATGTTAACTGTTTAGAATTTTGATGAGAAGATCTGCTTGACATCATCTAGTTATATTAGTATGTTTTTTTTCTTACTTCTGATGGAGTGCATCTAATAATTAGATGAAAAAAAAAAATTACGAAAGATCCACGTAATGATTTCAGCTATTCTCTCAAATTTAGCTTTTGTAGAAAAATTTTTTACACGTTAAATCCTATGTGGAAAAGGAGAAGGAAATAAACTGAAAATCCTTGTGATACAGTTATGGAAAGAGCTAGTGAAGGGTTGAATTCCTTCTGCTTTATCCTCAGGGTAATATGGTAACCAAATCTCTGCAATGAATCATGTCTTTGTCACTGGCGGCAGGAAATCAATGCAACAGTTACTCTATTTGTTGAGTGCATTTTCCCCATTCTCAGGCTATTTTATCACTCCGCAACATCACTTAAAATGTCACCATTTGCTGCTATTTGGTTTTATCCAAATAATTTTGTCTTGCAATTCTGTTTGCCAGGTAACATCTTATCGACCCGTAAAGAAGGTGGCAAGGCTTTCAGGCTTTGTTTGAAATGAGGGGGTGCCTAGAATCCATGAGCAGATTCTCTTTGATGAAGTAGAGAAATTGGTTTGTTCATCTCCTTTTGTTGCTGAAGTGAACAAGCTTTGAGTTGTGTTTTTTAATTTCTGAAAGCTGAATCTTAGAGGCCATTTACCTCTGCTGGTTTCTTGTTCAGATTAGTTGTTGCTTAGAAAGAAGTTTGAATTTTAGAGGGACTATAGTCCTGAACACACTTGCAATTCTGTTTTAATTTTCTCACTTTGAGGTCGAAAACAAGTTTAATTGGCATGTCCTAATGTACGCTGAACTTTTATGTTTGAATGAAATTGTGTTGCCGGATAGCTTTACTCACACTTTCTCTCCTGCTATTGTTTCACCAATTTAAATATTGCATGCTCGTAGTGTGTCGTTTTGGCCTCATATGAACGCAATAAAACAAGGTAGAATAAGCACAAACATGACCTAGTTAGTGCATATATAATAAAAGCAGCATTTACGTAAACTACTAACATGATATCTTGACACAACATTTTAACGATGTATAAGATGCAACCTCCAGTGGTAAGTAGTCAAATATAATTGATTTACAAAAAAATAATCAATATAGTTATAATTTGCTCAGTCAAATCATGTTTGAACCGAGCTCTAAATTGAAATTAGGATGTAACTTTTAAAAATAGCTTTTCAAGAATGATCATCAAATTGTGTTATTTAAACTTATACTTTTAGCATTTTAATTGTCCACATCTCCTTGTTTAAGTTGACAATCCATTAAAATTTGCAATGAAAGCATCCCTACCTCAAAACAGTTCAAGTTAACCCTTAAATTTGATTTCATTTACTCTTTACCTTGTCTACTTCTGATTTCTAGTTTCTATTCAGTAGTTTTTCATTATTTTTTTTTATTAGTTCCTCTATTCTTTTGGCACTTTTTACGTAAAACATTAAAACTTCCATTGATAGATGTTGTAGTGCACCCAAAGAGCCAAGCCGCAAAGTTTGGACTGGGAAATGCTCATGTATTCTACAATTCTATTACAGCGCCAACCAATTTCAAGATACAGTTTCCCAACCAAATTTACAAAAGAATCTCGACTCTTGGACCATATGTCGCAAGCACCATCTGACCTCTTCTTTCCCACCATATGCATTATGCAAAATGTATAATACGGTGTTTGGGTTATATTTTTTACGCGCATTCGCATATATCTACACTGCCCTTATACAGTTAGATATAAAATTATTTATTTTTCAAAACGATAATTAAAGTGGCCCTTATAGCGGTGGAGAAATAAATTGCTATTTTTTTTTTTTTTTTGGTTTCACAAAAGCACCTACATAAAAATATTAAAATCACATTTTTCAAAAGAGCTTCTCAAAAACACTATTCATACGGAATGTGGAAAATTAGATGGTCAGTGGTCCCCCTAATAGCACTACAACCATTGATGATCAGTCACAACTTCCCTTTTGGATAACCTTTTCCTTAGTTGCAAGTCGGTGTTAGCACACAAGTCCAGCAGGGTACTAAAATTGTCGTAAAATTGACCTTCAGTCCTTCGTGCTAGTACATGGAATCCTTTATATTCTGCGGGGTATCAAAAGAGCTCAGATTCAAAAAGCAGTGAATACTGATATCCTTTGGCTATACTATAGAGATTTTTAGGCAAGTGCACATATCGTTCTAGTGGTGTAGTATACAAGAGTACCAATTGTCGATCCTGTGAGAGTACCTAGATGTAGAATTCTCTAAACCAAACATGTTATGACTACTTTGATTAATGAATAATCCAATCGTTTAAATCCTAGAATCCCTTAATTAGGTTTAATCTTTCTCAAGTATTAACTCCTATCCCTTTGGTTGATTGATTAGAATCTCTTCTCAATCAAAACCCAAAGAGAAACATTAAGGTTCTATAGATTTTTTGGTTAGGTTTGGATCTAACCAGGAAGACTCATGTGATTCTATGTCTAGCAACCAATGCAAGCTCTATCATTCATGAAGTGATCTAATCAAATAGGTGATTGCTCACGAAATCAATATTAAATCAAAGGATGCATGCAAATCTCAATCCAATAACAATAAACTCATAATAATTCTAAGACAAAAGTTGAGATTTTATTAATTAAAGAATAAAATCATAGTTATATGAATTTAAGGTTCATCCTATTCAAACTATACACAACTCAACTGTATATATAGAAGAATAAACCAATAAAATACAAGAAAAGAATAGAAAAACTCATTCTCATGCGGATTTTCTTCATTCTCTTGCGTCTGATGAAATCTTCTTGCTTGCACCATGGAAGCCCTTGAGTTGCTACTCCACTCTTGCTTTTTTCTCCCTACATCCTTCTAGATATGTGTAAAGATGTGAGAGATGTGTGCGTGTTTTATGCTAATCTAACCTATTAGGGTTAAACTCACCTTTATAATGTGTTCTTTCTGCTCTCCCTCCTCTGGAGAAGTCCTCTTTTCAGGCTTTAAAACAATAGCCCTAGGTGCTCCCGTTCATGCTATTTTGTTGCTAAAAATTTGTAAAATCCAATAAGTAAGACGCGCCCACGACTGGTTGAAACCTGCTTGTAGTTGAGGTGAGCCGCGAGTGATTCTGCACAGTCACGGTCGTGTTTAAGCCTGCGGCTCACCAACCGCGGGTGGTTTTCATTGATCCACAGCCACGGCTCAGTCGGCGGCTCAGTTCATCACTTTCTGATCTTGGTCGCGTCTCAATGCGTGGCGCAGTTACGGTCAATAACTCCACCTTTGCATCCATTCATAGCTCTAACAGTAATCGGTGGCTCTACTGACTTTGTAGTTCAAAAAATCTTGGACTTTGCTCCATAATTTGGTGTGTTTTGCTCCTTAACTGTCACGCCCCGTGCCTCGAGACGTAGCACCCACCATGCCCTAGAATAAGCTAGAACACAAGGCTAAATCGATAAAAAATAGAATCTAACACCAAACAACGCTTAAAGAATACTCCATGGTTCCCAAAGAATATTATTTCATTAATAACCAAAACATACACTATCCATATACAACTTCATTGCCCCATAACAAAAACAATTGGGGTAGCATGTATAACCTAACTTATAACAAAAGTATAGATATACATTCATGAATCAAAAGTAACCTCATTCACATCTATACTAACTACAACTATGAGGCCCAAAAGCCATCCCAATCTCCTTCTACAAAATCATCACCTGCAAGGTTAAACAATAGGGTGAGTGATAAAATCACCGAGTTAGTAGTAAAAGATCTCTTTGGGACTTAAGACGGTTACACATACATATATAACTTTCATTACAAACATATAGTTTATCCCAATTGTAAACATATGTGGTCAAATCCCAAACAAGTACGATTCAAAGCATAATCATAAATCATTTCAAAGAGAGCTCAAGTAGTTAACGAACAAATAACCCTGGATATCCAATTGTTAACTACAACTCGGTTAACACGGTTCAAAACCAACTACTACTCGGTTGGTCCGGTTCAAAACTAACTACCACCCAGTTAGTACGGTTCAAAGATTTTTCTACAAGTATCAAAGTTAAAGAACTAGTCCCGTCATAATCCATTTCACATACCAGAGCTCAAATCCAAAATCATTTACATAACAATTAGACCACATGTATCATTTCATAGCAAAATCAATTTACATCCAACTCAAGCCCACTTATATATAAATTAGACTTTCAAATCAATTGAGTTGTCAAAATACTTTTCAAATAGCAAAGAGATGCAAGTACTACTTATCTCGAACGAAAACTAATTCAAGTAGTCCGAGTAAGGGTATACACGGTCGTCGCCTATAACACACAAATAAGACTAGTATTATATCCTAATTATATCAAGAAATCATAAAGGAGGCTTATATTTAACTTAACACGCAAAATGAAAAAAAGAGGCAAAAACTGCCTTGACCCGCGACGCCAGCCGAGCACGGGTCAGAGCCACAGGGAGTCCCATCCGCGGCACAACTGGCACCGCAGATGACCCCAGTGAGACAGCCCTGACAAGCTGCGGCTTCATCCGTGGCGCAGATGGCATTGTGGATGAGCCCACGCATGAAATCTACAACCCCTACAACACTCAAAACCAAACCCAAGCCTTCTCAATTCAATCCCACACAATCCAAACACCAAGACAACTTCAAAATGGCAGAATATGACAAAGAAACACTACATTAATACCATATACAACATGGATCATGAATCACACACTGTTTTGAAGGATCTAGACTCATATTTCATCAATGTCAAGAAATGCCATTACTCACCTACTCACACACACAATACGCACCACAACACAAATTTGAGAACATAGCATCCTAAAAGCCTCTCCAAAACACAATCTACCCAAAACACTTACCATGAAATTTAGATCAAAATCAAAGAAAAAACTTGAGTCTTGAGGTAAAACTTACCTTGGAAAACAATTGCAATGCTCCTACCACTTGCCTCCCCTAATAGGTGAGAAAGAGAGCCCTCAAAGCCTTATTCAATGATGGAAAAAGAGAGAGAGAGTTAGAGAGAAAGAAAGAAAAAGAAAATGAAAGGAAGCCCTAAGTCTTTTAGGGTTAAGAAATCAATTTACCAAATTTACAATCAAGTCCCCAAGAGTCTATAATTCATCCTTGGATCCAAAAGATCTAAATTACTACTATGCCCATGAAGGGACTTAATATTACATTCTCCCCCTCTAATAAAAAGTTTCGACCTCGAAACTTACGTACCGTGTGATTCGAATAGCGTCGGATATTTCTTTCTCATTTCCTCCTCGAGTTCCCAAGTAGCTTCACGAACGGTGTGATTGGTCTATTACACCTTGACATAGGAAATTGTTCTCCTCCTTAAAAATTGATCGTTGTGGTCCACAATCCAAAAAAGTTTTTCGCCATAAGTCAAATCTTCTTGGATCGGCAGTGGCTCATACTCAAGCACGTGACTAGGATCGGATATGTACTTTCTAAGATGGGAAACGTGAAAAACGTTATGAATCTTAAACAAGGCCAGTGGTAAAGCTACTCGATACGCCAAATCTCCAACTCTATCCAGTATCTCAAACAGCCCAACATATCTTGTACTCAATTTTCTAATTTTACCAAACCTCATCACACCTTTAATTGGGGACACTTTGAGGTACACTTTTTCTCCCAGTTGGAACTCCAATGGTCGTCTTTTTATATTTGCTCAACTGTGTTGCTGATCTTAAGCCGTCTTCATTTGGTTCCTCACTAAAGTTAGTTTCTTTACGGTAGCTTGTACAAGCTCGGGTCCGGTGATACTTTTCTTGCCTACTTCATCCTAATACAATGGTGATCGACACTTGCGTCTGTACAACGCCTCAAACAACGCTATTCCAATATTGTTGTGGTAGCTATTGTTGTAGGAGAACTTAATTAACATCAAAGAATCTTCTCACCTACCTCCAAAGTCCATGACACACGCTCGAAATACATCTTCTAAGGTCTGTATGGTGCGCTCCGATTGCCCGTCAGTTTGAGGATAATACGCGATACTAAGACTCAAGCAAGTTCCCATTGCCTATTGGAAGCTTTTCCAAAAACACAACGTGAACTGAAGATCCCGGTTGGACACAATACTTACTGGAATTCCATGATGTCGTACAATGCGGTCCATGTAAAAGTTGGCCAAAGTATCCATAGAGGCAGTTGTGGCCATCGACAAGAAGTGAGCTGACTTCATCAATTGGTCAACAATTATCCATATAGCGTTGTTTCCCTTCCTAGACTTCGGTAATCCTACCCTGAAGTTCTTATTTATATGCTTTCATTTCCACTCGGGTATCTTTAACGGCTTAAGAAACCCGACAGGTTGTTGATGTTCGGCTTTGGTTTGTTGGTACACTAGGTATTTTGATACGTATTCTTCGATGTCTTTTTCATCTCGCTTCATCAATACATATGTTTCAAATTATGATACATTTTAGTGCTCCCAGGATGAATTGAAAACTTAGAAGAACGAGCCTTTGCCATAACCTCATTTCTCAACTCGTCTTCTTTAGGCATGACTAAACGGTTCCTCATCCACAAACTGTCATCTTCGTGCAAATGAAAGTCAGGTGCTTCTTCATTCCCAACCTTTTCCTTGAGTTTCACCAGCTCTTCGTCTCACATTTGGGCTTCTTTAATCCTTGCCATAAGAGTCGGTTGAGCAATTAAAGCTGCTAGCACATTTTGAGTAGACTCCACTACCTCCAAACTCAACTCCTTCATTTGTTTAACTAACATGGCCGCCATGGTCCCCGTGCTCTTTTGACTCAAAGTATCAGCTATTTTGATAACTTTTCCCGGGTGGTAGTTAATAGTGAGGTCGTAATCTTTTAACAACTTAAGTCACCTTCATTGTCTCATATTGAGCTCCTTTTGGGTGAATAAATACTTCAAACTCTTGTGGTCAGTGAAAACTTCACACTGTTTCCCATACAAGTAGTGCTTCTAAATTTTCAAAGCAAAAACTATTGTTGCTAGCTCCAGATCATGCACTGGGTAATTTTATTCGTAGGGTTTCAATTGACGTGATACATAGGCTATCACTCGATCATTTTGCATTAACACGCATCCTTGTCCGTTCTTTGATGTATTACTAAAGATGACAAACTTACCTGACTCCGCAGATAACGCGAGAACCGGAGCTGACACTAACTTGCTCTTTAATTCTTGAAAGTTTTCCTCGTACTTGGGAGTCCATTCAAATTTCACTTGTTTCTGGGTCAAACGAGTCAATGGCATTTTCATAGAAGAAAATCCCTCCACAAATTTTCGATAGTAACCTGCCAAACCTAAAAAACTTTATACTTTCGTTACGTTAGTTGGTTGGGGCCAATCCACAATAGCTTCGATTTTTCAAAGGTCTACTGATATACCTTCTTCTGAGATCACATGTCCCAAAAAGGAGACACTCCTAAGCCAAAACTCATATTTATTTAACTTGACGTACAACCGCTCATGCCTTAAAATTTCCAAAGTCTCTCTTAAGTGATTCTCGTGATCTACCTCACTTGGAGAGTACACCAAGATATCGTCTATGAACACCACAATAAACTTGTCCAACTGTTCCTTAAACAACATGTTCATCAAATCTATAAAAGCAGTAGGAGCATTTGTTAGTCCGAAAGGCATAGCAAGAAACTCATAATGCACATATCTAGTTTGGAAAGCGCTTTTATGAATGTCCTCCAGTTTAATCCTCAGCTGATGGTATCCCAAGTGAAAATCAATCTTAACGAACAGTCTAACCCCCTTCAATTGATCAAATAAATCATCAATCCGAGACAGAGAATAACTATTCTTCACCGTAATCTTATTGAGCTCTCGGTAGTCAATACACAACCGCATACTACCATCTTTCTTTTTTACAAACAAGACTTAGAACACCCCAAGGTGACACGTTCGGTCCAATTAATTTCTTGTCTAACAACTCCTGGAGTTGAAATTTAAACTCCTTTAATTCTGCCGTCCAAGCACTAAATTGATTTCAAAATCAATCTCTCTCTATGGTGGCAATCTTGGAAATTCTTCTAGAAATACTTTCAAAAATTCTCTCACAACAGAAATATCTTCCAATTTCACTTCTTTCTTTTTATCCGTGTCCACTACATACGCTAGGTAACAATCGCATCCTTTTCTAGTGGTTTTGAAGGTTTGGAGAGCGGATAGAATAGGTAAAGATTTCTCTTTTCTGAATTTTCTAACACACCTTTGGAAAGTAAAGAAAGGGGTATTTGGAATACGAAAATCTACCATTTTTCTCCGACAATCTACGTAGGCATAATTGTTCGACAATCAATTCATATCTAAGATTATATCAAAATCGCTCATGTTCAATTGTATTAAGTTAGTATCGAACTCTCGTTCTCCCAAATCTAATACAAACCCCTTGTATACAAAGTTTGACACCAAAACTTCTCCTTCCAGAGTCTCTACTCTGTATGGCTCATCTAGCATGCATGGTGAGACATTCATCGAGGAAGCAAATTTTTTTTGAACAAACGAATGACATGCCCCACAATCAAATAATGTAAAAGCTGAGAGAGTGTTAATCATCACTATACCTGTCACCACATCCTCCGATTCCTCGGCCTCATACAAAGTCAAGGCATATACCTTTGAGTTTGCCGGCGCACGGTTGACATTGCTAGTTGCCGGTGTCCCTTGTTTGTTGCTGCTTCCAACTGACTTGTGGCTTACTTGACTCACCGAGGACTAAATTTGATTGGAATTGGCTTGACTTGCATTGAAATTGGTTGGGCTTGCGATTGTTTGTTTCGAGTTTGGGCAATGACTTACTCTATGCCCGAATTGCCTACATCCGAAACATGCCCCGGACTTCCATCTACACTCCTCCGAATGTATCTTAGAACAAACATCACATTGCTTCACTTGGCCGAAAAAGTTATGTTTCATTGGAAGTATTGTAGTTGAGCCACTTGATTGGGAACCCCCAGGTTTAGGTGGAATCCCTGAATGAGATGGCCTCGCCACATGGAAAAATTGTCCCCCGCTGGGATGAGGTCCTTGAACTATGAACGGCTTGGACCTCTGTTTTGTTTCTGCATATTCTCTTCCAATGTTCTACTTCGCATCGAGACTTGCCTCGTACATTTGGTCACATGAGGCGTAAAAGTTGCTGGAGATTTTGGATTGAATCTTACCATTTAGTCTACCTTTGAAAGACACCATCTTGACAGTTTCGTCCGTTAACACAAATGGGATGAAACGCCCCAAAGAGAGGAATGTGGAATAGTATTTTGCCACCGATGTAGACCCTTGCTTCAAATTGTTAAACTATTGAATCTTCTGAATACGAATAGCTTATGGGAAGTAGTGTTGGAGGAAGACTCGTTTGAAGTCTCCTCAAGTCATCTCTCGGCCCGTAGAGGCCAAATTCAGAGACACACCATCCCACAACTTCTCGGCCTCTCCAACTAAAAAGGAGGTTACCACTTGAGGCCAAATGTGGTTTGGGACTTGTATCGTTTGGAATTTCTTCTTCACTTGGGAGAGCCATCTTTCTGCCACATCTGGATTTGGGCCCGTGTCGAAGGTAGGGACATCAACCTTGCTCAACTCTTTAAAATGGTAGCGAACACTATCTCGGTCTTCTTCTTGAGCTGCCTGAGTTCCTCCTTGTTGTTGTTGATACTGTTGAAACCCATGGAGAAACTAATAAGCAACCGCCAAGGTCGTAGGATCCAATTGGGGCGATGGAAGGGGATCCACATTTCTTGGTCGTGTGGGAGGGGTCACGTGCGAAGTTCTCTCCTCTCAAGGTCTTCAAGAAGTCTGGCGGGCATCTGCCATGAAACTTCTGAAATGTACATTGAGTTCTTCTTCTTCTTTATTGCCCTCTCCATTGGGACCTAAGTCTTCCATGACAATTTGGTGTCATTCACTACTCGTTTGCTAGTACCCTCTACAAGAGCTTCTAATCTTTTTTTTCTTCGTGGCGACATTCTACACAAAACCTAAGTTAGAAGTACGTCAACCTCAATGACCATCTAACACTAACGCAATCAAGGTCAATACCCAAAAGTAAATATTCACTAAATCAATTCTAGGCATTCTACCCATTTTCACACCTAAGGTAGCACATAAGATTCAAATCTAGGCTCTGAAACCAGTAAAAATTTCAGACCCTGCGCCTAGAGACGTGACACCCGTCATGCCCTAAACTAAGCTAGAATATAAGACTAAATCGATATATAATAGAATCCAACACTATACAACGCTTAAAGAATACTCCATGGTTCCCAAAGAAGATCATTTCATTAATAACCAAAATATACACTATTCATATACAATTTCATTGCCCCATAACAACAACAATTGAGTTAGCATGTATAATCTAGCCTATAACAAAAATATGGCTATACATCCATTAATCAAAAGTAACCTCATTCACATCTATATTAACTACGACTATGATGAGTCCCAAAAGTCATCACAATCTCCTTCCACAAAATCATCATTTGCAAGGTTAAACAATAGGGTGAGTGATAAAATCACCGAGTTAGTAGTAAAAGATATCTTTGGGATTTAAGACGGTTACACATACATATATAACTTTCATTACAAATGCATAGTTTATCTCAATTGTAAACATACGTGGTCAAATCACAAACAACTACCATTCAAAGTATAATCATAAATCATTTCAAAGAGAGCTCAAGTAGTTAATGAACAAATGACCCTGGATATCCAATTATTAACTATAACCCGGTTAACACGGTTCAAAACCAACTACCACTCGGTTGGTCCGGTTCAAAACTAACTATCACTGGGTTAGTACAGTTCAAAGATTTTACTAAAAGCACCAAAGTTAAAGAGCTAGTCCCGTCATAATTCATTTCACATAGGAGAGCTCAAATCCAAAATCATTTACATAACAATTAGACCACATGTATCATTTCATAGCAAAATCAATGTACATCCAACTCAAGCCCACTTATATATAAATTACAATTTCAAATCAATTGAGTTGTCAAAATACTTTTCAAATAGCAAAGAGATGTAAGTACTACTTACCTCAAACGAAAACTAATTCAAGTAGTCCTAGTAAGGGTATACACGGTCGTCGCCTGTAATATACAAATAAGACTAGTATTATATACTAATTCTATCAAGAAATCATAAAAGAGGTTTATACCTAACTTAACACGTAAAATGAGAAAAAGAGGCAAAAATTGCATCGACTTGCGACGCCAGCCGGGCGCAGTGTACCCAGCTGCGGTACTAGCCGTGGCGTGAGTCAAAGCCATAGGGAGTCCCATCCGCGGTGTCATCCGCGACACGGTTGGTACCATGGATGACCCAAGTGAGACAGTCCTGATGAGCTGCGGCTTCATCCGCGATGCGGATGGCACCGCGGATGATCCCAGGCACGAAATCTGCAACCCCTGCAACACCCAAAACCAAACCCAAGCCTTCACAATTTAATCCCACACAATCTAAACACCAAGACAACTTCAAAATGACGGAATATGACAAAGAAACACTACATTAACACCAAAGACAACATGGATCATGAATCACACATTGTTTTTAAGGATATAGACTCATATTTCATCAATGCCAAGAAGTGCCATTACTCACCTACTCACACACACACAACATACAGCACAACACAAATTCGAGAACATAGCATCCTAAAAGCCTCTCCAAAACACAATCTACCCAAAACACCTACCATAAAATTTAGATCAAAATCAAAGAAAGAACTTGAGTCTTGATGTAAAACTTACCTTAGGAAACAATCGCAATGCTCCTACCACTTGCCTCCCCTAATGGGTGGGAAAGAGAGCCCTCAAAGCCTTCTTCAATGATAGAAAAAGAGAGAGAGAGAGAGAGAGAGAGAGAGAGAGAGTTAGAGAGGAAGAAGGGAAAAGAAAATGGAGAAGAAAATGAAAGGAAGCCCTAAGTTTTTTGGGGTTAAGAAATCAATTTACCAAATTTACAATCAAGTCCCCAAGAGTCTATAATTCATCCTTGGACCCAAAAGATCTAAATTACTCCTATGCCCATGAAGGGCCTTAATATTACATTAACCTTCTATCATCATCGAATCAACCTTTTATATTTTATCCATGCAACTCCAATTAATTAAATTTGATGAAAAAGCTTTCGAAAACCTATAAAACGACATAAAAACAAAAGTAAATCACACATTTACATAATTTGACAATAAAATCACAAATGAGAAGAAATAGCTAAGAAATAGAGGAAAAATCATGAAAAAATCCTAAAAACCTAACCTAAAAAGTTACTAAAAACTAGTACGCTTTAAAACTTATCAAATATTGTAAAGGCCTTCGTATTTTCTTGTTCAAATTGTAATTGAACACGGCCAATTTTTCACTAGTAGGACTGAGTAGCTTATAAAGATCTATCCATGTATTTAACTGTGTGCCACAATTTCTTTTTATAAGCTTGTTTTTGGATAAGGGGATGGCGCTTGTTTTCTCTCTCTGAGTTCTAGACTTTAGATTTTCCTTTATTTTATACACTCAGGGCAATATAAGGACAAAAAAATTGATAACTTTTGTTTTTGGGTACTTACGGCCTTTTTTTTTTTTTTAAGAAAATTTATTTCACCACAGTACTATCCACTCCAACACTAGTGAGTTGTTTGGCTCAAATTTCTCAATCATTGTTACTATAAAAATCAATCTTACTATGAGCATGGCTTTTGACGATTCTCCTAACATATTGGGTTTAGTAATAGAATGGATATCATTCCCCCAGAACGTTTAATTAGTTTGATATAATAGTATTTTGGAGTGAATTATAACGATCCCAATTAATTATTTTCATTTCGAATGAAAATTAGTGATAATTATTTCCTAAATGTCAACAATGATTGTCATTACTATGACACCCATTCATTTGCCTATTGTCAATGACATTCTCTGGATGGCAAGCACTCATGATGAAGTTGATCCCCCATCCGAATTGGGGAACGCAGAAAAACAGTCTGAGACAAATGCCCCCTAAGTATATATTTTTGAAATAGATGGAGAATTTGCAATTAAAAAAAAAATTTGAGTTGCAAGCAAAAGTAGGCAATGACAAAAACTTAGTGTTATTCATTTGTTTATTCTAGAGATGGCAATATGTCCCAAGACCCATTAGGATCCCATGCCCATATTTAATTTCGGCGGGACGGGTATCAATAATATGGGACTGAGCTTATTTGAGATTATACTTATTAATACCCATTTAAATATGGGTATGGTTGGGAATTGATTGGGACTCCCATACCCAAATATAAAAAAACCTTGAATAATTTATATTTGATTAGATCCACCTCTTCCATACTCTCTCTTGAAAAAATCCTTCATTTTAAGCTACATTAACAAAGTATCTTTCATCATTTCTTCGTTTTATTGACTTTTAACATTTTTTTCAATGACAAGTGGAATATTGTGGTCCCTGACAGTCCTTGATACAATGATCGGCATGTTGTAATTTTATTTCTCCATTCTTGGCTTCTTCATTTTAGCCTATTCAATTCATCTATTTCCCATCTGAATATTATGTTAAATTTTACCTCTTGACATCAATTCTGTGTGGTTAAACTGATCTTTGTACTAAAAAAAATTCATGTAGATTTCATATGTTGAGTGCCTTAATTAAAATATGTAGAACTGTAAACTTTTAAATCAAATTCCAAGTCTACAATTGTTCATGCAACATCCTTCAAAGAAGCCACTGCACACTTTGTCTTTGAAACAATGGTTTAGTTTGGACAAGGCATTTTAGAAGATTATTTTAGAATATTCTCTAAAGATGTTTTTCAATCACTTTTTAAAGTTTTTAATTCATCTTTTTATGTCACATAATTATACTCTAAAAAGTGTTGTAGTATTATTTGCCATTTTAAGTGGCAAAACTATAGAGAAATTTCTTATTATCATTTAATCTATAAAAAGCAGCCATATTACTAGATTCTCTACTCTCCAAAATAGGCTTGCAATTACTTTTGTCTTTTTGTACCCACACAAATTGAGGCTTTGATTTAAGCGTTGCAATTTTTTTTTAAATGGTCAATTTTTTTGCAAAGTGGTAACCATTCATACTCGATTCTTTTTACAACATTTTAACTCCAAACTTATTAACCATAGGAACAGTAGTAGGAAATTGAGATTCACCAATCAATTCAACACATACACGAGCAAAAGTGATGAATTTAAGTATCAGATGTTTTAATAAAATAACATCCAAATTAATTTTTTTAGGGTAGATAAATTAGATCTCTGTATATTCTCAATCTATCCTCTTTACATGTAATTGTTGAAAAATTATAGTTTTAATCGAAAGGTTAGAAGGCATTAAAAAACTATAGTTTATAATTGAAAAGTAAGAAAACATTAAAAAAATGAGATTTAAAAAAGAATAATATAAAACAAAAAAATTTGGAAATTTATTGATGTTAATAAACTAAAAATATGAATGATATAAAAAAAAGAAATATTAAGGTTAAATTAAAATAAATAAATGATATTAGAAAAAAAGGAATTGATTAATAAGGAAAGATAGTTTAAAAAAATTAATAAAATGAGATTTATTAGGTATTTGGGCAGTATCAAAGTGGGACTAACCCATTTTAGTCCTGCCCATAATGATCCCATAACAAATATATGACTATTTGGTTCTGACCCATATTTCACAGTTCCAATTAAGTTCCGCTCAAATCCCGCCCATCTAGCCCATTTGCCATCTCTATTTAAAAGGAAAACAAATTCCTTTCAATATAGATCACTTGGTATCCTCATTTCATCAAGGTCTCTTCTCTTTTAGGTTGATAGTAATGTGTATTCTCAAATTAATTTTTTTAGAGGTAGATAAATTAGATCTCTGTATATTCTAAATATATCCTCTTTACATGTAATCATTGAAAAATTATCGTTTTAATTGAAAGGTTAGAAAGCAAAAAAACAAAAAAACTGTAGTTTATAATTGAAAGATTAGGAAACATTAAAAAATGAGATTTAAAAAAGAATAATATAAAAACAAAAAAAATTTGGAAATTTATTGATGTTAATAAACTGAAAACATGAAGGATATAAATAAGAAATATTAAGGTTAAATTAACAAAAATTAAATGATATTAGAAAAAAAAAGAATTGATTAATAAGGAAAGATAGTTTTTAAAAAAATTAATAAAATGTGATTTACTAGGTATTTGGATGGTATCAAAATGAGACTAACCTATTTATTCTCGCCCATATTGATCAATTATTCTCGCCCATGTTCCATATTTCATCATCTCAATTAAGTCCCAGTCAAATCTCATACATCCCGCCCATTTGCCATCTCTAGTTTATTCCACAAAGATAAATGTAAGGAAAAGGCACTATTTGATGTTTATACTAACTATAACAAAACATAAAAGTGGGAAATTTTGAGTAAAAGTCTCTTTTGCTTGAAAATTGCGCCTTTACTATTGCAAAATGGTAAATAATGGTGCCGCTGGAGCTCTATATTTCGAGGGTTTTATTTATTTATCTTACTTATACTACTAAATAAAAAAGAAGCTCAAGTTATTGTAGCTACTTCCTTGCTTACCACGTGGCTACTTGTTCCCGGCTGCCTTCTTTAGGGTTTTATTCTTGTTGTGCAATTCTTTTTGCTTTGTACGCCCCTATTGGTCTGTTGATTTACTGTTCTAGCCTTCCTTTCACTTGCCAACAGTTTTTTTGGGGGGGTTGCATTGTAATTTTATTCTATCACACAGGTTCTGCTCTTAGATTTTTTGGTTGCCCCGTATCAAATTTTGATTCTTTTTGTCTGATATTACTATTTAGCCCTTTACCCTACTTTTTTGTTGAAGCACAGTTTGTAAGTTCTCAGGGTTTAGGCGTCATTTTGTCCTTCACTCACTGTGCCCCCGTCGATTTGATTTTTCTCTCAGTTCTGGTCTTTTTTCTGACACAAATTCATCTGATCATGTCATCAAATTTCTTATCGTCAAATCTGGGTGAACCACGAGCAAGTTTTGGCTGCTTGATCTTTGTCCATGCTAGGGGATTTATTATAATTTGATATTTGCTCCTTTATTTCTGATTTTTTTTTTTATTTTGGCCATTCGAATTGCATTCTGTTATTAGACCGCTATTATCTTTTAATTGATTTGCAAGAATGTTTGTGCTTTATTTTTTTCGGCTGTTATCTCAGGTTTTTGGATCTCTTCTGTTGTCCTGCATTGTTCTACACCGTCTCTCGCAGACTATACTGACCGTGCCTTGCTGCTTTCCCCTTCAGGTCTGTCACTCCTTTTTGTTTTCATCTTTTGCTCTATTTTTTTTTTCTTTTCTTTTCACTGCTGCATACTTGTTTCCTCATGATCTTTAGAGCGTGGATGTCTTCTTTTGTTTACAAAATAATTTAAAAATTCAAAACCTTCTATGTTTCTTGAACTTTTTTTTTTTTTTTTTTTAATTTCTGCAGGTTGCTTTCTTTGTTTGCCCTTTCCTTCCTGCTCCTGTTGACAACTTTTATTCTGCCTTGCTTTTCACACTATTGCTCTATTGTCTTTTTTACCTTTTCCTTTTGTTGTCTTTTTTCTTTTTTTTTTCTTTTTGTAGTTCCAGACCAGCAAAAAGATGGACAGGAAGTTATGCTTGCAGTCTTGATGATAGTGAAATTGGTAATACTATTTCTTTTTACATTGTTTAGCGTTTTTTTTTAGGTGATTTAGTAAAGACCATTTGTATTTTATGTCCCGTATGAAGGGCTTACCAATTTTCTTTTAATTGGATTCAAGCGTATTTTTATTTCCCTCCCCCCTCTCCCTTCCTTACTAGAGAGATGGTCTTTCTAATAGATTTCTTAAATGACGGATTATGGCATAACCAGATACAATGGTCCTTGGACTCAAACTTGAACAGAAATTCCTAATCGTAGCTTTTGATAGATTATGGGATACGGTAATACTCTTTTGACGTGGTGTATTATGAACTTTCTTTGTTGCAACTTGTTAAATTTTTTATTATATCATTGACTTTGTTAAACATTTTGTGACAATTAAATCATGCTCTTCCATTTGTTTGCACCTTAGAAGTCACCGAGATATTTTCTATTATTTATTCATTTGTAGCCGCTTTCAATGCATCCCTTTACATGGTAATACCGGTTTGAATATTGTTACCCTCTTTTAATGGAGTGATTTATCAATGAATTGTTTAAAACTTTGCTTTTTTGTTTTTTTTCTTTAAGCAATCAGCATTGCATATTCAGCTTAAGCTAGCACTATTACACGTAAACCATTTTAATGAAGTGTTTGGTACTTGTGAATACGAGAACCATTTTAATGAAGTGTTTGGTACTTGTGAATAGCCACTCCTATGAGGTTTACTTGTGCATTGCATTTCCAACGAGTACATGTGGATTTTTAAGCACTTAGTTATAACTCATAAGCATGCTCATAAGCTATGATAATTTTGTAATTTTCTTGAGTAGTAATTCAGGCCTGTATCTAATTGAACTTTTACATGACCGGGCAATCTTTATGGCATTTGGGGATTCTCCTCTCACTGCAACTCAGCTTGGAGTCATGGCATTGTCTTGCATCTTGCCTATTTTTGTCATATCTGAGTCTTTTATCTAGCCATAAATGTTTATATATAGTTTTTTTAATTTGAAACATTACCTGGCAGAATATAAAAAGGTCTAACATTATGGACATCGTGGTTCAGTTTTGAAATTGTTGAAGAAACATATATTCATGACTTGACCTTACAAGGCATATTTAGATAAATATTTCCATTTTTTCTTGGTGATTTTTTTTAATTCACATAATTAGTATTTGAACTTTTGAGGATATATATAAAGCCGTGAAACTCATCGTGTTAGATCTATCAGAAATCTTGTGATAAAATAAAAAGAATCTCTTTTTCATTATTCCTGGGACAAAGCGGTTAAGTTACTTTATTTTGTATAATTTGTTAATCAAGTAATTTTGATGGATACCATGTATTGTAACGAAGACATATTTGAATTCAGTTTAGTAGTGAAAAGTTCTGGATAAATTCTTTGATATGGTTTCAGTGAATTGTATATAAGAGGTATGTATGTCAGGCTCCTTACTAAGAGATAGAGTACGATTGTACACTTTATGTAGGTTCCTATGCAACTTGATGACCTTTATTTCTAGGTTGGTTGTTTGAGATTATTTAATTGAATAGTGATCCATTCCTAAACTTTGAAGTTCAGGAAATGTTGAAACTATAAAAGAATTTAACTAATTCTCTGATTGTTTAACTTATTTAGATTCTTTGTTGAAGTTGATATCTTTACGGGTATTTAAACTTAATAACAAGCTTTGAAAAGATCAGAAAGTAGGCTGCCAATAATGAAGAGCTATCAAATGAGGTAAATCCCATCTTATAACGATTGCTTATTATCATGTATAATTATTTGTATAAGATATAATCATATAAATAATCTTGCAGCAATAAAGTCCCTTATTTCTCCGTATGCAATAGGAAATTAAATCTCTCTTTGTTATTTCCTCAATGAATTGGCTTATAAATTGCAGCTATGTGGATGTGTGTGTTTGTTTTTTGGGTATTGATGTTTTTGTGGTAATGGCATTTGTTGAGTCAATTTGATTTATACTTGAACAATTACAATATAAAGTTCCTAATGCCTAAAAGCTAGATTCAAAATGGCAATCTTTTATTTTTAATTTTTATTGAGATTCTCTAGATAATATTTCACTTAAAGTTTTGTTTGACATATACTCTTAGTATGCCATTGTTAAGGAAATTGCAATTGCGGGAATGGAGGTCCCGATCCACGATAGTGTAGTGAAATTTGTTGCAGCCAAGAAAAGTTGTGCCTTTGCACAGCCAAGAAGGCCCCAACAAATTTACTGGCATAATATCATCTCTTCTTGCAGCCAAGAAGGCTCAAAAATTTTGCTGAGAGAAGATTGTGTCTGACGGTGATTCCAGCATATTGATTCAGTCCCTTCGCACATGGAAGAGTTGTTTTGTTTTAATTGCGGAGCTTTTAAGTTGGATGTGTTTTCTCTTATGCATTTGGCCTGAAATAAGTGGAAATCTACTGGAACATTGATATTGTAATCAATCATTTAGTCCCTTAGTAATTCATTATCAAGTTATTCTAAATTTGCATTTGCATTGCTTAATTATAGGTATAGAATTTATGTACCAAAAGTGGAGGGCCTAGGCTATGTCTTGCACAGCCAAGTTCTGCTAGTTTATTTATTTGAGAACCTTGTTATCTGGGATGCCTTTAAAAGTTGGAACACAAAAACGGCATTCAGTTAGATGTAGATCTGTCCCTAGTGTCACGCTTTTGGGGTTGGAACATCAAATGTACCTACATTAGGATACAGTTCGAGACACGACTTACAGGTGACTGAAATCTAAAGGCGTTGTCCGATTGCTATGTATGTTGGCATTATCCCGAAGCGCCATCACAACGGAGTAAGTCAAAAGGGCGCCGATGGGCATGCAATACTAAGGCGCAGATTCAGGTGATGAACCTTTAGACGCCTTTTTAGCTGTACAGCCATTTATATAGCGTGTTTAATTAATGCTGTATACCACGACTTTAGTTGCAAACTCCTGACCAATTAGCTGACTAGAGTTTAATATACCAAGCACTGCTTCCATTTCAAAGCAAACCCAAACAAACCCTTTTCGATCTCTTCAACTCCGACGGATTCCATCAAAATAGCTAATGAAGGCAGCAGCGGCGGGTCTGATAGATGCCGAAGGCGGTGGAGGAGAAGGTGGGTCGGAGCCGTGATTCAACCACAGACGACATCGTTGCGTGGAGCCCGAGTAGAAAGACCTTTGTCGTGTGGAACCCACCTGAATTCGCCCGACTTCTCCTCCCAACTTATTTTAAACACAATAATGTCTCTAGCTCATCCGCCAGCTCAAGACCTTGGTATGTTGTTTAATTGTATTGAATTTGATCGATCATATCTATATGTTGATTTTGGATTTTAATTGGGTCTATTTTTTTATTCAATGATTCATTTTTGTTGGTTTAGTATAATTGAGATTTGTTTAATGGATTAGTAATAGAATCCTCATTTGGGGGTGCGTGATTGTGGGTCAAATGGGATTTTAAGATTTTTTTTATTTTTTATTTATTTTTATGGGTTGATGTGGAAATTTACTTTTTTTTTTTTTTTTTGCTGGCTTGAAGAAGAGGAATTTTTTGTGATATAGGATGTTGATATTGTTTTTTAGTTGATGAAGGAAATTTTCAGCAGGCGGGGCAAAAACATGTAGGTTAGTGGAAGAAAAGTTAGGAATAGAATGGACTAAGAGGATGTATATGGCAGACAAAGATAGATTGCGATAATAAGGCTTTTATTGAGTCAAGGTGGAATTTTTGGGAAATTTATGGAAATTTATGTTGATATTTGTTTTTTATGTAAAGCATCAAAGCTAGATGCTAAAAAGGTTCTAGGGAGTATTTCAACTATTTTCCCTCCAATTTGCGATGGTAAGACCTGGATATTGTGTCTTTTGTCTGATGAACTAGTATTTCAGATCTTGAGATTCAGATAGCTGCCTATGTTGATAAGCTGACTTATCCTTGTGCTGCTCGAACCTATGCATTTGTTTTTTATCATAGAAAGGTTAATAACTTAATATAATGCAAAGTCAAAGAGCTAGTGCTCTGTTTTGCCGGTATAAGCACTTTTGGAATGTTCTTTTGGCTTTTCTCTTCTGTAATTGGCATATTCAGACTGGGAATAGATGGTAGATTTCCTATTGCATTTATCGTTCCAAATTATTATGGTTAGAACTTTTTATCACATGAAGTTTACAGATTTGGAGCAACTGCCATGATTTATTATTTGAAAGCATAAATGTATCATCTTGGGTAACATAATGTCCAGTGGGACAATGACGTGATTTGAGTCCATAATTGGTAGTGCCATAAGAATATTATTGAACTAACATCTAGCACTAAATATGGATACTTTAAGAAACAAAAACTTATAAAATTTCCAATTTTATCAATTCAAACAGATCCATTCCCTCTCCAACATCACAAATACCGTTTCCACCTGAATGACTATGTTGGTCGCTTGTTGCCAAATAGTTAAGCTAAAAGTGAATAGCAGAATTACCAATCACCATCCATCACTTAGGCCATACCTTCTGATATCCAATATCATCACCATCCTGCAGTTTATTACGTTAAGCACTCAACTCTCAGACATTGGGAACTACCAGTTTGTGGTGATAAGAGGAAGCATTTCATCAAGTGTTTTTGTTGCTGATGCAGGATTTAGTTTAGAGGCCATATACTGATTTTTTTTCTTTCTTTTTTAGTGAAATTTTGTTTCTCGCTTTTGTGATTTTTTCACTTGAGATTAAAAGGTGTTTTAAACTTTTCATTCGCTTAGAGTTTTATCATGTCATCAGTACTTCATACTTCGATTTCTAGAATGTGCGTAGCTATTGCAATTGATGAACTTTAATTGAATTTAATGAGTAAGTTGTAGAACTAAGTAAGAAACTTGCCCAAAAACCCCATTAAATAGTATATCAAAACAAAGTTGGAAATATCACCTTTTAGTGGGGAAATATTATTTACAAAAAATGATAATAGATCAAGATCTGCTAGAAAAATAGTTTACGAAATAAAATGGAACAGAAAGTAAAGTATACATGCAGCTGAAATTGACTGTCATAGAAACCTACCAAGTAATCGTATATCATGTCTCGTAAGTGGGGTTGCTGACTTTCATAATTTCGTGGTTAACTGCTTAAATAGCCAAAACAGTCTGGTTCTTCGTCAGTCTCGACATACACTGTTTAGAGTTTCTGACTTCTTTTGTTAATATCTTCATTTATTCCCTCCTAGACATGTAAATTCATATATTATGCAAATAAAGCTTTTGTAATAGTTTTTTGTGTTTTTGTTTGGTGAAGGAGATTGTGGAGCAACTACTTTCACATACAGTATTGCAAAGATTACTGTGTAAACACGTTGTAGCACATGAGACTGGAAAGATACAACTTGAAACGATCTTGTATTCTTAAATGGTTAATTTAAGGGTAAATCACAAAATATTCCTCTGTGATGTCACTTTTGATGGCATGGTCACCCTATCTTTTTAATATGACCACATAATCTTTTATGATTTTGGAGAATGTGGAAAATAGACAGAATATTCCACACTAAACGTGTGCAGCCCACTCAATGTAATAGAATATTCCGCATAAGTAGAATCAGATATAGAATATTTCAGGAATATTCCGTGACGAAATGTTGATTCTGTCCATTTTCTATATTCCATAAAAATATAGGGATTTTGTGGTTTTTCCAGAAAGTGCAATAAAAAAAAGTATGATTTATGACGTTGGCATTGTCTAGAAGCGCAATCAGAATAGGGTGAGTCAAAAGGGCACCGATGGGTATGCAATGCAAAGACGCAGATTCAGGTACCAGAACCTTAACGTGCCTTTTTTGCAGTGCAGCCATATATAATGCGGTAAAATCATGACTTTAATTGCGAACGACCCATTAGCAGACTAGAGTTGAATATGCCAAGCACTCCCTTTCCATTTCAAAGCCAACCCCAACAAATCCTTTTCCATAAAAATCCCTTCAACTCCAATCGATTTCATCAAAATAGCCAATGGAGGCAGCTGTGGCGAGTCTGATTGCCGCTGGAGGCGGCGGAGGAGGAGGTGGGCTGGCGACGTTCTTGTTAAACGTATGACATGGTTGATGATTCTACCACAAACGACACTGTTGCGTAGAGCCCGTGTAAAAAGAGCTTTATTTTGTGGAACCCGCCAGAATTCACTCGACTTCTCCTCCCTATTTATTTTAAGCACAATAAGGTGTGTCTAGATGGATGTTTTTTTTGGTGTTTTTTAAAAAACATCACTGTAATTGTTTTAAAGATTTTTATTAATAAATATGTATGTGAGATAAAAAGATAGTTAGAAAATGCGTATAAAGTTTTTAAAAATATGTTTCTAAAAAACACTATTAAACAAACAAAGCCGTAATTTCTCTAGCCTCATCCGCCAGCTCAACACCTATGTCTGTTATTATTTAATTGATTGAATTAAATTGATTTGAATTTGATTGATCATATGCATATATTGATTGGGTTTATTTTCATTTACTGATCTATTTTTTTAGGTTTAGTACAATTGAGATTTATGTTTTGATGGATTAGTAAGAGATTCTTCTTTCTGGGGGGCGTGTGATTGTGGATTGAACTGGATTCTAATTTTTTATTTCTTTTTGATGGGTTAATGTGGGAATTTATTTTTTTATGTTGGATTGAAGAAGAGGAATTTTTTGTGATATGGGATGCTGATATTATTTGTTAGATCAGGAAAATTATCATGGTTGTTTATTATTTTTGTGGAAATTTTCAGCAGGCGGGTCGAGAATTTTCCTTGTCTAACAAACAATATCAGGGAATGGATGGAGATAGAATGCAATTTTGTTGAGTGTGTGTTGAATGGGATTTTGATATGGTAAGTTGATATTGTTTGTTAAATGAGGAAAATTCGCCCCGCCTACTGAAAGTTTTCACCAAAAAAAAAAAAAAAAATAAATAAATAATGAGCAACCGTGAACTGGAAAATGCTCATCTATTCTACGAAAAAACTTATGCTGGATTGAAGAAGTGGAATTTTTTGTCATATGGGATGTTGATATTGTTTCTTAGATGAGGAAAATTATCATGGTTGTTCATTAATTTTTTGGAAATTTTCTGCAGGGTTGGGGAACAAATAATATCAACATCCGCTACAAGCTCAAATAAGTTTTTTGGAAGAAGAAGTTAGGAATATAATGGACTAAGAGGATGCATGTAGCGGACTGAGATAGAATGCGAGAAGGCTTTTATTTGAGTCAAGGTGGAATTTTTTGGAAATATATGGATAGATTGGTAGTCTTGGTGTATATGTGTGTGTTTTCATGTTGGTTTTTGGACACTAATTTTTTTCGGGATTTTGTATGCATACGGTGTTTAGGGGTTGGAAAAGTTGGGCTCTGGGAATCAGTGACTGCTTGAGACTCGGGAAGGAAGAGTAGGATAACAAATTCTCCACTCTTGGAAGTGATCTTTTGTGATTTACTTGTATTTTATTGGTGAATTGGAAGATCCACATGAAATCGTGGTTGCCTGGCTGATTGAATTGGGAAAGATCTTAAATGGCAGATACTATAATAGCATCACATTCTTTGACTGTTGTCTCTGAGGTGGTTGTCAGTGGCATGTTAAGGAGACATAATGAGTTTGATTTTAAGATACTGTTAAATGCTAATAGAGACATATTTTAACTTTATTTTCGTCCCTTCCAACATTTATAGTGTAGTTGGCTGTCCCGTGGCTCATATCTCATCAGTTATAGTTCCAAAGAAGCACTTTCGGCTGACATGGTTAATAATTTAGCAGAATCGAAAATCCATGATTTTTTTTTTTCAAGATGTGTGCTTTAATCCTTGAGTGAATTGAGTACTCTTTCTACGTCTCACACTCGTTGGAAAATATGGGATTCTTAATTTTACACTGTCTTAATAAATTGGCAAGTTTGACATGATTTGTCTACTAGGTAACAGTTTTGATTGAAGTTCATAAACAATGGAGGAGACATTTTAAATTTTGATTACCAAGTTTCTTCAATTTTTATGTGAGGACTAATCTTCGCCGGCCATTTAATTTTTGGATCGTAGAATTTTGACTATTAAATTTTTTTTATTTTTTTGTTTCAAGAATGTTATTGAACTCATAAAACTAGTGTAATTATGATCATCCTGTCAAATATACTGTCAAGTCAAACGGAAAAATCAAAAAGGGCAGGTCACATGCCAAATTCCACAGATAAATTAGGCCATCCGTTAAATTGTATTTTCTCACCCAAAATGAGCGGAAAGGAATATTTCCAAATTGTGTCTCTTGTTATTAATAAAAATTTTCAAGCTGCATCTTTCATTTACAACTATCAAATCAACAAACTAGTGTTGAATTTGAAGTTAGATGAAGGAGCAATTAAAGATTGATGGCTATGGTAATCAGTTAGAAGAACAAATTAACCAATCATCTGAAAGTCCTACAGCTAGTAGATCTCAAAGGAATCACCATCCAAGGCAAAGGATCTTCACTTAATCGGCAGAGCTCACCAATAGCTGCAGGAGATTCCATGCGGACTCTACCACCACCCATGAACTCGATCCAGATGATAAGTCAACATAACCTGCCCTGCCACACTGCCACATGCCACCGCATTTGCCACTATCTTCGGCAGCTCATAGTTCAATACATGCAAGCAGAGATCTGAGATTTTTTGTGCCTTCTTTTCCAATCAAACTGAGATGATGGAAATGAAGAAGCAAAAGATGGTAGTGGAGCCAAGTTGTGTGCTTGTAGCAGTCCATGGTGTAGGAGACTGGCACACGTGGCTGAGGAAAATTTTCGGATACCACTTGGGAATTGTTGTTTCAGGGGCGTGAATATAATTTACGGAATTGACCTATTTACTCATGGAATTCGGCATGTGTAGGTTTTCTTGTATGGCTTACCAGCAAAATTTGACAAAATGATGATAAGTATACCAGTTTTATGAGTTCAATGACATTTTTGAAACGAAAAAAAAATAATAGTCAAAATTTTATTATCCAAAATGTTTAATGATCAGTGTAGTTTTTAACCTTCATGTAAAGATTTAAAGCAAGACTCCAATAAATTTTTAGGGAGTATTTTAACTATTTTCCTTCTAATTTGAGATGATAAGAGCTGGACGTTGTTGTGTTTTTGCCTGATGAACTAGAATTCCAGGTTTTAAGATTCACAAACTTGCCTATGTTGATAAGCTGACCTCTGTTTGAGCCGCTTGAACTTGTGCATTCATTTTTATCATAGAAAGAGATGCAAACTCTAAGAGCATTTGCTATCTTTTTCTTATATATGCGCTTTTCGTGTATTCTATTTGTTTTTTGTTTTCTTCTGTAAATTCGCATATTCAGACTGGGAATAGATGGTAGATTTCTTTTTGCATTTTATCTTTTTTAATTTTTATAATTAGAGCTTTCCATCATATGAAGCTTACAAATTTGGAGTAATTACCTAGTTTATTATTGGAAAGTGTCAATGTATCATCTGGGTAACATAATGTCTAGTAGGACAATGAGGTGATTGAGTCCATAATTGTCAGTGCCATAAGAATACTACAGAGTTTAAATTATTTCGTCTAGCACTAAATATGGATACTTGAATAATTCTTATTTCATCTAGCACTAAATATGGATACTTGAATTATTCTTTTTTTTTTAATTAAACCTACATTATTATATGGAGAAGGGAACTTGGTATTGGTGGGATTCAAACTCCCGACTTCTAGGATAGAGTCATAGAGCTCTAATTACTCGATCTTCTGTTTATTCCCAACCATTCTTTTTTATTCCTTTCCCTTTACATTTTAAACACATAAGAGCATGTTGCAAAAATCCTAAGGAAAGCAAATAAACACTTAAGCATATAAACTAGGGTTGCAATCGAATCGAGCCACTCGTGAGCTACTCGACCAACTACTCGGCTCAAACTCGAGTTGACCGAGTTCGAGTATTGATTTTCCAAACTCGAAGGCTCATTGAGCCTAATCAAGCTTACAATTATTTAATAATTATATATTTATTTATTATGTATTTACTATTTTAGATATAAACATTATAAAATTTATCAAAATGTCATCGAGTACTTGAACTCGAGCTTTAGCAACAAAGTGCCAAAAAAACAAAAAAAGAGTGCAAACGAATTTCAAATCGAGCTCAAGTACTCGAACGCTACATCGTGCTCGAGCTTGAGTTCGAGCTTCACAATTTTTAGCTCGATCGTGCTCGAGTCGAGTTTGAGTAGCACCAACAGGCAATCGAGTCGAGCTCAAGCATAGAGCTACTCGATTTCGACTTGACTTGATAGCACCCCTAATATAAACACATAGTATGCAAGCACTAACTATTATATTGGGGAAACGAGCTATAATCTAAAAGGATACAAAGAAAAATAATCCATCAAGCTTCTGTGCTACATTTTCTATCTAAATATAAATTTTTGCTAAATAAAAATATAACCTAACTATTACATTGACTATTTAAAATACAAATTATTGTGAAATAAAAGAAACTTGTAACCCATCTATTACATTCTTCTGAATAATTAAAATTGAAACACAAAAATAAATTCTCAATATAAACAAAACAAAAAACATATACGACAAAACACATAAGAAAAGCACACAGGAGCATGTAAGAACAATCAAGGGATAATGGGAGTACCTCTCTTTTGAAGCCAATAAAAATACTAATAAAATGATCAAACATGCCAAGGTATCACTATTTTAGATAAATAAAGTATAAAAAATAAATTCCAACAAATTGAGGGTAAAATTATACATTTTAGCAAACTAAGGGGTAAGATTCAAAATCTAGCACACTAAGGGGGAAAAATGTAAATTTGAGCAAGCTTAGGGGAAACTGTAAATTATTGCAAGTTGGGGGCAAAATCTAAATTCCAGCAAGTATGGGATAAACTTGCAAATTAGAGTAAGCTAAAGGGGTAAAATTACAAATTATAGGACCTAATTGAAATAAAAGATAAAATCTAGGGGGCAATCTATGATTATTAAGAACTAAAGTATGCAAATTAAAAATTCTCATGCGCATGGTAAAATTACCTAACTCTAAGGGGCTAAACATAATATCTATTCTTATAACAAAATAACTAGAAAATAAAATCAAACATTAGTTAACTAAATGTAAACAAAATTAAGAAAATACCTAATAAATTCAAAACTCCCCACCAAAACACCCAATCGATTTTAATCCCAAGAAAAACTCAAGTCTTCTTCAACTAAATCCCCCAGATCCCCAAATCAAATCTTCTAAGTTCCCAAATCAAAACCTAAATACCATTCTTGGTCCAATTCAAACACAATTAAACAAGATTCGTACAAAAAATCCTTGGATTATGTGATAAATAAAAGAGATTAGAGGATGAGACCAAGGATTCTCACCTTTCGACCGGATGAAATGGTGTTGCTGGTGGAGAAAGGGGTCGAGGGTGGTGGATATGTCTCGGCTACGTGATTGTTGTGTGAGAGATGATTGTGTGTGGTGGTTTGTTTGTTGGCGCATTTGGTGAAGGTGGCAATTGGTTTGTAGTGTTGCAACCGTGTGTGCTTTTTGATGGTGGATTGATGGTAGGTGTGGTACATTTTGGGCTAAAATTGGAGGTTTTGGAAGGTGAATTGGGCTATTTTGGTGGGGCCAATTGTTGGATGATGGCGGTGGTGGATATGCGTTGAAAGTGGAGGTCAAGTAATGGCGGATTGGGACTTTGATTGTGGCCATAATGTGGCTATTTATGGCGGCCGTTTGTTTGGTGATGATAGTGGAAGTCGGTTGGTTTGGTGGTGGAGATTTGGTGGTGGTGAAGGAGGCGGTAGCAGGGAAGTGGTAGAGAAGGAATGAATAGAGGTAGCAGTGATTGGCGGTGGTTGTTTGGGGATGAAGAAGGAAGCTGCTTGTGGATCTTGGCTATTGTTGGTTGGTGGCGATGGATGGGATTGTGGTGGTTGTTTGGTGATGTGGTTTGAGTTTAGTTTATTTGATTATTGTTATTTTATGTAGTTTGAGTTTAATAACTAATTATTAGTTTATTAGTTATGACTTAATTGCATTTGCATAATATACTAAATTAATGTTAATCATTATATCGATAATATGTATAATAAAAATAATTATTATATGTATAATATTACGAATTTGAATTCAAATTCAGAATTTTCAAATTCATTTTCGTTTTAATTTGAATTTAAAATTTTCGAATTCAAAATCACTATATCCGATTTCGTTCCTAATTCGTTGTGTTTGAATTCGGATACTTTCAAATTTGATCCATTTTTTATTTTTCCGAATGCGATTTTCCGAATTTATTTTGAATTCGGACAGAAATTAAAAAAATTCAAATTTTGCACACCCCTACGAGCAACTGTGTATGTAATCTCGTTCGTGAACCATGTGTTGTGCTTGACTGTGTCTGTTGTGAAAGTGCATGAACTTTTGTCTATTGATGATTGTGTACATTATATATAAAAAATGGAACAATCTAGAAAAACTCCTAAAATTTACTTCCTAAGACCTTAGGGAAAATAATGAAATAAAATAAAAGAAGATAAAAATATTGTTCTATTTACATTTGGCAAAAGTGAGCTCGACTGTTGGACTTTTCAAGCCTTTTCCATTAGATCAATTTTTACAAAATATGTGAATGGAAATATAAATGTTTTTACATGAAAATTAATAATGACGGCACATTAGAAAACAAGCTATGAAATAAAAATCCTAATAAATACTAAACGACTTCCAAAAATCATCAAAATTTCCAAAAAAGGCCTAAAAGTGTAAAATATTATTTAGAAATTAAAAATGAAAGAAAAAGTTATTTACAAGTCCCAATTGTCATTTTGGCCCTAAGATGACTAATTTGACGCATATTGTATGAAATTCACAATTGACCCCATAAAAAATAAAAATTACCACCAAATGAAAAAATATATTTTTTCAAACATTGCGTGCCAAAATTGTATCTACAGTTTAGGTAGTTACTTTAATAAAAAATATGATTTGGTGCATCCTTCTTATGTTTATCTTTAAAAATTTGGCTTGGATCCTTATTAAAAAAAAAGATGACTTACTTTACTCCATATCCTATTTTACTCAAACAAAATTTCATATCTTTTCAATTTAATTTTTTTAAATCCTCCAACTTTTCATCATTTTTTCATTAAAAATTCTTTTTCAAAATCTAAAGTGACCATATTCTCACATTTAAGAATATTACATATGTTTTCAAGAATTTGAATGGTTTAATATCTCAATGCATCTTAATCCTATGACAAGGTATTATTATTGCATTTATATGATTGATGATAATATGAGAAAATGATGACAATGTGATTATGTTGGTTTTCAGTATTGTGTTTATATGATTTGGGGAACAAAACTCCCATTTTTTATGCGGCCCTATGTCACTGCCTTACCATTTTCTTGCTTAACCCTATAAACTAAGAGTAAGTCCCTTCAAATATGAGTTTTTTTTTTTTAAATTTGTGTTTCTTTTAGTTTACATTTCATAGGCAATTCAGAAATGAATTTTCTTTGTATTTTCAAATGTGATTTTCGAGAGTACTTATACTTAGTGTGAGTAAATATGTTTTCAAATTCAAATGTGTTTTATGCCTTGAAAACTAAGATATGTTATATTTTTGTATCAAAATGATTAATGCTCACATTTAGGAGGACCAAATGATTTTCAAAACAAAAGTATCTTTATCAACAAATGATACATGCATTTGTTGAGGGAGAGCATTAATTGTCAATTTTTTAGTACACCTCACAAATATAGTTTGATGATGCCAAAAGGGGGAGAAAATGTGATATGATGAAGTCTACATTGCTATTTTGTACATTTTCTTGTGCACACACATAGGGGGAGCTCATAATTTATTATAAATCTACCAGGCACATATTAAGGGGGAGTTTTGTAATATTCATATTCATTTTATCCCCACTTCTCATCATTTGGTGTATCATCATCAAAAAGGGAGAGATTGAAGACCTTATAGTTCTAAATCATTTAGTTTTGATTATTAACAAACAAATGATAAAGTAATCTAATAGCCTATTTGAGCTATTCTTGCAGTACAAGTGATTAAGCAGCAAAAGGAATCAAGAAGAGGAAGAAATTGCAAGAAAAATAGTGTATGTTGATGTCCCCATCGAGCATGTAGACTTGTGATATGGACTCTTGCCTGGAAATTGCAAAAATGAAAACAGCTAGAATACATGCAGACAAGAATGTGGACACAATGCGGACTTGCACGCGAATGTTCGGATCACTCATATGGATGTCTGAATTATGTAATTTACTGTCTAATAGCTAGTTTCTCCAGAATTATCCATTTGACCGTTGAAGGCTATTTTTAGCACTTTAGTCATCCCTATAAATACCAATATGTATAAATTTGATGTAGAACAATTGCCTACAAAGTCTAAAAGTATTTTGGAGTGATTTTAGGAGAAAATATTCTAGTTTGGTTTAAGTGTAATTCTTCATTGGGTGAGTGGAAATATTCAGTTGTAGCATTGTGTGGGGTTGAGAGTGTTGTAAAACTCTTGATTTATCTTGGTAGAGTTTAGTATGACGAAAATGGGAAACTTTGCATCTACTAGAGTTTGGAAAAGAGAGCAAGAGTGATTCTCCCTTATGTACAAGTTGGTTTGCTTTACTAACAATTGAAGAAATTACTAGTGGATTAAATTCCAAGTTATTGAACTTCGGAGGGGACATAGGTGTAACTTATGATTTTTCTTAGTTTTGATGATAACAAACCAATAAATATTATCTAATGATGGCTTTTGTGTATAATGACATATTTTCATAAATGAACAGGTAATAATTGTATCACACTTCGCTATTAAAGTGAAACAAATCATGTTGGAAAATGTGCAAAAGTAAAGAGTGTTTGGACACTATTTTAGCCAATGATTTGACCGTTCTAATGCACTTGACAGAAATTTCTAGTAAGGTTCGGCCAGTGGTTCAGCCGCCCTTACGCCTTTTGGCCACCCTTTCGACCGTCTTAACGCACTTGACAGAATGTAATTCTTGGGTTTGGCCATCCTAAAGCACTGAGGGCTAGTTTTTCCTACATTGTGTATTTGATTGTTTTTGACCGTTGGAACTAGTTTTAACCCCTTTTTCTCACCCCTATAAATACAAATATGTATAGAATTGACGAAGAAACTTTACCTAGGTGATTTTTAGTATAAAAAAACTCTCTCATTTATATTATTGTAATAGTTTGTGAGGTAGTTAGTTAGTTGTAGTATATTTTCAAAATGTGAGTGATAGCATTTAAATGTAGCTTTGTGATGGTTGATTGAGTGAATTGTAAAACTCTTTGGTTCAACTAGAGTATGCTAGGATTAGTAAAGAGTAATTCCTACATTGTGCATGCTGGTTTGCTTCATCAATTTTTGAAGAAACACAATAGTGGATTTGAACTCTAAGTTGACGAATTTGAGAGTGGACGTAGGTGTTGAGTTTGACACTGTACCACTATAAATTAGTTTTGTCTCTTTCTCTCCTTCACTTTATTATTCTTTATATTGTTTATTTGTAATATGATTTATTTTATCTTTATTGCTAAGTGTAAGGTTACTTAGGCAAAAATTGTCTGGTTGAATTAGGTAAAAATTTGGCACACTTGCACTAGATATTTTGTACAACCTAATTGATCCCCCTCTTAGGTTGCTAAGAGACCTACAATTGGTATTAGAGTTTGGTCTCTCGGTAGATAGCCTAACAAGTTAGGGAGTAAATAATGGCAACCAAGTATGCTATATTTTTAGATGGGCAATCTATTGATAGACTTCCCATGCTTAATAGTGTTAATTATGAGGGTTGGAGGGATAGAATGAATGTTTTCTTACAATCTTTAGATGTTGAATTATGATATTTGTTTGTAAAGGTCGATATGTAGCGACAATTTTAGATGAGAAATTAGGTAATATTAGACAAAAAAAAAGATATAAATTGAGTGATCAAGATAGGATGAATTTTTTTTTAAATGCCAAAGTCATGAATGTATTATATAATGCTTTGGATACTAATAATTTTTCAAGAGTAGAAGGATATAGGTCGGCAAAAGACATGTGGGACAAATTGAAGGAATTGCATGAAGACAATAATGATGTAAAAAAACAGAAGGAGGAAGATAGAGAACAAGCCTTCAACAACTTCCAAATTAAATGGGACGATTGTTATTCAAATGGTGAAGTTGAAGAGGATGGTGAAACAATTCAAATAGACTTTGTGGCTTTTGGAAATAATGAGGCCACAACTAGTTATTTCTTTCATGATGAATGTAATAGTGAATGTGATAATGATGACATTGAATCATTTGTCATGAAATTGCGTAATAGCTTAGAGGTTTCATGTGCCAAGAGCAAGAAGTTGAAAATTAAAATAAGTGCTTTGTTGAAAAAGAATTCCAAGCTTTGTAAAGAAAATCAAAAGTCAAAAAATAAAAATGATAATCTTAAGAGAAAGATTGTTTTTGATTCCAAAAATGAGATTTTGGGAAGGAAGTTTGATGAGACAACAAAGTTTTTTGAGAAAATTAGAATGGAACAAGATTTGTTGAGGAAAAGGTTGGATGAGTTTTCAAAATTTCTTGAAAATGAAAAACAAAAGGTTTTTACAAAGAAAAGAGGTGGCAAATTTGTTCTGAATGGGAAGCATACCACTTTTTTGAAAAATGACATGTTTTATAAAATCTACATTTATTAGAATCCAAATGCTATTTGTCATTTTTTGTTTGTCAACATGGCCACATGCAAAATGAATGTTATGTAAAGAAAAATATGAAGTTAGGCATGAAAGCCATGTGGATTGAGAGATGTTATACTAATACTTTTGGATCAAAAAATACATGGGTACATAATCTATTGATTGAGTTTGTAGGTTTGGAGATCACTAGAAAGCAAGGTAGTGCATGAACAATAATGATTAAAAGGTAAATGTATTGGTTAATTTCATAGTAGTCTATGTGGTTTTATGTAATGATTGATTATGTGGCAATTGATGATAAACATGATTTTCTTAAAAGAATTGAACAAATGATGATATTTGTGAGACATTATGATTTTTTTTTAACTTACTTGGGGATTTACGTAACTTTAATAAATTTGGTGTCATTTATATGCTTTATGTGTACTTGTGTGCTTTTTTAATGAATGTAGAACATGCATGAATTTGTGATAATTGAAGATAAATTGTTTTTATTAGAGCTTATTCAAAACATGTGATGGTCTTTTCCAATACATATTTGATGATTTTTATGGAGACACTTTAAAAATTATCCATTCTCAATTTACTTATGTAATTGAATGGAGTATGAATAATTAACTTCAGTGACCATGAATAATAAATGAACTTATGTGCATTTGGCTTACACATACTGAACATGCATTAGTTTTATAATTTTTACAAACATTACATTTGAATTTAATTATGCTATAAATGTGATTAAATTGAGTGAACAACAACATATTTTAAGTTATTTTGTTTTTGAAGGGTCTTACATGTTTTTTCTTTGTGTTTATAGTTCTTTTAAGATACAATGGTTGAAATTTTAAGTTTCATTTTAAAAAATTGTTATTGATATGACAATGTGTAGCATTTATATGATTGATAAAAATATGAAAAATGTGATGAAAATATGATTGTTTTCATACTGGGATAGGGAGCGATACTCCCACTTTTTGATATAATCCCATTTTATTACCTCACTAATTTTTGTTTATATCCAAAAAGGAGAGTAATTGTCTTAAAAAAGGAGCTTTATCACCAATTATGTTTTCAAAAATGTTTTTGAGAAATGCTTTATGTTTTTAGACCCAAAATAAGTTTTTCATAGCATATGCCTTTTATTAAGGGGGAATCTATCTAAAGTGGAGGTATTCCTAGTTTTGATGATGTTAAAAGGGGGAGGATAGATGATACTTATGTTATACTTGTTTTAGTATTAAGCATCATTGATTGTCATCATAAAAAAGGAGAATGTAACTCATGGTTTTCCTTAGTTTTGATGATAACAAATTAATAAATAGTATCTAATGATGGTTATTGTGTATGGTGGCATATTTGCATAAATAAACAAGTTATAATAGTATCACACTTAGCCATCAAAGTAAATCAAATCATGCTGTAAAATGTGTAAAAATAAAGAATCGGATACTAAATTAGCAACCTGTTCAGCCGTCCTAATGCCTTTCAGCCACTACTTCGGCCACTGGTTCAGCCGTTCTAACATAGTTGACAAAAGTTCAATAAAGTTTAGCTAGTTGTTCAGCTGCCCATTCAACAGTTCTAACACCTTTTGCCACCCTTTCGATCGTCCTGACACAATTGACAGAATGTAATTCTTGAGTTCAATTAGTGGTTCAGTCGCCCTTTTGGCCATCCTAATGCACTAATGGCTAGTTTTCAGCATTATGTATTTGATCGTTTATGACCGTTAGAGCTTATTTTACCCTTTTTCTCACCTCGATAAATATAAATATGTATAGAATTAATGAAGAAATTTTACCTATATTTATTACAAGCCCTCAAGAGTGATTTTTAGTGTAAAATACTCTCTCCTTTGTATTCTTGTGATAGTTTGTGAGGTAGTTGGTTGGGTTGTAATATATTTTTTAAAGTGTGAGTAGTAGCATTCAAGTGTAACTTTGTAAGGGTTGATTGAGTAAATAGCAAAACTCTTTGGCTCAACTAGAGGTGCTCGGGTGAGCAAAGAGTGATTCTTACATTGTATATGTTGGTTTGCTTTACCAACTTGTGAAAAAGCACAATATTAGATTTGAACTCGAAGTTGAAGAACTTGAGAGTGGACGTAGGCATTATCTCTTTTTGTCATTTACTTTATTGTTCTTCGTATTACTTATTTGTGATATTATTTGTTTTATATTTATTGCTAAACGTAAGGTCACTTAGACAAAAATTGTCTAGTTGAATTAGGTGAAAATTTGGCACAGTTGCATTAGATATTTTGTACAACCTAATTAATTTCCAAGGACCAATAGTAGGTACTGAGTTTTATACCTAACCATTATAAAAATTGTGATATTCTTTCTTTGCCTCTTTTACTTTATTTATTGCTTATTTGTGAGCTTATCTTGCAATATCTTTATTATTATTTAATTGTAAGTTGGTTTCATTGTTGGGTTTTATTTTAGGTGAAAATTTGACATACTTGTACTTGAATTTGTACAACCTAATTCATTTCCCTTTTAGGTTGCACTTTGGGCCAAACAACATGCTTGGGCATCCTCAAATCACATTCAACAACATATCGCAGTTGATTTTTTTCAGTCGGTGGAAAAAGCAGTGTAGGTGCCATGGCCGGCGGTCCCTTATTCTTTGCAACATGCACGGTGAAAGAGAGGTATCTTGGAAAAGAGAGGAAGAGGCATGAAATGAATAATTTCAAATAGCAACTAATTGAATTTTCTCATTTTATCTCGTAAAATTCTTCTGATTCAAACTGGCAATAGCATTTGGGTTGAGGATCTGAAATCCAACTACACTCATCAAGAGATAGCCTTTATAGGCTTAAGAATCTAACTTAAATGATTAGTCTATTATCTAGTTAGTATGGGATACCTAGTTGGTTTCTCAAGCTCTCCCTCCTACGCTCGCATCTCCCTTATCGGACTTAAATTTTGTCGAACCGTAGAACAAAAAACAAAAAATTTGATTGAAACAAGAAAAATACATTAACAACTTTAATAAGGTTTTAATGTGCAATAAAGAAACCTAAAATTCTTATTTGTTTAGGAAATCTAGTAAACATTATATATAGCTATTACAAGTTAAATTAATATTATACAAGAATGCAAATATGACTAACGATGTAACTGAGTCTGATTTTTAACTCAAATTTAATAAGCATGTCTATGCAATAAACAAAATAAGACCAAAAATTGGAATTTAGAAACTCTGCATGGAAGTCAAATGCTATGGAAATCAAAACATAGCCTGGAAACTATTATTTGAATTATTCTATTTTGTGTCTTGAGGACACGTAAGAAAATACCAAAAAATGGAAGGCAGGTTCCCGATTAAAACAATAGTATTATCATAGCACCCCTAAATTATAGATACTAATAGAAAAAGTTTATAAAAAAAACTTATCTCTATCTTACGTCCTAAAAGCATAGAGTAGATATGCCCTTAATGTCTTATAAAAACCTCTCCATAAAATGTTAACTAACACTAACTAAAGATAAAATCAATTTAGTAGAACTCAAAAAGTAGTAATCGAAAAGGAATTGGGTACTTGCTTAATCCACATTTCTGTTTTCGCCATAAATAAGATTCAAGCTTATAAAATATGTATTTTTCTAATGGATGCTTCAAGGCACTCGGGGTCTGTTTGTTTGGACTGAAAATATTTTCCTGAAAAATATTTTCAAAATTTTCCTTGGTGCCAAACACCAGCAAAAATTTTCGTGTGTAAAATATTTTTCATTTTTCCTTCCTTTGGTTGAAAATAAGTTACATACTCAATGAATGTAAGTTATTTTCCTTAGAGTTTGAGAGTGACATTGAACCATAAATATCTACTTTTATAGCTTCAATCATCCAACTAATTTTTGTTTAATTCTTATCAACTAATTTGTTCATCATTTTGGGCTCCATAATAATATGATTATAGTTATGTATATTCTATCATTATATTATTTTAAAGACTAATTATAAACAAAACAATCTTTAGTCAAGCATTTCTCTATTTACTTGTCAAGCATTTATTACAATTGTTATTAGTCTATTTAACTCATATTAACAAATAAAAAATAAATAAATATCAAAACAATTATTTAAAAAGATTTTCACACTGTTATCCTAACACCAAAAAATTATATGAGAAATGACATTTTTCATGTAAAATGTTTTCTTAGGAAAACAATTTCCTTAGGAAAATGTTTTACATCTAACCAAACGAACCCTCGTACTTATTGTTTTTCCTTACATTTCATACCCTTTCCCTACTTAATTTTACTTCTTCAAAATATGACCTGTTTCTCAATTAACAAGTGCTCCAGAGTACTTGTTTGCAAATGGCGTGTCAGACTAGAATTGGACCAATTTAAACGAGTTTAAATAGGTATAGATAAAACCATACAAATCATGTTCTTGATCAGTTATAATAGGTAGGGGTCATTTGGGAGTCTTATGGACTATTCAAGGGTGCCTAGTGGGTGCCACAGGTATATTGGGCAAAATTGATTTGGTTCAAGGAAACAACTCCAAGACACAAAAATGTAAGTTCCAACAAATTCATACCAAATTACAGTTAATCAAAGATTTAATTGAAAGAACATAGAAGGGTCAAGCTATAAGATTAAGAACCTAAAATGCATAAAAATGCAATAACTAAATAATGGGGGGTCCAAACCATAAATACTCACGTTATCATAAACTGAAATTCCAACCAGTTAAACAAAATCTAAATAACTAAACTTACTCATTATTAACCATATTGACTTAATTAACTAAAGTACTTAATTAGATTAAATCCAAACATACCAGAAAATCAGATAAAATGACAAAATTAAGAAAACTAAAACGCTGGATAACATAAAAATAACAAATAAGATAAAAAAATAAAATAAATAAATAAATAAAATACTACCAACCCCTCGCCCTTAATCAATTTTTGTCAATTTTCATCTCCAATTTATCTTCTTCTCTCCCTCATGCCCCTGTTTTCTCTCTTTTCTCTTCTCTCTACTTCTAAGTAATTCCTCTCTAGGCTTCTTCTTATCTCGTTCAATTTTCTCCACCAGAATCCGGTCCTCTCTCTCTGTTCTCTTTGATTTCTCTCTGCTCTCTCTCTTTCTTTTCTGTTTTCAGGTTCTCCTTCTCTGTCTCACTCTCGTTCTCTACTCTTCATCTTAGCTGTAAGGCTTCCCCCCAAATCCCCCTTTTGTCATCTTCAGCAAAAATACCCAAAATTTTTCTTTCAAAATCATAAATTAAATCCCTAAATCTCTAAATCCTTCAATTCATCAGCAAGCCTTTGCCAATTCAAAGCATATATATACCCATTTATGCCTACTAAATATGTGACTGGACGACAATAAAGAAAAGGCCATGGATTTTTACCTGCGCTTGGGATGAATTGAAACATAGTGATGGTGACTCGTTTCGCTGGATAATGGGCTGCTGACGAGCTGACTGTTTGGGGAGGCAAAAATGGAGGCATTTTTTCGACGGCGTTAGCTGCTAGGACATGCTTGTGGTTCCTTCTTGGCTAGCCGAGACATATGTGTGGTGGTGGAATTTTCGGTGGTTTTTGCAGGGAATTAATGCAGGTTAAAGAAGGCTTGAACTGGCCGTGATGATTTGTTGACTGTGTGAGGTGAATTGTATTGTTTGGTTGCTTGGGAAGTTATGGGTTAGTTGATTCTAGATTGAGGGGGCTGATATCGATTATGGATGGCTGTTGTGACTGTGATTCGGCAGTGGGTAAGCAAGGAGCGCAGTCACAGGCAGTGGATTACCCTGCCGTGGCTTGTTGTTTCTTTGATTGCAGGTTGCATAGCTTGCGGTGAGAGGTTGCTGGAGCTAATTTTTTGCTGTTATGGAGGTGGTGTCCTAATAATGGCTTTGGCTATTGTGATTTAGGGCCCTTTTTTTTTTTTAGGTTGTGGGTTGCTATGGCGTTGGAACTGTGTTGCAGGTGGGTGGCCGTGAATTGTTGGGTTTGTTAGCTTTGCAGGGGGGAAAAGGCCGCTGGAAACAAGGCTATGATTCTGGCAAATTTTTGGAGAGTTGAGAGGGATAGAGAGGGCTAGTCTATGTTTGGTGGTTGGGGTGGTTGGTGGTGGTATGAATTTAGAGGAAGGGGATGCCGGTGGAGAGACGTTTGTGAATACTGGTGGTGGAGGAATTAAGGTGAATTTGGATTTATTGATTGTTGGGAGGAACGGGGATGGCTGAACTGGGAGTTGATTGTTGGATTGTCACTGTTTGATGCTTGGATGGTTGTTTTGGCGAATAATTGGGATTGATTGGGTAGCCTTTGAGGGCTGGCAGGGAAGGCGATGAAGGGGACAGTTGTTGGTGCGTAGGGGGTTGTGATAGTGGGAAGCTGGTTGATGTGGTGATGATAGAGTTGTAGTTGGGATTGAGTGTGCAATTGGGTAGTGTTGGGGTTTGATTGGGAGGGTAGCATGGGTGGTTTTGTGAGTGTATGGTGGATTGGCAGTGAGATTGATTTGGATTCCTGGTTTGAAACTGTGTATGTGCCTATGGATGAACGTGTGTTTGTGTGTGTGAATTGAGCAAGAACCGTGTGTGAATGTGTGATTTTGTGTGTGTGTGCGCCTGTGTGTTATCTGTGAATTGTAGACACCAAATTTTGACACACCATTTATTTTCAAACATTGGAAGGGCATGTTTGCATTTTTGGGACAAATTTTTAATTTTTTCATAATCTGGGGGGCAAAATAGTAATTTTTTCTGTAAATATTTTTCTATCATCTTTTAGGGGGTTTTAAAATTCATATTTTTACTTTTAGATGAATTTGTTAATTTTTATGATTTTTTTATATTTAATTGGTATTTTTTTATTTTATTTATTTATTTTCACCAGCACAAGGGCAAAATAGTAATTTTACCTCGCGAATATCATTTTAGCTCATTTTTAGTTCCAAATTCATTTTTCTAATTCTTTAAGCATGTTTCTTAATTTTCTTGATTATTTCATAGACGATTACTATTTTTCTGTAAATTTTCATTGCCCAAGGATAAAATCGTCATTTTACAAATTAAATTCATTTTTCACCCATTTTGAGTAAAAAATGCATTTTCTAGTGTTTTAAGCTTATTTGTAAATTTTGGTAATTTTTTTTTAAGTCAATAGCTATTTTTTTATGAATTTTCATTGCCCAAGGGCAAAATTATCATTTTACGGTCCAAATTCATTTTTTGTCAAATTTTGAGTCGTAAATGCATTTTCTAGTTTTTTAAGTTTATTTTTAATTTTTGGTAATTTTTTTAGAACAATAACTATTTTTTGTGAATTTTTATTGCTCAAGGGCAAAATCATCATTCTACAAATTAAATTCATTTTTCACCAATTTTGAGTCAAAAATGCATTTTCTAATGTTTTAAGCTTATTTGTAATTTTTGATAATTTTTTGAAAACAATAACTATTTTCTGTAAATTTTCATTGTTCGAGGGCAAAATCGTCATTTTACACCTTGACCGCATTTTTATCAGTTTTGAGCTCTAGTTTTTATTTTTGAAATTTACTGTGAATTCTTTTTGAAAATTTAGAGATCGTTGTCATATTCCTTGTATTAATTTTGAATTCTAGGGTTAAAAAAATATTTTTTTAAATAAAATTAGTATTTTTAATGTCAAGGGCGTTTTCATCATTTTATACCATTCTTGGCCAACAAGACAAGGGGGCCTATAAATACCTTTGTAATCAAGAAGAAAAGAAATAGAAACCCTAAAAACACTTTGGTTTTTGTGCTTTAAGAATCAAACACACACAATTTTTCACCAAAAAAAACACACACTATTCACCTACAAAACACACACAATCAGCCACTTGGTCTAATTCAGTACTGTTTATCGTCTTCAACCTCAGATTTTTACTGTTCATCATTAGATTGGCCTTTAAGCTTTGAAAGGTGAGTTCTTAATTCCTCTTTTGATTTTAATTTATCTTTCTTTTCTATTTTTACAAGAGTCTGATTATGTACATTCATTTACTTGAAATTGTTGGTTGAATCTGTTCTTCTGTTGCTTTAATTTCTGGGTTCTGATTTTTATGTTAAAGTTTAAGTCCATCTGAGCGTTGTTCTTCTTCTTTGGGTTTGTGTTTTGTTTTGTTTTCATTTCTGAGATTCTTTATCTGAGTCTCCTACTTTATTTCATCGTTACTATTCCACTGTCGACAAGCCAGAATTACCAAAAATTTCCCTCAATCGCCAGTTCCATCCAATTTCCACTGTTTCTCTCCTTCCTTTCATCAGTTATTACGACCACCAGCATAATCAGCAGAGCAACCCACTGTTAGCAAACCACTAATCCTCTCCTAATCAGGCCTAACCCCTCACTACCATCAAACAGCTCCCAAACAGAGACGTGAGCAAATTCAACTCACAATTGAGCTCACCATTTGTTCATCACCAGTTCACTGCCAATCCAAATCAGCAAACCTCCCCTGTTGCCAACCACGTCTCCCACGCCTGCAAAAAGAACAACAAACACACAACCTCAACAAACGGCCTCCATCACTGCCAGTTTAGCATCACAACCACCATTTCTATCCCACTGTCATCCCCTAACTCACCAACAAGCCACCAATTGAACCACCACAGACAACCCCAATTTCTTTCTTTCTCCGCCTGTGAAGAGAAACACACATACACAGTCAACAAATAGACACACACACACACACATACGGAGTTGAACAGGTCACAAATGCGGCTACAATTTCACATTTCAGCCCACCAACAGCCCCTCCCAAATCGACTTAGACCAGTCCTACCTCCAACCAACAGTCCCAGATCTAGGTCTTCACAACTACCATTCAACACCCTCAATAAAATAACCCACTACACCAGTCAGCCACACCTCGTCCCATACTCCACCTTCAGACCTGCAGAAAAACACACAATTAGAAGCCACGGCCAGCAACCATTCAACCTCATCAGTCCCACCACCAGTCAAAATTGGTACCAAAGACACAAATCTCAGGCGCCAATTCCAAACTCCGACACTACCAATCACCAGATTCACTGCCATTATCTTCCAATTGATACCCACGATCAACACCAACTCACTTCATCCACCACCAAAGCCGATCAACAACCTGCAAATAACCCAGTCAAATCACTTCCCCCTTGCTCGTTGCGTCTTCTATCGTCACACCTTCTAGAATCAAAGCTGTAGTTTATGGAAAAATAGAGAGAATAAACAAGAGAGAAGGAGAGCAGGAAGAAAAAGAGATCGAAATAGAGAGTTGAAAAAGAAGAAATCATAGAAAATAGAGGGAGGCATAAAGAGAGAGAGAGAGAGAGAGAGAGAGAGAGAGAGAGAGAACAAGAGAGATTGAGAGAGAAACTGGCAAGAAGTGGAGGAAGAACAGAAACCGGAGAGTGAGAATAGAGAAAAGAGAGGATGAAGAGTGAGACAGGTGAAGTGAAAAGAAAGGGAGAATCAGAGACCTTGGGTAGGAGAAGCGAGAGAAGAAAATGGAGAGAAAAAGAGAAAGGGAAAGAATCAGATGAGAGAGAGAGAGGGGATTTCGGGTGAAGGAAGAAGTTGCAAGAAGGGGATTAGAAAAGATGAAGAACGAGAGAGTGAAAGAAGAAGAAAGAAATAATAGAAGAAAACAGAGAAGGGAGACCAGAAAGTGATAAAAGAGAGAATAAACTGGAGAGAAAAAGAAAAATTGGAAAGAACAGTTTTGGAATTTTTATTTCTTCTTTTGGGTTAATTTGTTTTCAATTATTTAGTCTTGGGTGATCAATTTTATTTTAGTTTTGTTTAACTTAATATTTAACCTAGTGATTATATTAATTTAGTTAATCAATTTAATTTCAATTCAATTATGTATTTTTATCCTATTAATTATTATGTCATAAAAATAAACATTTACATTTCAGCCCCTGAATGTTTTGAGTAGTGTCAATATACCCCGTAACATATTTTGTTTTATGCAAATAGATTCTTAATAAATCAAAGATTGCCCCCTTTAGATTTGATCTTTTTCAATCAAGTCTTTATTAATTGCAATTAAGTCCCATTAGTTGCTAAAATTTATGTTTTTGTGCCACACTTGTTAAAATTTATGGTTTTGTCCACTCGATTTACTTTAATTTTGCATCGCTACCCCATTAGATATATTTGTTTTTATTTTGCACCTCAAGTCTTATAGAATTTTATTTTTTTTTTTAGTCCCCTTAGTTGTTAGAATTTACTATTTACCTCCCCAATTTGCGCTAATTTATATTGTTGCCCCTAGACTTGTGTAGATTTTTTATTTTTATCTCAATTAGTTTAAATTTACTATTTGACTCCAATTTGCTCTACTTTTTATTTTTTTTCCCTCTAACTTGCTATAATTTAAATTCTTCTAAATGTGTTAGTATTTTGTATTTTACTATTTATTTTATTAAATAGTTGTCCCTTTAACTTGTGTGTTCATTTTTTAAGCTTTGGTACCGAGTCTCCAAAGAGGTATCCCAATTTCTTGTTATTTTTCTTCATGTGCTCCAATATACTCCAATGTGATTTTATGCATTATTATTTGTTTATTTCTTATTTTTACATACTTTTGCGTATTTCGTATTTAATTTATTTAATTTAAATTTTTTTTATTATTTTGGAAAATATAATATTTTGTATTTAGTTAGTTAATGTAATAGTTAGATTATTTTTCTCATATTTTAGCAAAAATTGTGTAATTAGATAGAAAATGTAATAGATAGGGCATTTTAACTTTCCCCCTTAAATTGTAAATCAAGCCCCCTGTGTAACAGTTAGGATTTATTTGCTTTTTGCATGCTTATGTGTTTATTTCTTTTACTGCTTTCCTTAGGATTTTTGCATTAGAATATTATGCTTATGTGTTATGTGCTCCTATGTGATCTTATATGTTTTTATATGTTTAATTTGCTTTTAATTCATGCTTAAATGTTTAATTCATGATTTATGGTATTCCGTCACCACACTAGTCCAACGCTAGTTGTGGCTTCATTCTTTTCCGCTAGTCCAACGCTAGTGGGAATTTTTAGAACGGGCTAGTCCCAACGCTAGACCCTTAGGAGCATTTTAATGTTAGGTGCATTCGTGTGCATTTCACATTCCCATTCACACTTCTAGTTTTCTTTTCATTTGGCATGATTTTATTATTATTATTATATTATTTATTATTATTTTGACACATTTTTAAAAATGCATGACATTTAGGTTGCATCTCACTTAGAAATTAGGACATTTGTGTGATTCGACTAGAAATAGTCGTCTACTCACGTGGGAAGTGGTGGCAGTACAGGCCGTTCCCCCCTCCGTGAGTAGAAACATTCAGTCACGAGTTATTAGTCCCCTGTACCCGTCATATTGCATTACCCACCTTCTTTCTTCACTTACTATATATTATTATTTTCTTTTCTTTTTGCATTCACATTTTGCATAAAACTCGTGACTCCCTCGAGGTCTCGACTCGGGTTTCGCAATTAATGCGATAATTCCGACCAAGCCTCGACGGAACATTTCGACCCTCCGATACTCACATTTAGACTTAGGATTTGCATTCATTTAGACACATCCAAAACGCGATAGAATCTAGGGTTAATTTAGGAAAATTTGATTAAACCTCGCAACTAGCCTCGGCTAGGTTGAAAGGGTGCCTTAGGCGCAAGCCTTTGCCTTCCCTTTCTTCAAATGTGACTCCCGGACCTTTTTCTCTCGTTTTTCGTAGACCTGGAGTCGAAAAAGGGTTTTAAAATATTTTTCTAAAATTTTTATTTTTATTTTGTTAAATGATTTTTCGGGTGACTTGGTACACCCTAACTCAGTACCAAGTGGCGACTCCATTTTCTAAATGAAACCCTTTTTCAAAAATTATTTGGCCAAATCTGTTGCACTTTTAGTCCCGGCCTTGTTTTCTTTTAAAACACCATTTTTCTTAAAATACAATTTTTCTACTAAAATTTGATTTTTCGCACATGCGCATGATTTTTTCCAAAAACTTGCCTTTCAAAAGGGTCACCGAGACTTTACGTCTTTTCGGACGCGACAGTCAACGACTCCACCACTAGCACCTTTTTCCTTCTATGATTTTTTGGGCACGACATGAATGTATGTGTTTGTGATTGTGTGAAGAACTCTGTGAGTGCTGGTGTGTGTTTTGTGTGTGAATTTATGCGTGAGTAGTGTGTGTGTGCTTGATGAATTTAGGACTGTGTGGCTTGAGTGTGTTGTTGGATGTGTGTTTGTGCTAGTGTGTGAGGTGTGTGAATTTGTACGTGAGCAGTGTGTGAGTGTGTGTAGTGTGTGTGATAGAGATGCAGAGTGTGTAAGTGTGTGCTTTTGAACCATGTGTGAATGTGTGTGTTTGTGTCTGGATGGTTTGTGTGTGATTGTGTGTTTAGAAATGCCTGTGTGTGTTGTGCATGAATTTGAGTGTGTGTGATTGTGTGTTGTTTGTGTGTGATTGTGAGTGTGTGTGTTGTGTGTGAAGTATGCATGAGAAGTGTGTGTAGTGTGTGAGAGAGAGTGAGTAGTGTGTGTTCTTGGTGTGGTGTGTGAAAACTTGAAGATGTGTGTAAAAAAAAAAAGTGTGTGTTCTTGGTGTTCTTGGTGAAATGAAAAAACTAAAAACTAAAAATTAAAAACACTAAAAACTCTTCCTAGACCTTCCTCCCCCCCCTCCCCTCCTTTTTTTAAAATCCCCAAGTGGAGTATTTATACTGCACAAGTCTTAACCTCCAAGAAATGGCTAAAAGACCAAAACGCCCTTGAATATCCAAATTACAACTTTATCTTTAAAAATCTATTTTGCTCTTACAAAAATGAAAAAATTAAGAAAAATGTAAATAACAAATTTGTTAATAGAAATTCACCTTAAAAAAAATTAGAAAAACTTAAAAACATGCTTAAAACTTAAAAACGAATTTGGGACCCAAAAATGAGTGAAAAATGAATTTGGAATGAAAAATGACAATTTTGCCCTCGGATAACGGAAATATACAAAAAATAGCTATTCATTTTGAAAAATTAACAAAAATTAAAAATAAGTTTAAAACACTAAGAAATGCATTTATGACTCAAAAATTGACGAAAAATGAATTTAACTGTAAAATGACGATTTTGCCCTTGAATGCAGTATTTAAAGAAAAATAACAATCGTCCCTGAAAAAATCAAAAAAATTTAGAAACATGCTTAAAGCATTAGAAAAATAAATTTGGAATCCGAAATGAGCTAAAAATGGTGTTCGCGAGGCAAAATTACCATTTTGCCATTGTGCTGGTAAAATATAAAAAGAAAACCAATTAAATCTGAAAAAAATCACAGAAAATTACAGAAAATACATATGAAAGTAAAATGTGAATTTAAAACTCCCAAAACTAATGAAAAAATATTTACAGATAAAAATTACTATTTTGCCCCCGAGATTATTGAAAAATTAAAATTTGACGGCAAAAAATGCAAACATGTCCCCCAATATTTGAAATAAATGGTGTGTCAAAATTTGGTGTCTACAGTTGACATTGCGTATCTTTAATCAAGTTAATTCGTTTAATTACATCACCAAAAGGTACGTTCTTGTTTTTGTATAGATAATCGATGATTTTAGTTGGAAATCAATTTTATATTCCGCTACGTCAAATTGTTATTTACATATTGATTTCCATACAGGGGGCCTCGGCAAGACAATCCTTGCTCAGATACTCTACAAAGACGTTGAGGTGGTGAATCACTTTGATGAGAGAATGTGGGTTTGTGTGTCGGACAACTTTAACATTGATAAGATTTTGAGAGATATGTTTGAGAGTCTCACCCACACTGTCCTTGACCAGTCGTCTAACAGTAGGGATGCAATTCTATCGAAGCTTCAAAAGAGGTTGAAATGGAAGAAATTTCTGCTTGTTCTTGACGATGTTTGGAATGAGGATTTGCATTTGTGGAATTTATTTACCCAGTGTTTGCGAGAGCTTGGCGGTTCTAGAGGAATCAAAATAATGGTAACTACTCAGTTACCACGAATTGCTGATTCACTGAAACCAGGTTCAAGCTACAATATATCTTTTCAGCCAGAGGAACACAGCCGGGAATTAATTCAGCAAATAGCATTGGCACCAGATTATGACGCCGTGAAGAAAATGGTACTCAATGGAGCTAAAATGACAAAGATTTGTTCTTTGTTACCATAGTGGGAATGGGAGGCCTCGGCGAGACAACCCTTGCTCAGGTACTTGACAAAGATGTTGAGGTGGTGAATCACTTTGATGAGAGACTGTGGGTCTGTGTGTCGGACAACTTTATCATTGATAAGATTTTGAAAGATATGTTTGAGAATCTCACCGACACCGTCCTTGACCAGTCGTAATTCTATCCAAGCTTCTAGAAAGGCTGAATGGGATAAATTTTCTGCTTGTTCTCGACGATGTTTGGAATGAGGACTTGCGATTTTGGGGTTCATTTACCAACTGTTTGCTAGAGCTAGGCAGTTCTACAGGAAGTATAATAATGGTAACTACTCGTCTAGAACTGATTGCTAATTCACTGAAACGAGGGTCATGCTACGAAATGTCTTCTCGGCCAGAGGAATATAGCTGGAAATTATTTCAGCAAATGGCATTTGCAGAAGGTGGACCAAAAGAGACCCCAGAACTGGACAGAGTGGGTAGAAATTCAGTGAAACGTTGCGGAGGTATTCCACTGGCGATAATATCATTAGGATGTTTGTTGTACACCACGAGAAATGAAGATGATTGGTTGAGGATAGAAAGAAAATTTATGTGGGATTCCAATTCTATTCTTCTGGGGTTGTCCTATTTGCTTCTTCCTTCAAAATCATTAAAACAACTTATTGTTCTATTTTCCCCAAAGACTTTGTCATGGAAAAGGAGGAACTGATCCAACTTTGGATGGCACAAGGATTGATTAATCCACCCCCTAGAAGTGATTTAAGCGTGGAAGATTTAGGAGCTCTGTATCTTGATATGTTTTTCCGAAGATCATTTTTGAAGAATGCTGAACTGGGTGAGTTTGACAGGAGAAAATCATACAAGATGCATGATCTTTTCCATGATCTTGCCTTGTCCTTATCAAATTACTGCTCAATTATGGAGGGATTGAATATTGTAGGAAATGATTTTGAAGCTGTAAATGTGTCCCTGATTAACTGTAAAGTAGAAACTTCAAAATCCTTGAGAGTTAACTTTAGAAAGCTTCGGACATTGCGTTGGGTGAATTGTGGAGTTCTTGAAGACATGTTGGCGTACGCTACTTCTCTTCGTGTTTTAATTGTGGTTGATTGGCTTGTTGAGGAATTACCGGGTTCAGTAGGCAAGTTAAAGCTTCTACATTATCTTGGCATCTAGAAGACTAAAATTCGAAAACTTCCAGATTCGATTTCCAAACTCTACAATTTGCAAACCCTGAAACTCTATGATCTAATAGAGTTGCCAAAGAATTTTGAGAATTTGGTTAATTTGAAACACCTTTATATAGAGAGTTTGGAAGACCTGGACAAATTGAGGTCTTTGCCTCCTCGATTTCAAGAATTAATCAATGGATCCTTAAAGACATCCTTTAAAGCATATCTGCACGAGAATTGTCCAATTGAGAAGTTAGACATGCTATTGGAGCATCCAGATAGTTATGCAAGTCTCAGGATTTGTTATTTCCAGAATGTCCATGACTATGTGGCGGCCACCAAAGCAAAGCTGGCCAGTATGTCAACAATAGAACATTTACAGCTTCATTGGAATGCGAGAAGGGAGAATTGCAACGATGAGGATGTTTTGGAAGGTCTTAAACCTCACTCAAACATAAAACGTCTAATAATTGAAAATCACAAAGGTTCAACATTTTCCTACCTGGATGGCAAATACCACATGGCCACTAAGACTTTCTAATCTGGCGAGGATGGAGTTGGAAGCATGGTTCAAAGTCGCGGTCGCGGTCGCAGGTCGCGACTCGTATCGTTCACATCGGTCTCGGCATATCGGTCGCGGTATCGGTGAGACGCATATTTTAAAATAATTTTTATTCTAAAAATTGTATAAAATAAAAAAATTTTAATTCTAAACATTTTATAAAATAAAAAAAAATCTTTAGGGTAATACTAATAATACTAAAGAAAAGTAAGGTCGTAAACATAAATATCACTTTATGATAAAACTAAGCAAATGAAATTATCAAACTAAGACTAAAAAGAAATCAATTGACTAAATTAACTTAATAAACCAGACTAGTTAACTAAAATAAAAACTAAATTAAACAAAAATCAGAATACAATAAAAAAATTAACTAAATTAAAAAATAAGACAAATAAAAAGAATCTACCATTAAACCCCCAAACCGCAAACCGGTTATCTTCATATTGAAATCACACACACACATAAATATAATTTTATTTAATAAGATTGAAAATTTGGCATTTGTTAAGTAGATTAAAAAAAGAGAAATAAAAATTTTAACCAAGTTTACAAATATATATAACTAATTTTTATATATTTTTTTTAAAAAATAACAACTTGGCATCAGTTAAAAATTTTAAATACATACACACAAAATTTTTATTAATTTATATACATGTTAGAATTTGAGAATGAGATAAAATAAATGTGATTATCTCCAAATTTAAAAATTATTTGGGATGTCTACGCAAGCCTAGAATAGAAATATAAATTTTGGGTTGAATAATATATTTGATTAAATGTTTATGATGTTTGTCAAATTTTATAATAAAATTGAGGTATAGTTGTAAAATTAACTTTTGCTAAACCCTACTATAATCTTCCTAACCTATCAACATTCCAAATGCGCCGTCTACACCCTCTCTCCAAATTGTCGTCTACACCGTCTTTTCTCAACTTCCATCTTCGCCGGCAACACCCATCTTCTCTCAACTTCCATCTCTTTCCAAAATTGCCGTCAATGTCCATCTTGTCTCCAAAACTTCCCAACGGACCAGATCACTGGCGACTTATTATCTTCCAACTTCTGAAGGATGGGAACTTGATGAACATGAGAGGCCTTTCAGATTCTCTGCACATCCTGAAAACTTGTCAATGCAGTTCGCCGTCGTCGACTGCAGAAGATCCAGCGATGTCCTAAGCTTGTTTCTGGCGGATCCAACGGGAATGATGTAGAGGTTCTTTGCTCCCATATTTTTTTCTTTTCTTATCGTTTTGTCTTCTTCAGCCCTGGTTGCCCGGACGAGTCGCCGGGAAATCGGCCGTTTCTCCTCGACTCGGAGACAACTCGGCCCGAGTTGACCGAGTCCGAGCGAGTTCTCGGCGATTCTTCCGTCTCCGAGTAGAATCGGAACGGTATCGGACCGGTGTCCTCCGTTCCGGTGACGACTCGGCCGAGTCATCTCCGACTCGGCCGAGTTTTTGAACCATGGTTGGAAGACTGCAGCGGTTGTGAACAAGCTCCACCACTGGGGCACCTTCCCTATTTCAAAATTGTTAAGATACTAGGGATGGTTAGTGTTAAAATATTGGGCCTGAATTCTATGGTTTAACAAATCTTAATGATCAAAGTAGCAGCAGTAGCACTGCTCCGGGTGTGCCCGCATTATTTCCCGAATTGAGAGAACTTACAATAAGGGAAATGACATGTCTAGAGAATTGGTCTGAACCTATGCATCTGTCAAATTATTTTTCAAGTGTATGTCCTCTTCTGGAGAAATTTGAGATTGAGCAATGCCCCAAACTGATAATTTTCCCAGATATAATAAATAGCAGCCATAAGCATCCCGACGGTCAGAGATTGCCTTTTGTAACAGTTTGGCTTCTGCCAGAGGGACTTGGAAGACTTCAGTCTCTTGAGGATTTAGATATACGTGGCCTGCCATCTCTGTCACAACTTTCTATTGGATATTGCGACAACATCAAAAGTTTGACAGTAGGTGGCTTTTCCTGTGCTTCAAAGGTTGACTACAATACCCAACATGCTTTTGTATCTAAAACCTTTCTGCATTTGAAAGGAGGCTGCGGAAAACTCACATCCTTGCCAGAGGAACTAGAATATCTCTCAGCTTTGAGGCATTTGACAATATCAGGATATGGCGAGTTAGAGTCTCTTCCAGATTGGTTCTGTAAGCTACAATCCCTTCAAATTTTGAAGCTTGAGTTCTGTTGGAAGCTTAGGTATTTGCCAGCAGCAGGAAAAATGCATGAACTCACTAATTTGGATGAGCTTGACATCTTTTATTGCCCCCTCCTGGAGGAGAGGTGCACTAAAGGAAGCCATCCAGAATGGTACAAGATATCCCATATTCCCAGAATTAAGATAAATTCTGAAGAAATCAAATTTCACTGGCGTAATAGGAATTAAAATTGTAAGCTACTTGTATCCACTCTATCTTCTCCTTCAGCTTACTGCACACACCCCCAAAGTTCACTTACCTGTCACCTCTTTTAGGTTTTTTTTTTTTTCACCAGATGCTTTTCTTTCAGGTTGCATGACCAGATGCTCAAAGCCACTAGTTCATTAAATTCAAATTTAGGAATACAATATATAAGGTATAATCCTAGAATTCATAACCAGAGTTTTTTTAATAATGGCAGAAAAATCTTAAAAAGCAAAGCCCATGCTTTATTGTAGAAGTTATGTCTGCCGAGGGAAAGTCTTGTCAAAATGAATCTCAATTTTTTATTTAATGCCCTGGAAACTAAGTTGTGCGCCTATAGTGGCCTTATGGAATGATAAAAACCTATTTATGCGTCATTATGTGACACACACCATTTTGGTCCTTATTTAATTTTAGATGATTTCGTGAATTGTTGTCTTACGGTCAAAGCAACAACTTCAAAATTCCGCATTAAGATGGCACCAAGTAGAAGAAAAAGTAGAAAAGCATTGGGATAAATAGAAGTGAAAAGGGATTGGATCCGATTTAAATAATGCGTCCAAGCAGCTTTGATTGCTGCAGACTGCTGCCAAAGTGAATTCCAAGTGATTTTCATTGCTATGATTACTTTCCCTTGTGTGCTTGAATTAGTACTTGTGCTTTTAGGAGTTCTTCCATCTTTGATTACAACCAACAAGGTGAATTGGTCATTACATCTTACAAATTCATGTATATTAGTCATCCTCCAATTTTGTTTCGGGTAGAGAAAACATGAATGAATAAGTGACTCATTCAGTTTAGAGTTCTAATTACCACAAATGATAAATGACAACCAATGTCAAACTTGAAGTTCACTATGACTTGGATTCTACTTACCTATTTTCGTTATGAAATGTATCCTTGCATGATTCACTTGTCTTCTTTTCCATAATCTCTTACCCTTATCCACTATTACTTTGTGTAGTTTGAGTAACATCCCTTCTTGAATCTGCAGTCACATTAAGAACATTTTATGCTAATTTTAGGACCACTGGAGACCTGGCATCTCCTTGATTATTTTAACACCTTCGTAGTCTTATGGCAGTTGTAATAGGTTATCACGATCACTTAATAACTTTCCTGTTGTAGACACAATTTTTGAAGGTTATCTTTAATCTCTTTTCAATTCTTTATCGTCTCTAAGAATGTTTATTTCCTAGACACTCTGGGACTTTGTGTTATTGACTATACAAACCTAACATATAGTGATGATGTTAACCTTCTGTCGTTGGTGAATCCAGCATTGTTGTTTTTTTCCTCTTTTCAGAGGAGAATGTGGATGTGGGGGGTTATTGATTTTATAAATGTCCATGTTGAGTGTTCAAAATTTTGATGAGAAAATCTGCATGACATCATCTAGTTATATCGGTATTTTTTATTGAATTTCTGATAGAGTGCATCTAACAAACAGATGTGAAAAAATAAAGAAATATCCATGTAATGATTGAGTTATTCTCTCAAATTTAGCTTTTGTGGGAATTTAATTTGGCACATTAAATCATGTGTGGAAAGGGTAAGGAGAAAAAAACTGAAAAGCCTCATGATACAATTATGGAAAGTGCTAGTGGAGGGGTGAAGTTCTTTTGCTTTATCCTCAGGGTAATAGGGTAACTAAGTCCCTGCAGTGAATCATATGGCTTAGTCACTGGAAGCAGGAAACCAATGCAACAATTATTCTCTATTTGTTACTTGAATGCATTTTCCACATTCTCAAGCTGTTTTTATTACTTTGCAACATTACTTAAAATGTTACTATTTGCTTCTACTTGCTTTATCCAAATAATTTTGTTTCTCATTTTTGTTTGCCAGGTAACATTATCAACCCCCAAAGAATGTGGTAAGGCTTTTGGGCTTTGTGTGAACCGAGAGGGTGCCTAGAACACATGAGCAGATTCTTTTTGATGATGTACAGAAACTGATTTATGCATCTCCTTTCCCTGCTGAAGTGAAAGGGCTTTGAGGTTTTTTTTTTTTTTTTTCATTTTTCTTTACTTCTTATTATTATTTTTTTTTTGGGGGGGAAGGGGGGGCTGAATCTGAGAGGCTAATGGAGGCTGTCCAATGAGATACTTTTCTGCCATTTACCTCTTGTTCTCCCGGCTTCTTGTTTCTTGAATTTGTGCAGCTCAGATTTGTTGCTGCTTAAAAAGAAATTTGAATTTGTGGAGGGACTATAGTACTGAACATACTTGCAACTCTGTTTCATTTTTCTCACGTCCTAACGTATGCTGAACTGACATATCTAAATGAAATTGCGTTGCCGCATGACCTTCATTTGCACTTTCCCTTCTACTACTGTTTCACAGATATTGCATACTCGTAGTATTTCATTTTGGTCCCATATAAACACAACAAAACAAGGTAGAATAAGCATAAACATAACCTAGTCATTACACACACATATGAAAAATGCAGCATGCGCATAAACTACTAATATGATATGTTGACACAAGATTTTAATGAGGTATAAGCTGCAATGTCCCACATTTAACAATCAAATATAATTATAATTTGCTTTATTCACTGATGTTTGACTCGATCTCTAGCATGAAACTAAGATGAAACTTTTAAACATAGATTTTCAAGAATTGTCATATAATTGTGTTAGTAAAATTTATACTTTTTAGCATTTTAATTGTCGTAAAATTTATACTGTTAGCATTTTAATTGTCCACATCTCCTTGTTCAAGTTGAAAATCCATTAAAATTTGCAACGAAAACATCCCTACCTCAACCTCAAAACTCTTCAAGCTAATCATTAAACTTGAGATCATTTACTCTTTACCTTGTCTACTTCGGATTTGTTGTTTCTATTCAATAGTTTTCCTTTATTGTTAACTTAGAAGGTCCTTTTTTTGGCTGTTTTTGCGTAAAACATTAGAACTTCTATTGGTAGAACTTGAAACGCGTACACAAGCAGCCAAGCTGCATGGTTTGACTCTTGGCCCTATGTTGCAAGCACCATGTGACTTATTGTTTCCCACCATATGCATTATGCAAAACATATATTTGATGTGGTTTGCTATATTTTCTCAGACACTTCTCAATTAACTTTTTATTTAATACTAAAATAACAATTTTTTTTTAAAAGATCTTCTGTAAAAGGTTGAATATTGGAAAATAGATGACCAGTTGTCTCTCTATAAGTGCTACATCCATTGATTAGACACTATTGGACCAAAAAAAAAAAAAAAGACAAAGGATTTGGACTGCTATTAGTACACAAATTTACTGAAATGGTGGTAAAATTGACATTCAAGATAATAAATGGAATTCTTTAGATTCTGTTTGTGAGATATCGAAGGATATCAAATTTAATTATAAAGCAGTGAATACTGTAAATTCCTTCTTATTTTCTTTGTTAAATTGTAAATGAACACGGCCAATTTTTTTATACTAAAATGATTGAGCAGCGTATAAAGATTTGTTCATGAATTTAACCACGTGCCACAAATTTCTTTTTATAAGCTTGTTTTTGGAGATGGGAATGGTGCTTGTTTTTCTTTCTTCAAGCTTTAAACTTTAGATTTTCTTTTCTGTTGTACGCTCAAAGCAATCAAAGGAAAATGTTGCATGATAAAAAAATAGTATTTTTTCTTTTAGAAAATTAACCAGTTTTTAAAGTTAGGTACCCTTTTTTTTTAGAGAACTTATTATTTTTTGTTAAATTAGGAAACGAATTGATCAATACATGAAAAGGAAACTAAAGATGACACATAAATCACGGATCAACTAAGCCTTCTCGGGAGACTTAAGGGTTGATCCTATTTATGAATATTCCGTAAATATTCCATTCCAAAAATGAAAAATTTGACACAACTGAGATTTTTTTTTTTTTTTTGGGAAATTTCTACTATCAATACTGCTATATACTTTTGAAATCGATGGAGAATTTGCAATAAAAAATAGTTGATCGATCTAGCAAAAGTTAGCAAGAATAAAAATTTAGTGTTACCCATTTATTTATTCCATAGAGATAAATGTAAAGAAAAGGCAGTATTTAAAGTTTATACTATCCATAACAACAGATAAAAATTGGGCATTTTGAGTAATAAATAACAGCCCTTTTTTTGCTGTAAAAACTATGACTTTAATGTGGCAACATATAATTAATGGTATAAAACCACGCCGTTTATTGTAAACTGGCGACCCATTCGCTGACTACAGTTGAAATACGCCAAGCACTTCTTTACATTTCAAAAAGCAAACCCCAACAAACCCTTTACCATAAAAATCCCTTCAAATCCAATCAATTTCAGCAAATTAGTCAATGGAGGCAGCTGCGGCGAGTCTGATTGCTGCCGGAGGCGGCGGAGGAGGAGGTGGACCGGCGCCGTTCTTGTTAAAAACGTATGACATGGTTGATGATTCGACCACAGACGACATCGTTGCGTGGAGCCTGGGTAGAAAGAGCTTTATCGTGTGGAACCCACCTGAATTCGCCCGACTTCTCCTCCCTACTTATTTTAAGCACAATAATTTCTCTAGCTTCATCCGCCAGCTCAACACCTATGTATGTTGTTTACTTGACTGAATTTATTTGAATTGAATTTGATTGATCATATTTATATGTTGATTTTGGATTTAAATTGGGTTTATTTTTGTTTAATGATTCTTTTTTTTTTTTTTTTTGGTTGAGTATAATTGAGATTTGTTTTGATGGATTAGCAAAGATTCCTCCTTTGGGGGTGTGTGATTGTGGGTTGAATGGGATTCTAAGTCTTTTTATTATTTTGTTTATGGGTTGATTTTGGGAATTTGCTTTTTTTTATTACTGGCTTGAAGAAGAGGAATTTTTTGTGATATAGGATGTTGATGTTGTTTGTTAGATGATGAAGGAAATTTTCAGCTGTCGGGGGCCCTGCGCCCGGGGGGGGGGGGGGGGGGTGCGAAAACATGCAGGTTAATGGAAGGAAAGTTAGGAATAGAATGAAATAAGATGACGCATGTAGTGGACAGAGATAGAATGCGATAATAAGGCTTTTATCGAGTCAAGGTGGAATTTTTGGGAAATTTATGGATAGATTGGTAGCATTGGTGTGTATGTGTGTGTTAGAATGTTGGTATTCTGGCACTACTTTTTTTTTTTTCTGGCTTTTGTATGTGTGCCGTGTTTAGGGCTTCAGTGACTGTTTGAGACTTGGAAAGGAAGAGTAGGTTAACAAAATTCTCCACCCTTGGAAGTGATCTTTTGTGATTTCCTTGTATTTTATTGGTGCTCAAAGTTTTCTGTTACTGACCTTACAAAAATTAGAAGATCCACATTAACTTGTGAATGGTTGGCTGATTGAAATCAGAAAGTATATGACAGCTACTATAGTAGTATCACGTTCTTTGTTTGTTGTCTTTGAGGCATTTGTCAGTGGCATATTTATAGAGATATAATGAGTTTAATTTTTAAAATATTGTCAAATGCTAACAGAGACATATTTTAACTTTATTTTGTCCCTAAGGTTTAAAAGGAAACCAATGTGATTACCAACATTTAAAGTGTAGTTGGCTGTCTCTTGGCTTCTATCTCATCAGCTATAGTCCCAAAGAAGCACTTTCATCTGACATGGTAACCAAATTGGCGGAACTGAAAATCCATGATTCTACAAATTGGCTTTTATTTTTGAGTGGGTTGAGTATCTTTACGTGCCTCACACTTGTTGGAGGATATGTGATTCTTAATTTTACACTGTATTAGTAAGTAGGCAAGTTTTGCATGATTTGTCTACTAGGAAACTGTTCAGATTGAAGGTCATGGACAATGGAGGAAGACTTTTTAAATTTTTATGACAAAGTTTCTTTATTTTTTATGTAAAGCATCAAAGGTAGATGCTAAGAAGGTTCTACGGAGTATTTCAGCTACTTTCTCTCTAATTTGAGATGGTAAGAGCTGGATATTGTGTCATTTGTCTGATGGACTAGTATTTCAGGGTTTGAGATTCACATAGCTGCCTATGTTGATAAGCTGACTTATCCTTTAGCTGCTTGAACCTTTAGAAAGGGTAATATAATGCAAACTCAAATAGCTTTTGCGCTCTTTTTTCCTGTATAAGCGATTTTGTTGTATTCTTTTGGCTTTTTCTCTTCTGGAAATGGCGTATACAGAGTGGGAATAGATGGTAGATTTCTTATTGCATTTATCTTTCTAGATTATTATGGTTAGAACTTTCCATCACGTGAAGCTTACAGAGTTGGAGCAACTGCCATGATTTATTATTGGAAAGCGTAAATTTATCATCTTGGTTAACATAATGCCCAGTGGGACAATGAGGTGATTGGAGGCCATAATTGGCAGTGCCATAAGAATATTACAGAGTTTAAATAATTTCATCTAGCACTAAATATGGATACTTTAAGAAACAAAACCTTATAAAATTTCCAATTTTATCACTTCAAACAGATCCATTCCCTCTCCAACATCACAAATACTATTTCCACCTGAAAGACTATGTTGGTCGCCTGTCGCCAAATAGATTAGCTAAAAGTGAACAACAGAACTACCAATCGTCATCCATCACTTTGGCCATATCTCCTGATACCCAACATCAGCACCATCCTGCAGTTAAGCATTCAACTCTCAGACACTGGAAACTGCCAGTGTGTGGTGATAAGAGGAAGCATTTAATCAAGTGTTTTTGTTACTGATGCAGGATTTAGTCCATATACTGATTTTTTTTCTTTCTTTTTTGGTGAAACTTTGTTTCTCACTTTTGTGATTTTGTCACTTGAGATTAAAAGGTGCTTTAAACTTTTCTTTCACTTATAGTTTTATCATGTCATCAGTATGTCATGGAGAACTTGGATTTCTAGAATGTGCATAGCTATTTCAATTGATGAAGTTTAATAGAACTTAATAAGTAAGTTGTAGAACTAAGTAAGAACCTTGCCCAAAAACTCTATTAAATAGTATATCAAAATAAAGGTGAAAATATCAGCTTTGAGCAGAGGAGATATTATTTACGAAAATTGATAATAGATTAAGATCTGCTAAAAAAATTGTTTACGAAATAAAACGGAACAGAAAGTAAATGCAGGTATATCTGCAGCTGAAATTGACTGTCATAGAAACCTGCTAAGTAATCGTATATGATGTCTGGTAAGTAGGGTTGCTGACTTTCATAATTTCATGGTTAACTGCTAAAACAGCCAAAACAGTCTAGTTCTGCAACAGTCTCGACATACGCTATTTAAAGTTTCTGACTTCTTTTGTTAGTATCTTCATTTATTCCCTCCTAGACATGTAAATTCATATATTATCTGAAGAAGAAAAATACAAAGAAAGCTTTTCTATTAGTTTTCTGTGTTTTCGTTTGGTGAAGTAGATTGTGGAGCAACTACTTTCACATACAGCTTTGTAAAGACTATTGTGTAAACATCTTGTAGCACGTGAGACTGGAAAGATACAACTTGAGACGATTTTATATTCTGAAATAGTTAATTTTTATTACTTGAAGGGATCCTAAAATCACTGCATTAATAGTTTTGCAATGTTTATTTCCTGATATGAATAAATTTAATTCGTAGGGATTTCGGAAGATAGATCCTGAAAGATGGGAGTTTGGTAATGAAGATTTTGTGAAAGATCAAAAGCATCTTCTTAAGAATATTCATCGGAGGAAACCCATTCATAGCCATAGCAACCCTCAAGGTACAGTGGCTGACCCAGAACGAACAGCTTTTGAGGAAGAAATTGATAAGTTGTCACGTGAGAAGGTTGTTCTTGAGGGGAATGTTTCAAGGTTCAAACATCAACAGTCTACTGCGAAAGACCAGCTAGAAGATCTAACTCAACGTCTTAGTGGCATGGAACAGAGGCAGGAGAATATGCTTACCTTCCTTGAAAAGGCAGCTCAAAATCCAAGTTTTGTTGAACGTCTTGCTCAGAAGCTTGAGTCTATGGATGTCTCAGCATACAATAAAAAACGGAGATTGCCTTATGTTGATCAGCCCCAGTCTGTTCAAGAAAATATGATGGTGGACAACCATAGCAGTTCCAAACCTGAATTTGGTAACATATTTCCTCCGGACTTCTGCAATAAGCTCAGATTAGAGTTGTCACCAGCTGTTTCAGATATTAACTTGCTCTCACATAGCACACAAAGCTCAAATGAAGATGGTGAAATTTCACAGAAGAGGATATCTGAAGGGTGGCCAAAAGATGTACAGAAATCTGGGGGAGGTCTCTATGCCCCTGAAACTCTAGACCTGTCAGATACTGGGACATCATTTGGCTTAAAGATGGATTCACCTTTGCCACATAAAGCAGCAGGTGCTGAAAGCCCTCAACTACATTCCTTTCCACCATGTTTAACTTCTAATGAAGATGGTGATGGTCATATCTCCTGCCAATTAAACCTGTCTCTGGCTTCTTCTCCATTGCCAGTCGGTAAGAGTCAGTCTTCATCCAAGGTAGTACAAGTGGGGGAGGAAACTGGTAAATGTTCAGATGCAAGTGTTGAATGCTGATGGTAATGAGGCTGATCTCAGGATTCCAATGAAAAACACAAAACTTCCTGATGAGGATGCAACTTTGTCTTCCTCACAAAATGACAAGCAAGGGACTGCTACTCAGGCCAGGGTAAATGATGTATTCTGGGAACAGTTCCTCACTGAAAAACCAGGCTCCTCAGATACCGAAGAAGCAAACTCTAATTATAGGGCTAGTCCATACGATGAACAAGAAGATAGAAAATTAGGCCAAGGAATACCCAGAAACGTAAAGAGCGCTGAGCATCTTAGTCTTTAATGAGCGCCAAGCTTGCGACTGGACTCCTTACCCAGCTTCAGGTTATTGTCATGCTTTCCAAAAATAGATCTGCCAGCCTTTGTAAGATTTTCATATGTTGGGCCAAACTTCTTTCTTGTTGGATTGTAATAGTTCTTTGAATGATGGCTGTACAATAAATCGTAGGCTTTATGCATTAACCATGAAACAATTTTTTTCAGTTTTCCTGTAAATGGGTATACAATATTTCTGGTAATTAATTCTATTGGCAGACCATGGTTATACACTAAATTTCTTGCTCTTTACAGATACTTTTCTCCTATTTTCACAATCTCTCTAAAGCATTTGCTGGATGTCCTGTGATTATTTTCACAATCTCTAAACCCTTCGTAGGGAGTTTTGCTCTTTAATTGATTGTCCTTTCATTTCATTTGGATATGTTACTTGGGTTGGAGTTGTATGTATTCTGAATTTTTCGTTTTTACATACTCAAAAAAAGGTATATATGCTGGATGTCCTGTGATTATTTTCACAATCTCTAAACCCTTGGTTGGGATTTTTGCTCTTTAATTGATTGTCCTTTCATTTGGATAGGTTACTTGGGTTGGAGTTGTATGTATTCTGAATTTTTCGTTTTTACATTCTCAAAGAAAAAGTATATATGCTGGATGTCCTGTGATTATTCCTTGTAATAGCAGCCTAAAACTAGGGAGCAAAGCATCGCCTGTTAATTTTGAGCATTCAATCCGATGGATGCTAAACTGTGTTGTAAATCTCAATAGCAATCCACCGCATCCCTTTTGTGGTGGTTTTCCCGTGCAGCTCCATCCACTCAAGTTCCATAATTATATCTCTTACCTTCTTGTGATTGAGAAGATTAACAGATAATTGAAGAGAAGCTGGAGGTTCCCTGTTAAGATTAAGACATGAAAAATTTTGGCCTTCTGCTGTGGTTTTATTTCGTTTCTTCAGATTGAGCCATCATCACTCTTCCATGCATCAACAGAAGATAGTTTGATTGCTTCGCCAGAAATTTGGTTTGCTGTTTCTTGGTTTCAATGTGCTGTCACTATGCTGAGTTTGTGCATCGATTTTTCTGTTGCTTATTAATCTCAATGCAGTGCCTGGCGTATAAACTGTTGTAAAGACGGGTTGAATGTTGTCGAGCTTGGGATGATATGTTGTCTATAAATGCTGATTTTGGATGCTGCAAATGAATCAACAGTTGCAGTGTGTGTACATTTTGCGTTTTGTTTAGAATCATGTTGGTTGATTCCACGACATCAATGATTTTTACTTCCAGAATCTGGATACGCGTAGTTTCTCCATTGTTGACCTCAAATTCTCTCCAACTGCGAATATACTGCTTTTTCACAATTGGCAAATTCCAGGAGAATGGGAGACAGTGAGGCTACTGCCTTTTCTCCACTGAGTACAGATCAAGAATGTAATTAAACATGGCCTTTAAACTTTTTTTCTTTTTTTTTTTTTTTTTTTTTTTTTTTGGAGGAAACGATACCTTTCATATCTTACCTGAAAATTTGTACAAATTAGAGGTAAACTACCCTTGAATATTCATGTGCTTCAACTCCTAACCACAGGGGAACAGGCAAATTTTGTCAAACCATGACACACACATGATTACCTAAACTTCTATGAAAGCATATACAGCATTGCTATAACGAAAGCTCAAGACTGAGGATGTCCTATATGATATATTCGGTGAACAGCCACCCAAAATATTAAGAACACCATATCGTTTGTTGATTGCTATGTTCTTCTGATAAGAGAAATTATTTTTTATTTCTGTTTATTATTTGCCTTTCACTTCCAATTTTGGGGGGATTTCATTTGACATTGAGCAAAAACTGGATGGTTGCCCAAATGGAAAAGGACTCTTTTGGGTGAATGAAATGGAAAAGGACTCTTTTGGGTGAATGAAATGAAAAAGGAATCACTGGACGGTATCATTGCTTCGCAGTGCAAAAGACTGAAACAAAGTTTGTATACAAAACGAGCTGCTCATCGATTTTGAAAACTATTCGCTTTTTTCTCGTAACCAATAAAAAATAAACAAAAGGCAAAACACACTTTTCCTGCTTTGGTCCGCTACATTTAGACTGTATGAAAGTAGCACAAGAACATTGAAATTTGCCAAAGGGGAACCACGGAAATGAACAAACAAATGTACACCCACAACCAACAGCACCAGTACCCAAAAAAAAAAAAAAAACAAAGTTTCTGATAATTACTAACTAGTAGAAGTCAGACACTTCAATATGAATGCTCGGTTTTACAAAATATTCTGTAAATTTCTTCACGAGTCAATGAACATAAAAATGGATGAGTGGGGAGTATAAATTGTGCAACACTCACGTGGTATGCATATTCAATAATTAGTTCAACTTATGCCATGTGAATGACATCAATTATTTATAGTGAAATTAAATTTTAAATCTCATGTTATAGTAAAACTTAAATAATAAATTTCATGTTATTCAACTCTTTACATATAATTGAACTAAATAAATGTTAAATTCATCTTATACAATATTTTAAATATTATTAAAATAATTATTGTAATTGATAATGTTTGAGCAAGCCTTCCATGTTTCAATTTGGTTTATGGAAAAATTCTATATTACTATATGCTCCCTTATATACTCCCCCCCCCCCCCCCCCCCAAACAAGGCAATAGATTTGTATTGCTACTTTTGTTAACTTATATATAGCCAATGTTTTCAGAACTGGACCGGCCAGTGAATCAGAGGAGGTCCAATTCAAGGTCTGATCAATGTTTTAAAAATCGGACCGGTAAATGAACTGGAGAGGGCTTCGGTTCGAGGTCCGACCGGTCGGACCGGGGTTCAATGATTTTTTATTTTTTTAAATTTAATTTAATGTATAATATAAAATAAATACTAGATATACTCTGTTTTGTTGATCTAGTTAACCCATTAATTGTTTAAATATATTCAAATATATAAGTTAATGAATTTATTATATTCAAATATACAAGTTCATGAATTTATTATATTGAAATATACAAATTAATGAATTTATTATATTTGGTAAAAATTTTATGAAATATTCTATGTCTATAATAATTAAATTAACAAAGAAAATGACATTACAAGTATAAAACATATAATAACTATAAAAAGTAAGTGTATAGGGAAAAAAATACAGATGAAACACATATTTTAAATTCACAACTAAAGTATATTTTATTTTTAAATATTTTAAATGACAGTCTTGAATATTCTAAATTATTAAACCATATTTGTTGCTTTCACATTTTTTTACTCTTTTAATATCGTTAAGACTTATTTTTCAATGTAAATTTTAAATTTATTTTAATACCAAATAACAAAATTAACTTTGTATATAGGCCAGTTCGAGTAAATGTAATTTTTTTAAATAAAAAAAAACTTTTGTCCTATTGTAATACCCAACATGAGTAAAGGGCAAGAAGGTCATTTGGCAAAAAAAAAAAAAGTATGTCGGTGGGATATTTTTTCAAAAGAAGTAGGCAGAATTTTCTGCAAAGTGAAAGAAAGAAGCAGTGAGGAAAGAAAGAAAAGAAAAGAGAGAAGAAAGAAAGAAAAGAAAGGGAGAAGAAGAAGAAGGAAGGGGAAGGAGAAAGAAAGAGGGAAGTCCAGCCAGCAAGAGAGAGAGAGAGAGAGAGAGAGAGAGAGAGAGAGAGAGAGAGAGAGAAGAGAAATAGGGAAGAAAAGGGAAATTTTGGATTAAGCTAAATAAGGTAATTTTTATGCTTAAATTTTGTCTATTAAGTAAGTTATGATATAGTATATGATATTTTTGATAGAAATGATAGCATACATGGAGTAGAAATTGAGTAGATAGAATTTTAGAGTTTAGGAAATTTTAGGAAATTTGGAGAAAATGATTTCTTGCTATTATTTAGAGTTAATAGTTTTGTTAGGGTGTTAATTACCAATTAGAAGATGAAAGAGTTGGTTTGAGAAATTAAAGTTGAGATTTGATTATAGTTAGGCCATGTAAGATGGGTATGTAATTGAGTTAAGCCTTGAGGTTAGATTAAAGTTAGAGTATTATTTTTTTAAAGTATTTTAGTTGTTAATTTTGATCGTTATGTTATATAATAGATTCAAGAGAGCATTTGGCGGAGGAAGCCGTCTAAGGGGGTGATCGAGTTGAGATTTTTGTCCATAGCCTAATTTGAGGTAAGTGTAATACATATTATGAATCACTAGTACTATATATTGCTTGCAAAGCATTTTGTGAGTATTTTAAAGTATGCAATATGTATAAATTGAAATTGACATACATATATGTTGTTAAATGGATGTACTGTTGAGAAAATGCATACAAAGTGATTTATTTTGTACGTGAAAGTTTAAATGAGCTTGCAAAGCATTTAACGGTGAATGATTTACGTTGAGTGTATAAGATAATACATTTGACCTTTTTGTTTTTCAAAGTATGTTTTATATATTGTTAAAGCTTTAACATTAAAGAATGAAAAAGTGAATGATTGTTTGTGACAATGATTTTTGTCAAATAAAGTTGAAGAATTTAGTTGTGAAAATGATTTGACAGTAACTCTATGCAGAGCTAACTAAAACTAACAGGGTTATTGTTAGTCTGGGTGCACCTAGTATATGCCGGCTAGGGAATGTCCGCAGTGATTCCCTCCCTTCGCGGGATAGTATACCCTTCGGGAGATAGCCCTTCGGAGAACAGAGACAGATACCCTTCGGGGGATAGCCCTTCGGGGACAGAGTACCCTTCGAGGGATAGTAGGTTTTGCATAGTAGGGACTTCGAAAAATAATCAAAATTGTTTATGGAACAAAAAAAATGTGATTTTACTAATTGTTTTATGTCATATGTGATGACTACATAGATTTTATACCAAAAGTGGTGATTTAAGTAAATTGTTTAAAATAGTATTATTGTATGATTTATAATTGTTAATGATAATTGTTTATTACCTGTATGACTGCATGTATTAGGGTTTATAATACGTATATGCTTACTGAGTGTGAAAACTCACCCCTCAATATTTTTCAGTATTTTGTAGAAAGTACAGGAGTAGGATCAGAGCAGAGAATTGCATATCCACAAAATTGGAAGGTACAACCCGGTTATTTTTGTTTATCCGGGTATAGGACAAGGTTATTATTTTGAAATTGTGGCAATTTGGTATATGACTAGTTTGGTATTGTAAATGTTATTTTTGGAATAGATGCTCCGTTGGTTGTAAGTTATGAATCTTGGGATATTTATATAAAATATATGAAGTTCTTATGAGCATTTATTTTATGGTTGAATGAATGATTGATGATTTGTGTTAGTAGGTTATAAACCTATGAAATATTGTGTAAAAGTTGTGAATGAGACGATATGGTGTATTGTGAATATATTGGAAATCCTTGGGTTGGCTGAAATTTTTGTGCAGGTATTTTTAAATTTTTGGGAAAGGTCCAAATACAGAGGAGATGTTGCCGAAATTTCGGTAGAATTTAGAGGAAAGTTTAAGGCTTACGTGGTTTGGGGCGGTTTATTCCACCTCAGGCTACGTGCCGGTCATAGCCTTTAGGTTCGGGTCGTGACACCTATTTTTTAAGGTAGGTTCACATACTCAAATAATTATCAAATTTCAATTTGATTGTCTTACTATTAGTTTAGTTTTGTTACCACACCTAATGAGAGCTAATTTCTACAAATTTGTATCAATCTAGAATTTGATTTAAAATTTCTTAAAATGGCCTAAACTTTATTTAGAATCGGTTCTCAAACTTTAACTTTAGATGTATTCTCTTAAAAGTAATTTTATGTTTGACGTATCAGATTATTTAGCGCGTCAATTTGACTCTATAGAGTAGTCTCAAAAATAAAACTAACAAGTAAATCTATTTGCTTATTAGTTATTAATTTAATCAATTCTTTTTAATTTACATAATTTCTTTTAATATATCAAGAAAAGGTGTATATGTGATGCTATTAAATTGGAATCAATATATTGCATGGAAGAATATGATTTTAATAATTTGAATTGATTTTTAATTTTATTAATAAAAGAAATAGCTTTCTACCCACTTACTTCTAAGATGTCATGCATGCTTACTATTGAATAATGATTAACCATAATTCAAAATTTTAAACAAATGACTTACTAAAATACCAATTTAAACTTTTAATTAGGAGAATGTTTTGGGCATAAAAATGAATGATTAAACAATTTTGATATAAAGGGCTAATCTTAGTATGAGAGATTTTGGTAAAAGTACATCTAAGATTTCTTTCATATAATGAATTTGGATAACAAGATAAAAAGGTAAGAATCAATTAATTTCATTAAAAATAATTAATAAAGAAAACAAAAAAAAAGTTAAGAATCAATTAAATTCATTAAACATGGTTAATAAAAATAAAGAAACTAAAAAAATAAGAATGAATTAATTTTGTTATACATAATTGATAAAGGAAATAAAGAAACTAAAAATGTAATAATCAATCAATTTTATTAAAATGGTTAAAGGAAAAAACAAAATAAAGAACAAATAAAATATTTTGGAACATAAACGCAGCAAAACAATAGTGGGCTCAGTGGTTGCAACCTGAGTCTTTGCACAAGAGATCCCAGGTTCGAGGCCTATGGCCTGCAGTAGAGGTCAAAAATTTTTGGAAAAAGTCAAAGTTCAAGAAACCGCTAGTTCAACGGTTGACCGGTTCAATCCGGTTCATAGCGGTTTGAAAGATAAACAGTGATTTGCCTTGAACCAAACCGAAAGCTTGACCGGTTCGCGGTCGAACCGGTTGAACCGGTCGGTCCGGTCCGATTTTAAAAACATTGGGTCTAATCAGTCAGACTGGTGGTTCAACCTCTTTTTTTTATTCACAATTGTATAAAAAAAATTTTAAAACTAATAGTTGAAACTTAGTGAATCATACACATCATCACAAGTTTTTTCATAAATTCATCACAAATATAAATAATATTAATAAGTATCATCCAAATACTAATTAAAGTACATGTTTATTTTTCTTTCACATATTAAAGAGGTTCATAAAAAAATACCACGGAGTCTAACAACTAATTATATTATATTTATCACAAATTTATAATTGATATTGAAGGCAAATAATTTCAATGACAAAATTCCTTCATTGTCACCACAAGGCAATAGCACCTTAGTGAATATCACTACCTTGATAACTTCTTCAATTTAACCTTAAAAAGTGAAAAAGTTCAACCCAAAGATATAAGTCCGATCATCAAATTCAAAAAAAAAATCAACTAACAAAATAAACAAAAACAAAAAAAACTTTAAAAAAGAAAAGAATACAATGAAATACCTAAAAATTTAATTGCTACTAATTATCGTTTATAGTTAAAATATAAGAATTACCAATCATTATTTTCACTACTATCCAAAAGACAGCTACATTGAAATACTTCCAAATCAATACTTTCCTCAACGTAGAGATTTTTTTTTCGATGGTAATTCACTAGTAAAAAATAAAAATAAAAGGGGTAAAAATATTGAGGATATCAAATAGGCTTTGCTATAGTTAATGTTGGCAAAAATGAAAAAAAAATACCATCAAAAGCCTAGAATATTAGTAGTAAAATATAGATGTTTCATCATGTAAAAAATTAGAATGTCCATAATATTTAAGGGAAAAGTTGTAATTTTGGTTCCGCTATTTAGTTGTGCATGAAATTGGTCGCTTAATGCCTTCATTAAAACAAATATGCTTCTTAAA
>CM045569.1:10613509-10859387 GCA_024721245.1 Mitragyna speciosa
ATGCAGATCCTTACGAATACCCATTTCTTGCAAATCTAGACGCGCGCTTAGGTTATCCTTGCCTTTTCCATCTGGATCCAAAAGTGTGCGTACAATACTCCCACAAACGTTACTCTCAGTATGCATGACATCAATGTTATGAAAAAGTAAATTATCTCTCCAATACTCCAACTCAAAGAATATGCTTCTTTTTTTCCAATTATCTTTTCTAGACATATTATCATTTCCAAATCCCCTTTTCCTTTTCTTTTGCTGATCAATTGGATCTTTACCAAATACATTTTGAAAAGATTTAACTTGATCCCATATGTCCGCTCCAGATAGTCGAGTTGGCCTCGATTCCAATTCAATAGTGCCATCAAAGTGAGACTTATCATATCGAAATTTATGTCCCTCAGGTAACCACCTGCGATGACCAATATAACAATGCTTATGTCCATTTCGCAACCAACAATGTTTTGTCATACTATGGCAACTCGGGCATGCATATTTCCCTTTTGTGCTCCATCCAGATAAGTTTGCATATGCAGGAAAATCATTTATTGTCCATAGTAAAGATGCTCGCATCATGAACATTTCATTAGTTTTCGCATCAAAAGTACGAACTCCTACCCACAGTTGTTTCAACTCATCAATTAATGGACGGAGATACACATCAATATCGTTCCCAGGGGCATGTGGTCCATCAATAAGCAATATCATAAACATGTACGGCTGTGTCATGCATAACCATGGAGGCAGATTGTATGGAATCAATATTACAGGCCATGTACTATGAGAAATAGACATGGATCTGAATGGGTTAAATCCATCTGCAGCTAATCCAAGCCTTATATTCCTCGGTTCTTGGGCAAAATCTGGATGTAAAGAGTCAAAATGTTTCCAAGCAAGACTATCTGCAGGATGTCTTACATACCCATCATCTATACGACCATCAGCATGCCAAATCATTTCTGAAGCTGTTTTGGAGGACATATATAGTCGTTGCAGCCTCGGTATTAGTGGAAAGTATCTAAATACTTTTGTTGGAATTTTGGATTGTGTAGAATGTGCATCAGGTGAATCACTTGAAAATTGCTTATATCTTGGGGTCTTGCAATACTTACATTCCTTCCTATCTTGTGTTTCGTTCCAGTAAATCATGCAATCATTAGGACAGGCATGAATCTTTATGTGATCAAGACCTAAGTCTTTAATCAAACTCTTGGTTTCATCAAAAGACTTGGGCAATGTCTCACCTTCAGGAAATGAATCTTTCAAGAGCTCAAGTAACATTGTGAATGACTTGTTGCTCCACCCATCAAGACATTTTAAATGTAGCAACCGTACAAGGAAAGAGAGTTTTGAGTATTTTTTGCATCCAGGATATAACTCACGTTCTGCCTCTTTTAGCAAATTAAAAAATTTTTGGGTATCGTCGTCGAGACCTTGACAAGTACTTGTACTTGAGGCTTCAACATGTGCATTACTAGATTGATGAGCACCTGTACTTGTGGTTTCAACATGTGCCTCACCAGGCAAATTGCTAACAATATTAATTGAAGGTACCCCAAAAGCATCACCTAGCATGTCTTGCATTTCATCACATATAGCTGATTGATTATTAGCATTGGATGATGACATAGATTCACCATGAAAAATCCAACAAGTGTATCCGTCCAAAAATCCATCTACCACAATGTGTTCTACAACATCATCCTTCTTGACAAATTTCATGTTACGGCATTTGTTACAAGGACAGAGAATTTCAGATGAGTTTTTTCGATTGGAAGATGCAAACTTAACAAACTCATCAGCTCCTTTTAGGTATAGTGGATCATTCCTGTTTCTTTTGTTCAACCACGTCTTATCCATTATGTCCTACATATGTATATGACAAACTTTAAACAAAGTGAACAAGCAAGATAAGAGAAGTTTAAACATCTCTTTAGAAGGTAAATAGATGTACATATAGTATAGCAACTATAAAAGTTAAAAATCTCTTAAGAAGTTTCAACAAGCATTTACGTAATCTCAATAACAACTTGTCACAGGTAGTTAAATTTTATCTATTTCACAATCAAATGGTATATTCAAAAGCTTGAAATAGTAGACTAATATTCCTAGAGTACACTACTAAAAAAATGACTTTTTGTCACGCTTTTTTTAGTCATGGTTCCAAAATTGTGGTAAAAAGTTGACTTATTACCACAATTTTACTGCCCGTGACAAAAAACATGTATTTATTACGATATTATTTGTCACAGCTCTAAAATCGTTACAAATAGTCATTATTTGTCACGATCATAATTTGACCGTGTTAAAAAGGTACCATTTACTACAGGCAGTATATTACCGTGAAAAAAATTATTACCATTGTTCATCCTAAGTTTTTATATAAAAAGGCAAATTGCAATTGCTATTAGTCCTTAACTGATTTCTATTTTCTTCAAATTTTATCTCAGTATGAGTTTGTGTAGAATATATCCAATTGCAATTGGTTATTTGTATGAAGATGGCATTTAAGATAATGAATTCATTAAAGGAAAAAAAAGAAAAGAAAAATACAACGGAAATAATATATTAAAATAAAAGCTAAGACAAAATTTGTCACACACTCACATATAAAATGTACCAATTTAGTTACCTATGTTCACTATAAGAAAATTAAAAATATTAATTTTTACCCTTGAAATTTTAAAATTTTTACGTGTATCCTTAAAAATCTTTTTTCCCCTTTAAAATTAAAAAATTTAAATTGATCATCATAAAAACATATACTTATATATCTTGCCCCACTCAAATTGCAATTTCCATGTCCCCTTATATGTATACATGTACAAAGCATAAGAATGCTAATATATAACAATTAAATGTTTAACTCTCCATGATATATACACATATGACAATTTGGCACATTAAAAATAATTAAATATTAAATCTCCATGAGATTAATGGATGATTAACATATTAATAGAGATAATAATAATAATTTATACTTATAGATACGTACATATGCACAAAGTTTTTAATCATCTTAGCCATCACCTAAAAAACAAATATAATTATAAAGTAGTCTCTAGCAAGCATGTTTTGGAAAATTACATAGAATTTTTTAACGATTTTAACGTACAAAACCTATTATTTAACATCACATACTTAGATTCATTATTTTATTGTATTTAGTCACTTTGACAACCTAACTTCATTTTTTTAAAATTAAAACTTGAGACACAAATTAACTAGTGTCACGAGATAGTCCTGAGAAAAAATAATTTTTACTTTGAAGTAAAACGAAATTAAAGAAACACCTAAAAAAATGCTCTTTTGGCAATTAATAAGAGAAAGGGGCCAACACAACACCGTGCAAAAATTAAGTGCCAATTGGAAATATATGTACTACAAAATGACGTAGTATTGGATTTTGATGTGATTTCAAAACCAATCCAAACTCCCACTATCCTTAGAGCTCTCCGCTTCCATCTTTTACCCAAAATCAGTTACAAGTCCGCTTCCATATTTTTGCCCAAGATCAGATGCATAACCCACCAGGTGCTCGTTGATTATTTCCTTGTATCTTAATTGGTTCTAGGATTTCATGGTCAAGATTTCTAAAGTCTAGTCTAAATCTGCTCTCGGGTAAAGTTTTTCTTATTGATTGTTATAAGAATGATATGGGGTTGAAATACTTGAAAACACAATCTTTTTGAACATGGGTTCCGGTGATTTCAATTTCAAAAGAGACTGAAATGTAACTTTTTCATGTAGGATGGCTGATAAGTTGATCTTCCTAGTAGCCGAGAAGGTCAATTATATTGAAGAATAATAGTGGGCTGGCTATGGAGCAAGACAATGTATCATTTATCAATTTTTAATGGAAAATTATTTCCCTATTGGTGGTTTTTTTTTTTTTTTTGAAGGGCTGCATCATTTTTACTTGTGGATTTATAAAGGGTTATTTTTTTTCCTTCATATCTGAAGTTTCTTTATTGAAGTATGAGTTTCCATTTTTTTGTGTAGGAGGCTTCGGAGGATCCAACAGCAGTGGACAAAATGAGGTAGCCTTAAAATGACGTTTGACGTTGGGAAGCCACTGGGCAGAGGAAAGTTCGGTCGTGTATATCTATCTAGAGAAAAAAGGATCAGTGATTTTTACTTATGCTTTTAGTTTCATTTAAATGTTAATAGCCTATTAGGTGAGTTAAAAATGTGCAGAATGTTGATCTATAAAATAGATGATACTTATAAATGTTTCTTTTTTTTTTAAGTGACTAAGATTACAATATTTCAGTGAAAGACGTGCAGCTACCATGAGTCCCTATTCTACCTTCTTCTATCTCGCCACTTTATCTGACTAAAGTAGTATCGTAGATCCTAGAGATAGATTTAGATAATTTGAAATTCATCATTGAAATTGTCAATCAGTTTGAGCTTCACATTGCGAACATTTTTAGGTTTCTATTTTGTGGATGATGCATTCAAAATTTTGAACTGATTAAACATTATGGTTTCCATACTTATGGCCATGATCCAATATGTTGCATCTCTTGCTCAAGACCTCACCCATTGTCATGGAAAACATGTAATTCATAGATATATTAAGCCAGAGAACCTCCTGGTTGGTGCAAAATTTATTTTAGTTCATAATTCTAGATTGTTGCGTAGTGATTTGATTTTGTTGTGCATAGATAAATGTATCATATGAATACTTGTTCTTGACCTGTATTAAATATATACTCATTCTTGAACTTTATTAAATTGAAATATTTGTGGTGTTTGCGAAACAATTGCTCTTTTTTTTTTTAGTGATATTTTCTTACAATTTTAATTTGCATAGATTTTGAAATTATACAAATATGTCCTGCATATTATTTTTTATTGTATGCTAATGCATATTTATGATCGTTCGTTATTTTGAGGATATAGATTTCATGCCAATCTAATCAATGACTAGAGGAACTTAATGTAGAAGTGTCTCTTTCAAATAATGCCAACGCAATAAAGTTTTTTGTGCCAACTGAATTTGACACTTCTAAAGCACACTTAGTTCAAACAAAGATGACTAATTGTGACTAGGATATGCGAAAAAGACACCAATAAACTATTGTAAATATAAAAATATATATATAGCAGCCTTTGAGGCAAAACAATAGACCATGGCAATCACACCCCCCAAAAGACCAATTTTTAATTCTTTGACGTATTTCCAATCTCCTATAAATCTCCACTATAGCTTTACATAGCAGCAAGCAACGCTTTAATATATTCAACTGCATTAATGCTTGTCCAAAGCTTCCAAGAATTGACCTGCCTAATTAATTAAAGTGGGTTCGGAGTTATCCTACAAGTCCTTTGAACTTGCTATAAGTCTTTACTTCTAATGTTTATTTTACTTTTGAAATTAGCATCATAAGAATGGAACCTAGGAGAGATATGACAAGTTGCAAAATCACCTCGTCATGTTAAAGGAGATTTAAAATAATTATAAATGGATTAATATTGTTTGTATTTTACTCACTTCAACCATATTATATGAAAAGGAACCTATTTTCTCCAACCCCAAGCTTCGTGTTTGCATATCATATAGCCACATCAAGACACATGGTCACTTAAAAAGTACTTTTGGATGAATTTGAGTTGATTAAATTAAAATGCTATGTACACAGCCTTGGTGATGATGCATCCGCAAATGGAGAAGAAAAGGAGGGGAGTTGGTGAGTTGGTCTGGACTATGTAGCACATGCAGACATGTTAGGAGGCTGATGAATTTCTAGCAGAAATTTTCTGCTCATGAAATCAACCTATATTGACCTATGTTTTACCCTATAAAGTGAAGTATTTCTACCTGGGTTGAAACTTGGGATACTTGTCTTTATGGCAACTCTACTGGAGAGATTTTTTACCATTTAGGGAAGACCAAAATCATAGGCCAAAGATTTTCTCTTTTCACTCCCAGAATTAGACAAAGACTTTGTCCTCCAGCAACTTGTTAACTGCTCCCTCAAGATATATTGTTAAAATGTCTATATTATACTATTTGAAATATAGTAATTGTTTATAATTTATAATATAAGAAAATGATGTGATTGAGTTATAATGCAAAGTTAAAAAAAAAAAAGTTGTAATGCAAAGTAAGTTTCAAAACTCATTCGTAAGCTGAAACAAATGATCTATCATAGATGATTCAGACATAAGGTTGATATTGTCCCTCTCAAGATTTGCATTCTTGAATTCATATACAAAAGATAATTACTTCTAATTGTTGGAGACCGTCCTTATTTCAAAATGCAATACATCAAAATAAAATTAAAAATGCTATGTGTGATCATTTTGTCTTGCAAAACTAAATAAAATATAAAAAGAAGTCAATAACACTTTTTTTTAGCAAAAATCACAACTAACAGTGGCCTTTATATAAAAAGTTCAACTTCTACATGGCTAACACAAACACATACTATGTAATCAAGCACCATTTGGCTAATCAAGAAAGTAAAGAGTTTCCCAGAAAGATTAACCTTTGATCCTTTGACCTTCTACAACTTTGCATCCCAAACCGCACAAGTTCACCGCATAAGTTCATCACTTTTTATTCACTTTTTAACGGTTAATGCTTTCATCCTCTATTCATTGCAACACATTTTTTTTTTTTTTGGAGATAAACTGGTAGTAGATCACAATTTTTTAAACATTTAGACATGTTTTTAAACTTAAAGATTGAGTATATGCTTAGGAACTCTAGTCTAAAAATTGTAGCTAGATCCCATTTTCAATTTCAAGTACTACTGAAATGGTTGTAGTTGTGCAACTACACAGATTAAAAGGAACCAATGAAGGAAAAAGTAGCTTAAAGGAGTAGACTACCTAATGATATATCTTAGTTTTATATTCTTTATTAGACCACTATTATATAAGTACCAATTATTGGTGCTACATATGATTATATAAACTTATTAGTACTCGTGTGCTCATAATACATTTCTTAAATTTCCTACTTGAATTAATTATCTATAATAAGATAACATAACAATTCACACAAGAGTTCTAACAATTTGGGCAGAGAACTAAGATGCATTGTGACTTGCGATAGTTGCATAATACAATGAAGTAGGTAGGTCCTGTTACGTCACTAGTCCAGCTCATTAGTGCCATCATGGGTCTCTAAGACACTCTGGATGGTGGATACAACACAACCATTTTTATGTTTAATTCTTTTTCCTTTCAAGTTAACCATTTGTATCCTGCGTTCTATATTATAGTAATTTCGATCTTTACATTGTCTAAAATAAAAATGTAATTGTCTAAAAATACTACAGCAAAAGGGGGGAAAAAAGCAAATAAGAAAAAAACTATGGCAAGATTCTTAGGTGCATTAAGATTTTGTGGAGTATGCATTTCATGACTTTCATAAATTAATATAGTCATCTAAACAATTGGACAAAGTTAGGCCATGGAGTCCATAATCAAGGCAGCTTTTAACCACACTAGATATAACAAAGCTTAACTACACGAAAGAACAAGTGACTGACCTTTGCCACCAAAAATATAATTAGACAACAGCATTGAATCAAAGAGGTATAGACCTTTAAGAGAAGCTCTAAACGACTGAACAAACTCTGCAAAATCTATCTCCTCAAGTGCCTTCAACTCCTTACACATATGATTTGCCCTACAATCAATCCACCGAAAGCACATCATCCAGTCACATTAACAAACAGATTAAAAATGTACAAAATCGGAACCATTTACAAAATATACAAGGAAAAAGGAAAAGTAAAGGCGTTGCTCTATATAAAAAAATGCGTTCATGTTTGTAACTCCAAGACTCAAACTTTGTCAAATTTTCCAAAACAACTGCTATATTCCATAAATCAATGGCAGAAATATAAGCAAAATCATGAATTAAATAAAGTCATTGATATAAATGAGACCCACCTCAATTTTTGCCCACTCAAACACTCAATTCTTTGCCCATGAAATTCTTTGCCAACCCACAATTTATCATCGACAAAGAGAGGCGAAAGCCAGGTTTTTGATTACTCTGCTAATTTCACAACCAACAAAGAAATTCAACAACACGGATATGGAGTGAGAGATAGATAGTGAGAGAGATAAAGTGAGAAAGTGTGTGTGTGTGTGTGAAAGAGAGAGAGGGAGAGGGAGAGGGAGAGGGAGAGGTAGCGAGACGGGGAGAAGATGAAGATGAGACAACTAATGACCAGATGTTTGCGGGATTTAGAAAACATAGGGGAAAAGATTTTGGGGGAAAAGTTAGGCACTTAATTTAAGCGCCAGGTGAAAACCACTTAGTTCCGTATACCATTATCCTGACGTGATCAAATGCCGTAAAAAGTGTTTTGATATAACAGTTAACTAAAAGATATTTATTTTCTAACATTTAGAATGATCAGTCGTCAAATTTAAAGTGTTAAATAAAAAAAAACACAAAAGTACGACATTTGTGATTAAAAGTCACTCATTTATACGATATTTAATAAAAAATGTTGAAAAGAAACATTTTTGCCGACATTTGTAATTAACGTCAAGATTTAAATGTCGTCATTTCTTTAATTTCTTGTAGTGTGGATACCATTCGACAAAAAAAAAAAAAAAAAGACAAGAGATCTAGGACCTGCTATTAGTACACAAATTTACTGAAATGGTGGTAAAATTGACATTCAAGATAATAAATGGAATTCTTTAGATTCTGCTTTGTGAGATATCGAAGGATATCAAATTTAATTATAAAGCAGTGAATACTGTGAATTCCTTCTTATTTTCTTTGTTAAGTTGTAATTGAACACGGCCAATTTTTTATACTAAAATGATTGAGCAGCGTATAAAGATCTGTTCATGTAATTTAACCACGTGCCACAAATTTCTTTTATAAGCTTGTTTTTGGAGATGGGAATGGTGCTTGTTTTTCTTTCTTCAAGCTTTAAACTTTAGATTTTCTTTTCTGTTATACGCTCAAAGCAATCAAAGGAAAATGTTGCATGATAAAAAAATAGTATTTTTTCTTTAGAAAATTAACCAGTTTTTAAAGTTAGGTACCCTTTTTTTTTTAGAGAACTTATTATTTTTTGTTAAATTAGGAAACGAATTGATCAATACATGAAAAGGAAACTAAAGATGACACATAAATCACGGATCAACTAAGCCTTCTCGGGAGACTTAAGGGTTGATCCTATTTATGAATATTCCGTAAATATTCCATTCCAAAAATGAAAAATTTGACACAACTGAGATTTTTTTTTTTTTTTTGGGAAATTTCTACTATCAATACTGCTATATACTTTTGAAATCGATGGAGAATTTGCAATAAAAAATAGTTGATCGATCTAGCAAAAGTTAGCAAGAATAAAAATTTAGTGTTACCCATTTATTTATTCCATAGAGATAAATGTAAAGAAAAGGCAGTATTTAAAGTTTATACTATCCATAACAACAGATAAAAATTGGGCATTTTGAGTAATAAATAACAGCCCTTTTTTTGCTGTAAAAACTATGACTTTAATGTGGCAACATATAATTAATGGTATAAAACCACGCCGTTTATTGTAAACTGGCGACCCATTCGCTGACTACAGTTGAAATACGCCAAGCACTTCTTTACATTTCAAAAAGCAAACCCCAACAAACCCTTTACCATAAAAATCCCTTCAAATCCAATCAATTTCAGCAAATTAGTCAATGGAGGCAGCTGCGGCGAGTCTGATTGCTGCCGGAGGCGGCGGAGGAGGAGGTGGACCGGCGCCGTTCTTGTTAAAAACGTATGACATGGTTGATGATTCGACCACAGACGACATCGTTGCGTGGAGCCTGGGTAGAAAGAGCTTTATCGTGTGGAACCCACCTGAATTCGCCCGACTTCTCCTCCCTACTTATTTTAAGCACAATAATTTCTCTAGCTTCATCCGCCAGCTCAACACCTATGTATGTTGTTTACTTGACTGAATTTATTTGAATTGAATTTGATTGATCATATTTATATGTTGATTTTGGATTTAAATTGGGTTTATTTTTGTTTAATGATTCTTTTTTTTTTTTTTTTTGGTTGAGTATAATTGAGATTTGTTTTGATGGATTAGCAAAGATTCCTCCTTTGGGGGTGTGTGATTGTGGGTTGAATGGGATTCTAAGTCTTTTTATTATTTTGTTTATGGGTTGATTTTGGGAATTTGCTTTTTTTTATTACTGGCTTGAAGAAGAGGAATTTTTTGTGATATAGGATGTTGATGTTGTTTGTTAGATGATGAAGGAAATTTTCAGCTGTCGGGGGCCCTGCGCCCGGGGGGGGGGGGGGGGGTGCGAAAACATGCAGGTTAATGGAAGGAAAGTTAGGAATAGAATGAAATAAGATGACGCATGTAGTGGACAGAGATAGAATGCGATAATAAGGCTTTTATCGAGTCAAGGTGGAATTTTTGGGAAATTTATGGATAGATTGGTAGCATTGGTGTGTATGTGTGTGTTAGAATGTTGGTATTCTGGCACTACTTTTTTTTTTTTCTGGCTTTTGTATGTGTGCCGTGTTTAGGGCTTCAGTGACTGTTTGAGACTTGGAAAGGAAGAGTAGGTTAACAAAATTCTCCACCCTTGGAAGTGATCTTTTGTGATTTCCTTGTATTTTATTGGTGCTCAAAGTTTTCTGTTACTGACCTTACAAAAATTAGAAGATCCACATTAACTTGTGAATGGTTGGCTGATTGAAATCAGAAAGTATATGACAGCTACTATAGTAGTATCACGTTCTTTGTTTGTTGTCTTTGAGGCATTTGTCAGTGGCATATTTATAGAGATATAATGAGTTTAATTTTTAAAATATTGTCAAATGCTAACAGAGACATATTTTAACTTTATTTTGTCCCTAAGGTTTAAAAGGAAACCAATGTGATTACCAACATTTAAAGTGTAGTTGGCTGTCTCTTGGCTTCTATCTCATCAGCTATAGTCCCAAAGAAGCACTTTCATCTGACATGGTAACCAAATTGGCGGAACTGAAAATCCATGATTCTACAAATTGGCTTTTATTTTTGAGTGGGTTGAGTATCTTTACGTGCCTCACACTTGTTGGAGGATATGTGATTCTTAATTTTACACTGTATTAGTAAGTAGGCAAGTTTTGCATGATTTGTCTACTAGGAAACTGTTCAGATTGAAGGTCATGGACAATGGAGGAAGACTTTTTAAATTTTTATGACAAAGTTTCTTTATTTTTTATGTAAAGCATCAAAGGTAGATGCTAAGAAGGTTCTACGGAGTATTTCAGCTACTTTCTCTCTAATTTGAGATGGTAAGAGCTGGATATTGTGTCATTTGTCTGATGGACTAGTATTTCAGGGTTTGAGATTCACATAGCTGCCTATGTTGATAAGCTGACTTATCCTTTAGCTGCTTGAACCTTTAGAAAGGGTAATATAATGCAAACTCAAATAGCTTTTGCGCTCTTTTTTCCTGTATAAGCGATTTTGTTGTATTCTTTTGGCTTTTTCTCTTCTGGAAATGGCGTATACAGAGTGGGAATAGATGGTAGATTTCTTATTGCATTTATCTTTCTAGATTATTATGGTTAGAACTTTCCATCACGTGAAGCTTACAGAGTTGGAGCAACTGCCATGATTTATTATTGGAAAGCGTAAATTTATCATCTTGGTTAACATAATGCCCAGTGGGACAATGAGGTGATTGGAGGCCATAATTGGCAGTGCCATAAGAATATTACAGAGTTTAAATAATTTCATCTAGCACTAAATATGGATACTTTAAGAAACAAAACCTTATAAAATTTCCAATTTTATCACTTCAAACAGATCCATTCCCTCTCCAACATCACAAATACTATTTCCACCTGAAAGACTATGTTGGTCGCCTGTCGCCAAATAGATTAGCTAAAAGTGAACAACAGAACTACCAATCGTCATCCATCACTTTGGCCATATCTCCTGATACCCAACATCAGCACCATCCTGCAGTTAAGCATTCAACTCTCAGACACTGGAAACTGCCAGTGTGTGGTGATAAGAGGAAGCATTTAATCAAGTGTTTTTGTTACTGATGCAGGATTTAGTCCATATACTGATTTTTTTTCTTTCTTTTTTGGTGAAACTTTGTTTCTCACTTTTGTGATTTTGTCACTTGAGATTAAAAGGTGCTTTAAACTTTTCTTTCACTTATAGTTTTATCATGTCATCAGTATGTCATGGAGAACTTGGATTTCTAGAATGTGCATAGCTATTTCAATTGATGAAGTTTAATAGAACTTAATAAGTAAGTTGTAGAACTAAGTAAGAACCTTGCCCAAAAACTCTATTAAATAGTATATCAAAATAAAGGTGAAAATATCAGCTTTGAGCAGAGGAGATATTATTTACGAAAATTGATAATAGATTAAGATCTGCTAAAAAAATTGTTTACGAAATAAAACGGAACAGAAAGTAAATGCAGGTATATCTGCAGCTGAAATTGACTGTCATAGAAACCTGCTAAGTAATCGTATATGATGTCTGGTAAGTAGGGTTGCTGACTTTCATAATTTCATGGTTAACTGCTAAAACAGCCAAAACAGTCTAGTTCTGCAACAGTCTCGACATACGCTATTTAAAGTTTCTGACTTCTTTTGTTAGTATCTTCATTTATTCCCTCCTAGACATGTAAATTCATATATTATCTGAAGAAGAAAAATACAAAGAAAGCTTTTCTATTAGTTTTCTGTGTTTTCGTTTGGTGAAGTAGATTGTGGAGCAACTACTTTCACATACAGCTTTGTAAAGACTATTGTGTAAACATCTTGTAGCACGTGAGACTGGAAAGATACAACTTGAGACGATTTTATATTCTGAAATAGTTAATTTTTATTACTTGAAGGGATCCTAAAATCACTGCATTAATAGTTTTGCAATGTTTATTTCCTGATATGAATAAATTTAATTCGTAGGGATTTCGGAAGATAGATCCTGAAAGATGGGAGTTTGGTAATGAAGATTTTGTGAAAGATCAAAAGCATCTTCTTAAGAATATTCATCGGAGGAAACCCATTCATAGCCATAGCAACCCTCAAGGTACAGTGGCTGACCCAGAACGAACAGCTTTTGAGGAAGAAATTGATAAGTTGTCACGTGAGAAGGTTGTTCTTGAGGGGAATGTTTCAAGGTTCAAACATCAACAGTCTACTGCGAAAGACCAGCTAGAAGATCTAACTCAACGTCTTAGTGGCATGGAACAGAGGCAGGAGAATATGCTTACCTTCCTTGAAAAGGCAGCTCAAAATCCAAGTTTTGTTGAACGTCTTGCTCAGAAGCTTGAGTCTATGGATGTCTCAGCATACAATAAAAAACGGAGATTGCCTTATGTTGATCAGCCCCAGTCTGTTCAAGAAAATATGATGGTGGACAACCATAGCAGTTCCAAACCTGAATTTGGTAACATATTTCCTCCGGACTTCTGCAATAAGCTCAGATTAGAGTTGTCACCAGCTGTTTCAGATATTAACTTGCTCTCACATAGCACACAAAGCTCAAATGAAGATGGTGAAATTTCACAGAAGAGGATATCTGAAGGGTGGCCAAAAGATGTACAGAAATCTGGGGGAGGTCTCTATGCCCCTGAAACTCTAGACCTGTCAGATACTGGGACATCATTTGGCTTAAAGATGGATTCACCTTTGCCACATAAAGCAGCAGGTGCTGAAAGCCCTCAACTACATTCCTTTCCACCATGTTTAACTTCTAATGAAGATGGTGATGGTCATATCTCCTGCCAATTAAACCTGTCTCTGGCTTCTTCTCCATTGCCAGTCGGTAAGAGTCAGTCTTCATCCAAGGTAGTACAAGTGGGGGAGGAAACTGGTAAATGTTCAGATGCAAGTGTTGAATGCTGATGGTAATGAGGCTGATCTCAGGATTCCAATGAAAAACACAAAACTTCCTGATGAGGATGCAACTTTGTCTTCCTCACAAAATGACAAGCAAGGGACTGCTACTCAGGCCAGGGTAAATGATGTATTCTGGGAACAGTTCCTCACTGAAAAACCAGGCTCCTCAGATACCGAAGAAGCAAACTCTAATTATAGGGCTAGTCCATACGATGAACAAGAAGATAGAAAATTAGGCCAAGGAATACCCAGAAACGTAAAGAGCGCTGAGCATCTTAGTCTTTAATGAGCGCCAAGCTTGCGACTGGACTCCTTACCCAGCTTCAGGTTATTGTCATGCTTTCCAAAAATAGATCTGCCAGCCTTTGTAAGATTTTCATATGTTGGGCCAAACTTCTTTCTTGTTGGATTGTAATAGTTCTTTGAATGATGGCTGTACAATAAATCGTAGGCTTTATGCATTAACCATGAAACAATTTTTTTCAGTTTTCCTGTAAATGGGTATACAATATTTCTGGTAATTAATTCTATTGGCAGACCATGGTTATACACTAAATTTCTTGCTCTTTACAGATACTTTTCTCCTATTTTCACAATCTCTCTAAAGCATTTGCTGGATGTCCTGTGATTATTTTCACAATCTCTAAACCCTTCGTAGGGAGTTTTGCTCTTTAATTGATTGTCCTTTCATTTCATTTGGATATGTTACTTGGGTTGGAGTTGTATGTATTCTGAATTTTTCGTTTTTACATACTCAAAAAAAGGTATATATGCTGGATGTCCTGTGATTATTTTCACAATCTCTAAACCCTTGGTTGGGATTTTTGCTCTTTAATTGATTGTCCTTTCATTTGGATAGGTTACTTGGGTTGGAGTTGTATGTATTCTGAATTTTTCGTTTTTACATTCTCAAAGAAAAAGTATATATGCTGGATGTCCTGTGATTATTCCTTGTAATAGCAGCCTAAAACTAGGGAGCAAAGCATCGCCTGTTAATTTTGAGCATTCAATCCGATGGATGCTAAACTGTGTTGTAAATCTCAATAGCAATCCACCGCATCCCTTTTGTGGTGGTTTTCCCGTGCAGCTCCATCCACTCAAGTTCCATAATTATATCTCTTACCTTCTTGTGATTGAGAAGATTAACAGATAATTGAAGAGAAGCTGGAGGTTCCCTGTTAAGATTAAGACATGAAAAATTTTGGCCTTCTGCTGTGGTTTTATTTCGTTTCTTCAGATTGAGCCATCATCACTCTTCCATGCATCAACAGAAGATAGTTTGATTGCTTCGCCAGAAATTTGGTTTGCTGTTTCTTGGTTTCAATGTGCTGTCACTATGCTGAGTTTGTGCATCGATTTTTCTGTTGCTTATTAATCTCAATGCAGTGCCTGGCGTATAAACTGTTGTAAAGACGGGTTGAATGTTGTCGAGCTTGGGATGATATGTTGTCTATAAATGCTGATTTTGGATGCTGCAAATGAATCAACAGTTGCAGTGTGTGTACATTTTGCGTTTTGTTTAGAATCATGTTGGTTGATTCCACGACATCAATGATTTTTACTTCCAGAATCTGGATACGCGTAGTTTCTCCATTGTTGACCTCAAATTCTCTCCAACTGCGAATATACTGCTTTTTCACAATTGGCAAATTCCAGGAGAATGGGAGACAGTGAGGCTACTGCCTTTTCTCCACTGAGTACAGATCAAGAATGTAATTAAACATGGCCTTTAAACTTTTTTTCTTTTTTTTTTTTTTTTTTTTTTTTTTTGGAGGAAACGATACCTTTCATATCTTACCTGAAAATTTGTACAAATTAGAGGTAAACTACCCTTGAATATTCATGTGCTTCAACTCCTAACCACAGGGGAACAGGCAAATTTTGTCAAACCATGACACACACATGATTACCTAAACTTCTATGAAAGCATATACAGCATTGCTATAACGAAAGCTCAAGACTGAGGATGTCCTATATGATATATTCGGTGAACAGCCACCCAAAATATTAAGAACACCATATCGTTTGTTGATTGCTATGTTCTTCTGATAAGAGAAATTATTTTTTATTTCTGTTTATTATTTGCCTTTCACTTCCAATTTTGGGGGGATTTCATTTGACATTGAGCAAAAACTGGATGGTTGCCCAAATGGAAAAGGACTCTTTTGGGTGAATGAAATGGAAAAGGACTCTTTTGGGTGAATGAAATGAAAAAGGAATCACTGGACGGTATCATTGCTTCGCAGTGCAAAAGACTGAAACAAAGTTTGTATACAAAACGAGCTGCTCATCGATTTTGAAAACTATTCGCTTTTTTCTCGTAACCAATAAAAAATAAACAAAAGGCAAAACACACTTTTCCTGCTTTGGTCCGCTACATTTAGACTGTATGAAAGTAGCACAAGAACATTGAAATTTGCCAAAGGGGAACCACGGAAATGAACAAACAAATGTACACCCACAACCAACAGCACCAGTACCCAAAAAAAAAAAAAAAACAAAGTTTCTGATAATTACTAACTAGTAGAAGTCAGACACTTCAATATGAATGCTCGGTTTTACAAAATATTCTGTAAATTTCTTCACGAGTCAATGAACATAAAAATGGATGAGTGGGGAGTATAAATTGTGCAACACTCACGTGGTATGCATATTCAATAATTAGTTCAACTTATGCCATGTGAATGACATCAATTATTTATAGTGAAATTAAATTTTAAATCTCATGTTATAGTAAAACTTAAATAATAAATTTCATGTTATTCAACTCTTTACATATAATTGAACTAAATAAATGTTAAATTCATCTTATACAATATTTTAAATATTATTAAAATAATTATTGTAATTGATAATGTTTGAGCAAGCCTTCCATGTTTCAATTTGGTTTATGGAAAAATTCTATATTACTATATGCTCCCTTATATACTCCCCCCCCCCCCCCCCCCCAAACAAGGCAATAGATTTGTATTGCTACTTTTGTTAACTTATATATAGCCAATGTTTTCAGAACTGGACCGGCCAGTGAATCAGAGGAGGTCCAATTCAAGGTCTGATCAATGTTTTAAAAATCGGACCGGTAAATGAACTGGAGAGGGCTTCGGTTCGAGGTCCGACCGGTCGGACCGGGGTTCAATGATTTTTTATTTTTTTAAATTTAATTTAATGTATAATATAAAATAAATACTAGATATACTCTGTTTTGTTGATCTAGTTAACCCATTAATTGTTTAAATATATTCAAATATATAAGTTAATGAATTTATTATATTCAAATATACAAGTTCATGAATTTATTATATTGAAATATACAAATTAATGAATTTATTATATTTGGTAAAAATTTTATGAAATATTCTATGTCTATAATAATTAAATTAACAAAGAAAATGACATTACAAGTATAAAACATATAATAACTATAAAAAGTAAGTGTATAGGGAAAAAAATACAGATGAAACACATATTTTAAATTCACAACTAAAGTATATTTTATTTTTAAATATTTTAAATGACAGTCTTGAATATTCTAAATTATTAAACCATATTTGTTGCTTTCACATTTTTTTACTCTTTTAATATCGTTAAGACTTATTTTTCAATGTAAATTTTAAATTTATTTTAATACCAAATAACAAAATTAACTTTGTATATAGGCCAGTTCGAGTAAATGTAATTTTTTTAAATAAAAAAAAACTTTTGTCCTATTGTAATACCCAACATGAGTAAAGGGCAAGAAGGTCATTTGGCAAAAAAAAAAAAAGTATGTCGGTGGGATATTTTTTCAAAAGAAGTAGGCAGAATTTTCTGCAAAGTGAAAGAAAGAAGCAGTGAGGAAAGAAAGAAAAGAAAAGAGAGAAGAAAGAAAGAAAAGAAAGGGAGAAGAAGAAGAAGGAAGGGGAAGGAGAAAGAAAGAGGGAAGTCCAGCCAGCAAGAGAGAGAGAGAGAGAGAGAGAGAGAGAGAGAGAGAGAGAGAGAGAGAGAAGAGAAATAGGGAAGAAAAGGGAAATTTTGGATTAAGCTAAATAAGGTAATTTTTATGCTTAAATTTTGTCTATTAAGTAAGTTATGATATAGTATATGATATTTTTGATAGAAATGATAGCATACATGGAGTAGAAATTGAGTAGATAGAATTTTAGAGTTTAGGAAATTTTAGGAAATTTGGAGAAAATGATTTCTTGCTATTATTTAGAGTTAATAGTTTTGTTAGGGTGTTAATTACCAATTAGAAGATGAAAGAGTTGGTTTGAGAAATTAAAGTTGAGATTTGATTATAGTTAGGCCATGTAAGATGGGTATGTAATTGAGTTAAGCCTTGAGGTTAGATTAAAGTTAGAGTATTATTTTTTTAAAGTATTTTAGTTGTTAATTTTGATCGTTATGTTATATAATAGATTCAAGAGAGCATTTGGCGGAGGAAGCCGTCTAAGGGGGTGATCGAGTTGAGATTTTTGTCCATAGCCTAATTTGAGGTAAGTGTAATACATATTATGAATCACTAGTACTATATATTGCTTGCAAAGCATTTTGTGAGTATTTTAAAGTATGCAATATGTATAAATTGAAATTGACATACATATATGTTGTTAAATGGATGTACGTTGAGAAAATGCATACAAAGTGATTTATTTTGTACGTGAAAGTTTAAATGAGCTTGCAAAGCATTTAACGGTGAATGATTTACGTTGAGTGTATAAGATAATACATTTGACCTTTTTGTTTTTCAAAGTATGTTTTATATATTGTTAAAGCTTTAACATTAAAGAATGAAAAAGTGAATGATTGTTTGTGACAATGATTTTTGTCAAATAAAGTTGAAGAATTTAGTTGTGAAAATGATTTGACAGTAACTCTATGCAGAGCTAACTAAAACTAACAGGGTTATTGTTAGTCTGGGTGCACCTAGTATATGCCGGCTAGGGAATGTCCGCAGTGATTCCCTCCCTTCGCGGGATAGTATACCCTTCGGGAGATAGCCCTTCGGAGAACAGAGACAGATACCCTTCGGGGGATAGCCCTTCGGGGACAGAGTACCCTTCGAGGGATAGTAGGTTTTGCATAGTAGGGACTTCGAAAAATAATCAAAATTGTTTATGGAACAAAAAAATGTGATTTTACTAATTGTTTTATGTCATATGTGATGACTACATAGATTTTATACCAAAAGTGGTGATTTAAGTAAATTGTTTAAAATAGTATTATTGTATGATTTATAATTGTTAATGATAATTGTTTATTACCTGTATGACTGCATGTATTAGGGTTTATAATACGTATATGCTTACTGAGTGTGAAAACTCACCCCTCAATATTTTTCAGTATTTTGTAGAAAGTACAGGAGTAGGATCAGAGCAGAGAATTGCATATCCACAAAATTGGAAGGTACCACCCGGTTATTTTTGTTTATCCGGGTATAGGACAAGGTTATTATTTTGAAATTGTGGCAATTTGGTATATGACTAGTTTGGTATTGTAAATGTTATTTTTGGAATAGATGCTCCGTTGGTTGTAAGTTATGAATCTTGGGATATTTATATAAAATATATGAAGTTCTTATGAGCATTTATTTTATGGTTGAATGAATGATTGATGATTTGTGTTAGTAGGTTATAAACCTATGAAATATTGTGTAAAAGTTGTGAATGAGACGATATGGTGTATTGTGAATATATTGGAAATCCTTGGGTTGGCTGAAATTTTTGTGCAGGTATTTTTAAATTTTTGGGAAAGGTCCAAATACAGAGGAGATGTTGCCGAAATTTCGGTAGAATTTAGAGGAAAGTTTAAGGCTTACGTGGTTTGGGGCGGTTTATTCCACCTCAGGCTACGTGCCGGTCATAGCCTTTAGGTTCGGGTCGTGACACCTATTTTTTAAGGTAGGTTCACATACTCAAATAATTATCAAATTTCAATTTGATTGTCTTACTATTAGTTTAGTTTTGTTACCACACCTAATGAGAGCTAATTTCTACAAATTTGTATCAATCTAGAATTTGATTTAAAATTTCTTAAAATGGCCTAAACTTTATTTAGAATCGGTTCTCAAACTTTAACTTTAGATGTATTCTCTTAAAAGTAATTTTATGTTTGACGTATCAGATTATTTAGCGCGTCAATTTGACTCTATAGAGTAGTCTCAAAAATAAAACTAACAAGTAAATCTATTTGCTTATTAGTTATTAATTTAATCAATTCTTTTTAATTTACATAATTTCTTTTAATATATCAAGAAAAGGTGTATATGTGATGCTATTAAATTGGAATCAATATATTGCATGGAAGAATATGATTTTAATAATTTGAATTGATTTTTAATTTTATTAATAAAAGAAATAGCTTTCTACCCACTTACTTCTAAGATGTCATGCATGCTTACTATTGAATAATGATTAACCATAATTCAAAATTTTAAACAAATGACTTACTAAAATACCAATTTAAACTTTTAATTAGGAGAATGTTTTGGGCATAAAAATGAATGATTAAACAATTTTGATATAAAGGGCTAATCTTAGTATGAGAGATTTTGGTAAAAGTACATCTAAGATTTCTTTCATATAATGAATTTGGATGACAAGATAAAAAGGTAAGAATCAATTAATTTCATTAAAAATAATTAATAAAGAAAACAAAAAAAAAGTTAAGAATCAATTAAATTCATTAAACATGGTTAATAAAAATAAAGAAACTAAAAAAATAAGAATGAATTAATTTTGTTATACATAATTGATAAAGGAAATAAAGAAACTAAAAATGTAATAATCAATCAATTTTATTAAAATGGTTAAAGGAAAAAACAAAATAAAGAACAAATAAAATATTTTGGAACATAAACGCAGCAAAACAATAGTGGGCTCAGTGGTTGCAACCTGAGTCTTTGCACAAGAGATCCCAGGTTCGAGGCCTATGGCCTGCAGTAGAGGTCAAAAATTTTTGGAAAAAGTCAAAGTTCAAGAAACCGCTAGTTCAACGGTTGACCGGTTCAATCCGGTTCATAGCGGTTTGAAAGATAAACAGTGATTTGCCTTGAACCAAACCGAAAGCTTGACCGGTTCGCGGTCGAACCGGTTGAACCGGTCGGTCCGGTCCGATTTTAAAAACATTGGGTCTAATCAGTCAGACTGGTGGTTCAACCTCTTTTTTTTATTCACAATTGTATAAAAAAAATTTTAAAACTAATAGTTGAAACTTAGTGAATCATACACATCATCACAAGTTTTTTCATAAATTCATCACAAATATAAATAATATTAATAAGTATCATCCAAATACTAATTAAAGTACATGTTTATTTTTCTTTCACATATTAAAGAGGTTCATAAAAAAATACCACGGAGTCTAACAACTAATTATATTATATTTATCACAAATTTATAATTGATATTGAAGGCAAATAATTTCAATGACAAAATTCCTTCATTGTCACCACAAGGCAATAGCACCTTAGTGAATATCACTACCTTGATAACTTCTTCAATTTAACCTTAAAAAGTGAAAAAGTTCAACCCAAAGATATAAGTCCGATCATCAAATTCAAAAAAAAAAATCAACTAACAAAATAAACAAAAACAAAAAAAACTTTAAAAAAGAAAAGAATACAATGAAATACCTAAAAATTTAATTGCTACTAATTATCGTTTATAGTTAAAATATAAGAATTACCAATCATTATTTTCACTACTATCCAAAAGACAGCTACATTGAAATACTTCCAAATCAATACTTTCCTCAACGTAGAGATTTTTTTTTCGATGGTAATTCACTAGTAAAAAATAAAAATAAAAGGGGTAAAAATATTGAGGATATCAAATAGGCTTTGCTATAGTTAATGTTGGCAAAAATGAAAAAAAAATACCATCAAAAGCCTAGAATATTAGTAGTAAAATATAGATGTTTCATCATGTAAAAAATTAGAATGTCCATAATATTTAAGGGAAAAGTTGTAATTTTGGTTCCGCTATTTAGTTGTGCATGAAATTGGTCGCTTAATGCCTTCATTAAAACAAATATGCTTCTTAAAATTTTTAATACTAGGCAGAGTGGGACGATTGAGAAAATTTTAACAATCGCAAATATAATATAGTAATGTGTAATTAATACAAAAAATACAACTTAGTCACATGCATGTTACGTGGCAGTCATTACAAAAAACATATTAGAATTTTGAGTTTGAATTTGCATTTTAACTTCAAGGAGCCAAATGTTAAACTTTTAATTAGGAAAATATTTTAGTCATAAATTAATAATTAAACAATTTTGATAAAAGGACTAGTCTTAGTATGAGAGATTTTAGTAAAAATAAATAAGAGATGTCTTTAATATAATGAATTTATATGCCAAACTAAAAATGTAAGAATCAATGAATATTATTAAACATGACTAATAAATGAAACAAAGAAATAAAAACAGTAAGAATCAATTAAATTCATTAATCAAAACAAAGAAACTAAAAAAGTAAGAATCAATCAAATTCATTAAACATGATTAGTGGAAATAAAGAAACTAAAAATGTACGAATCAATTAATTTTGTTACAAATGATTAATAAATGAAACTAAAAGAAAGAATAAATAAAATGATTCACAGTTACAAAGCAACAAGAAACAGCATGGCTTGGTGGTTGGGAGCTTGCAATCAAAATGAGAGGTCCCAGTTCAAATATTCATAGGACCTCTCATTTGATTCTTCAAAAAAAAAAATTTAATTCAAAAACCGATAGTTCAATGGTTCAACCGTTCAATGCGGTTTGCATGGTTTGACCGGTTCTTGCCGATTCTTTGCACTCTTCCAGCTTTCATGGTGGATCGGACCGAAAGCCTAGCTGGTTCACGATTCAACTGATCGAACTGGCCAGTCTGATCCGATCCGAGTTTGAAAGCACTGTATACAGCGGGGCAACAACCCCATGTTAGACTATGCGATCGCTTGAATCCATAAGCGGAAATTTTCTTCCCACATGATAGCATTCTTCAAATCTATAATTACATGCTACTAAATTTGCTTTACAACTGACTTACTGAAATGAGCAAGAATGAAAAAGTGAGCTTAATAGCAAAATGTTTTCTAACGTGGTATATGCTACATTATATACGCTAATATATGTAGCATCTCACCATTTTAGCCACTTGAGTATTTCACAAACATTTTTCGCATATGATAACATAATGTAGTTGGATTGTCAAATCACTGATTTTTAAGAAATTTTGAACTAATTTTATCAAACTAATATTTTTTGAATTGTTGTAACCCTCGAAGATTATGCACAAACATAGACAATAAACATTGAAAGGATGGTGGTAGGTCACTCTCATTGATCCATTGTTTTTGTCTCGCAAATAGTAACATAGTTAGTAGTAGCTGTAGGTGTACACTGTACACTCTGACCACTACCAACATTAATGTCTACCCTCATCCAAAAACAAATCAATCTCACTGCCAATATTTCAAGGAATAATTTCATAATCATCTCTTGAGGTTTCTGACAATTTCACTGAGCTCCCTTCTAATTTGTAATATTATACTAACCTCCCTTGGCCACTTGAAATGACCATAATGACCTTAGTCTATTAGATGAATTCCAATACTCTAAGAACTAAAAAGAGGAAAAAAGAAAGCAGTCATTGAATATTACTCTCCCACCTCTCCCAATCCTCTCTATCGCTGGTTGTGTCTAATCCTCTTCTATCCCTTTCTATGGCGTCAATTTATCTAACCTTGCATATCTTTGTCTAACATCTATCATTCTCTTCATTTTTTTTGGATTCTCTGCATAGGAGCAACAAATATTACTCTTAAGAATCCTTACTTTTCCATGTTCATACCACAGTAAATATACCAAACTCAAACTCTCACACTCGTAACCTCCATGATGGACAAATACGGCCAAGAGCATCAGCAATCATATTGTTTCCTAGATTAATTTTTTATTGAGATTTTTTTGATTGTCTAAATCAATATGCTTTGGGATTACAATGGGATTTTTATTTCTGCTTTTTCTTGTGAATTACTTAAGTTTATATCAAGATTATCGAGTTTGATAAAAAAGAAATGGCAAATGAGATATGAGAGCTGGAACTTGGGAACTTGGGATTTGTTTTCCAATTCATATTGGAATTTTGTTTCCAATGATTTTTTGGCTATTTGATGTCCAATCCAGATTTGAGCCTTGAGGTCACTTTTTTGGTTCTTAGATACAAAGGGCTCCAATTGAAATTGAATTCTTGGTTTGTGGCCATTGATTCATGAATTTCATATTGAATTTGGCTTCAGTGGACCTGAAAAAAAGAAGCTTTTGCAACATATCCTTGGGATTTGATGTCAATAAGAGCAATCCAATCTTGGTGCTGCCATTTTTGCTATTGTTTTAGAGATTTTCTTGTAGGCTTTGATGGATAGCAGAAAAAGGGGGCATGGAATTTGTCAAAGAAACCGAGAATGGCTACTAAATGCCAACTAACTCTGGGAAAGAAGCGGTGTTGCAGCAACGATGGCAATGGTGTGGTGGTGGTGCTGGTGTTCATGGCTATTTCATTAAAATTTGTATTGTTTTGAGTAAGTTTCAAAGGGCATTATAGGGTATTCAAAAGGAATTTTAATAAGTTGGGTTTTTTTTGTTACAAAATGTAAGGAAATATGGGGTGTAAATGTAATATTTCAAATTAGAGGGGTACTGAGTGAAATTGTCAGAAACCTCAAAGGAGGTTTCTGAAATTATCCCATAATTCAAAAATTGAAATCTCACTCTCTCAGTCCACTCTCAACTGACAACAATGGAGAAAACTCTAAAACCAACTTCAACTCACAAAATGCTCAAAACTCAGCTGCAACCCTCTGACAAACTCCTCATATCTACATTGCTAATATTTTTCTTGATGAAAATGTGTTGTGGGATGTCAGTTTTGGACCTGAATTCAGTGAAAACAGGTGAATTGGATACAACGGTGAAAAGGGTTTGTGTTGGAAAGATTAGTGGTTACCCAACTTTGCCAGTGGAACAAGAGATGGATTTTGAGAACAATAAAAGGATGCTGCTTTTGCAGAGGAGGTTCATTAGTTACGATACGTTGAAGAGGGATTTTGCTCCATGTAATAGGCCTGGTTCTTCTTACTATAAGTGCAAAGCTATTGGTCCAGTCAACACTAATAACAGAGGTTGTGAAATTATCACAAGGTGTAATAGGCGAGATTAGTATTAGACGTCAAGGAAGAGGCCATGGAATTGATAAAGCAAGAATTTGGTCTTCCTTGGATTTCATGTTCAGGACTGCAAGATTCCACCCTAGTTTCTCAGCAGAAGTAACAATTTGTTTTGGCTCTTCGATTGGTTTTTTAATGACTTTGGGTCTTTTACAAAGTATTTCCGAAGGCCTGATGTAAATTTTAGAATATCATCTGTATTAAAAGTTCTGAAACATTAAATAGCATTGAAGTGAATGTCTTGGGTTAGATATGCTGTAATAGTACAATCTCTTTATGTATGATGTCCAAATATATATATGTTGCGCCCCAAAATGACACACGATGGGGTCGTTAACTGTTGCGTCCCAAAAAGACAGTCCGGTCCGAGACCTTTTTTGAAAAGAAAGTTTTTTTTGGAAAAAACTGTGCGTATGTGAGAAAAATCGAGTTTTTATTGAAAAAATATTTATTTAAAAAAATGGTATTTTGAAAAGTAAAAGAAGGCCGGGACTAAAAAAATGTGACATTTTTTGACCGACTAATTTTTGAAAAAGGGTTTTATTTTAAAATGGAGTCACCACTTGGTATTGAGTTAGGGTGTACCAAGTCACTCGAAAAATCGTTTAACAAAACAAAAACAAAAATAAAAAATGTTTAAAAACCATTTTTCGACTCGGTCTACGAAAAATGAGAGAAAAAAGTCCAGAAGTCACATTTGAAGAAAGGGAAAGCAAAGGCTCACGCCTAAGGCACCCTTTCCACCTAGCCGAAACTAGTTGCGAGATTTAATCAAAATTTCCTAAGTTGACCCTAAGTTCTATCGCATTCGAATGTACCTAAATGAATGCAAATTCTAAAATCTAAATGTGGGTATTGGGAGGGTAGAAATGTCTCGTCGAGACTTTGTCGGAATTACCGCATTAATTGCAAAATCCGAGTCGAGACCTAGAGAGGGTCATGAGTGTTTATGCAAAATAAAATGCAAAAAGAAAAGAAAAATAGTAATATAGATAATAAGTGGTCGAAGAAAAGTGGGAATGCAACATGTAATTTTCTAACGAAAAACCGAAGGTTTCAAGTAGATTCCTTGACTCGTTGTACATATAATTTTCTAACTAAAAAATAGCTTAGTAGTCAACTAATCCCATCTGGTTTTATACCATTGCCTACATCTCTAAAACATAAAAAGAAAGAGAGCAAGAAAGGACTTGGAGGGGGCTGCAGATGAGAGGAGTGGTTTAAAATGAAATGATCGAGGTGAGTGGAGTAGCACTGTTGATTTTAATACAGATAGAAACAATTAAACATCGACCTTGTTGTTTTGGCCAACATTTTCTATCATTACCATCCTTTTTCCCATTTGAAGACTCAAAAACATGAAGTTTTGGTTATTCAGTTGTAAAATTTTCAAAGCTGAACATTTCAATTTCGAAACAAGAGATTTCAACTATTCAAGAAAGGTTTCACAAAATTTAGATGCTAACCAAAAACATTCTTCCATAACCATTAGATCAAGATAACTTTCCTTACTATGTACGATATTAACTTAAAAACTTAATACTTTCTACATAAAACTTCTATTTTGAAAGCATTAAGATAGATCATGCAAGTGCCTATAATGTGAGAGATAAGTCTGTAAAAATTTTGTAAAATGACTTTATTTGTGGACGGATGAAACTTAAAAAGTTTTGAATGCTTAAAAATCCATAAAGTTTAAATCATGTTTTAGAATGGGTATTGTATTACAAAATGAGTTTATTGGAATTTTTGAAAATTTAAATCATCATTTAGAATGTTTCAATAAAACCCAAGTTTTCTAGTACCCTGAAACATAAACATCTTTGGATTTTTTTTTTTTTTTTTTGACAAGAGAATATCTCCTTGCGATACAGTTGTTTAACTTCAAACAGAGTAAAGTAAATTCTCTTCCATTATGATTTTTTTTTCTTTCTGGAAATTGTCAAATTTACTTTATTCTTTCTTCCTTTTTTTTCTTTTTTTTTTATTTGGGCTAATTCCTAATCTCCTTAGTTTTAGATTTAAGTATTTAAGACAATGACGCCAAGAAAAGTACATTTTCCGAATATATAGCTTTTTACGTCTTCTGATTTTTATTTTCTGTTTTATTCAGCCTCCACCTAAAAACTTACTCCGACACGGTGACAAGAGAGAGAACAATGACTACGTGCAATGCATGGGATCGTACATTTAATAAAAATAACATAATTATCAAAAGTAATTTAGAAATAATATAAATATCTTTTGGTAGTTTTTCATATTTTAGTTCTTTGATGAAAATTAGTATATTTTGCATAGTAGCATCCAATCAAAATATTTGACAACATCTGACATTATTAAAATAGACAACTTTAGGGAAATGAAATATTCAAGGCTCCATAACCATGAAAGGTTAAGTCCATCTATGTGTCTATGACAATAGAACATTTATACATCATTTTTAATTATTTTCGATATTTAGCAGAGATTGCAAAATTTAAGAATTTACAATTTTGTATTTTTATTTTTGATAGGGAGGTAGAACTAGTATTTTCCCGTGCTTTGCTTGAGATTATATGTTTAATTAATATTCCTCTTGATTAAAAACATTGTTTGAGATTGTACACACACACACAAAAATCGCTTCATGATAGATTTTCATATCACTAATTTGGGGTATAGACCACATGCAAACTTCATCCATATACTGCACCTAATCCAAACTACTGCAAACTACATGTTTAAATTGAATGGAAACCATGAAAGTTAATGAATCAATTTCCATGACATTAAAACAGATGGAACAATCAATCATATCAAATCAAAGGTGTTAAAAAGTTGAAAACATATTAAGAAGTGAATGAGTAACATACCTCTAGGCACGGATTCAATCCCTTCGATTGTGCTTGAAATTATCTGCAATGGAAAAAAAAAAAAAAAAGAAAAAAAAGAGGTAGTAAAATTTCCGTGATTTTAAAGTAGATGATCAATCAATCATATTAGACATAATAATACGTCAATGAGTAACATACATCTCTGAACGGATATGATCCCTTCGTCCTTGAAATTATCTGCAACGGAAAAAGAGAGGTAGTAAACTTTTTTATTGTTGCATGGGAAACTGCAACAGTTCTATTGATAAGACATCCCTAGATTAAAAATGTACGTAGAGGCATCAAATTGGCGAGTTAGAAGGATAAGTTGCATAGTGGATCTACGTTTTGAATGCAAGCATCGGAATATATAAAGAATTATAATAATACTAATATGGATGGATGAGAATTGCACAAATCGTGGGAAGATTAAAAACGAATCATATTTTTTTGTAAGAATTTGAGGATTTATGGAGATACGGAAAAAAAAAGAGGAATTTACATGGAAGTGGGTTTCATATGTCTTGTGTAAACAAAGCTTGTTAAATAAAATCAATTAATTTAATCGTTTAAAATATAATCTTTAATACAGATACTTATACTAAGTTTAATGGAGAACATGGAATTGTTGGTTATAGAAATGATTGCAATCAAGTCTATGGTTCATAAGCAAAGTAGGATGAAATTACGCCATTAATATTAATGTTTAAGAGATAATATGGTAAGCTATGGAGATAAAATAGGACAAATTACACCTTAATTAAGTGTTAGAAAGAAATTAACAGAAAAAAATTAAACAGCAAAGGTTATTAGAATAAACCACAAATCAGCCATAAACTTTGATTTTTGCGAAGGATTATTAGGAAATAAGTTACCCAATTAAACTTCATGTTAAAAAAGGTAATAAGCTTACTCAACAAAAGAAAAAGGAAATGGTTAATACTAAATTATAATAGATAATATGGTAACAACGCATGGAGATAAAATAGGAAAAGCTACATCTTTAGTTAAGGGGTAGAAAGAAATTAACATAAACAAATTAAAGAGCAATGGAGATTAGAATAAATAATACATGAGTCCCGAACTTTAAATTTGGGAAGGTTCATTAGGAAATAAGTTACTAATTTAAATTGCACGGAAATCATGGGCCATAATGCACACATGATGAGTTTTGGAGATGTTTATCGAATATGATGTGCATCTGCAACCTGTTGTTTTTATGGGCATTTGTTTTAGAGAAATCAAGGAGGGCAAATAGATATAAGTATACTGACATCATTATTGATGTTTGAAAAAATAACTATCATTATCATTCAATCAAAATGAAAGTGATTAATTGGGAACTTTATGATTCTCCAAAATACTACTCTATCAAACTCATTGAAGACCTCATGGTCTCATATCATCTTAGTTTTGGTAATTAACAAACTAATGATAATGTTACTACTGTTTTATCAAGTTATCTTTGTAGTAAAATCATTAGAAAACTAATGACAATATTTACTAATATTTTATTAAGTTATCTTTGCTGTAAAATTATTAGGAATCAAAAGAAAATAAAAAAATGCAAAGTGGTGCTCATCTGAACGACCTTCCGAATGCAGCAGAAGTGATGTAGACGCCCGAATCAAGTAGGAAATGGCTAAAGGTTAGAGAGCATCCGGATAAGAGTTCGGACACACCATGTGGACGTCTGGACAATCAGAAAAGTTCAAGACACAACTGACTAGAAGGTATCCGGACGTAGGTCCAGACGAGAATGTGGATGTCCAGATGACATCCGAACGTAGGATGTGAATGTCCGAATGACATCCGGACGCAGGATGCGAGCTTCCAAATCATGAATTCTGTATCTAACAGCTAGTTTCTATATTTGACAGTTGGAGCCATTTTCAATACATTTTCACCCCATATATATACCAATTAGTGTAGTATTGTTTGTAACCTTTGCCTACTTAGTTTACAAGTGTTTTAAAAGTGATTTTGGGATAAAGTACTCTTGTGTGAGTTGTGCTTGTAGTTCTAAGTGAAGTTGTTGGTTGGAATTGTGAGAGCTTTTCTAAGTGTGGTTGAGAACTATCAAGTGTAGCAAAGTGTGGGGGTTATGAGTGATTGTAAAACTCTTAGCTAGTCTCGATAAAGCTTAGTATGATCAAAGTGGGGACTTTAGGTCAACTAGAGCTAAGAAGAGAGAGCAAGAGTGATCCTCCTTTTTGTACGTGTTGGTTAGCTTTACCAACTTAAGAAAAAGCTCATAATGGATTGAATTTTAAGTGGTTATACTTGGGAGCGGACGTAAGTACTGAACCACTATAAAAATTGTGGTGTTCTTTCTTTATTGTTTTGTTACCACTAAAAAAAAAATCATTATTATTGCAAGTTCATCTTTTGTTACATTGGTTGCATTATTATTTTTGGAGCCAACACTCATCAATTCTTTTAAAGGGAATGATACCAGTTGTACTACTAAACCAAACATGTTAGAGAGAATCATTAAAATCCACAATTATTGTGGGATTAATAATATCTATAATGATATTGATTGAGGAATTTGAATCATATAGTTCTTTTAGTGTTTTTGAAACAATCTTACCTTTAGTAAATTTGTACTTTCTTCATCCATTGAATAAAGCGACACTTATAATATAAATAATAATTTTGATAACTAAATGCACTTAGATGTTTTAATTTACTGAAACTGGAAGTTGAGTCTTAATGAAAATACTACGGCAATTAAGGGACGTAATAATCTGCCTAGTAGAAAAAAATGGACCTTAAAATAGAAAGAGACATTCGTCCATTGAGGGGGAAAAAAAGGAGTTAAGGTGGAATTTGATAAAATTAAAATCTAAATCTAAAGTTTGAAATATGAAATTTAAGTGCTAAAAATTGATAAATTTACACATGTTTGAGAATTAACTGAATTTACGCATTGAATTTGAATATCTCGTCTCATAAATATAACAAATTTATCTTAATTTTTTTTTTTTTGGTGAGAGATGACAAGTATATTTGTGTGTATGAATGTGTTAAAGAAGGCATGTGTACATGTGTGAAAATATATGCATGAAAAAGTGTCTGTATGTATGAAAAAAATTATAGTTCTGGTAATATATTAGGTTAAGAACTATTTCAATTTAGGAAAGTATGTTAACAATTAATGAGATGTTAACAATTAATGAGAATTTGCAAAAATATACTCAGCATCAAATCAGATATCAAGAATCATTTTAAATTATTTTGAAAATCAAGATAGAGAATTAGAAATTTTTCACAATTGTTAAGGTCATGGAGTTCATGAAAACAAGCCCCAACTTCTTAACCCCACACCATTCTTATGTTTGGGAACTTATCAAAATTTTAGTATTAGAATGATTTAGTGCCATGAATTATGATATTGTTCATAAAATTTCTCATTCCCTAACGACTGTTAGAGCGCAATGTACGATTCTCAATTTTCACTATCCCTTTCTTTTTTTTTTTTCTTTTTTTTGGCAAGTATGCATTTCTCACCTGTCTTTGCCTCCTTATTAGCAGTAAATTAGGGCTCTATTTGCTTTCAGTTTTGTTAGCATAAACTTTATAATAATAAAGGTTATTGCACTGTGAAAATTCTAAGATAATATAAATTGACAAAAAGTTAGACTATATGGTGGAAGCCAAGTTGGAGATTTTACTTTCAGATTCCATGAAAATTGAAATTGTCAAAGGATGGACTAAAGACTAATCATAGTCTCTTACAATATCGTCCTAATAAAAGCATATTTCTTGTCAGCATAAATCTTTATCTTTCTTTTAATAATTACTAATTTTTTGTGCTTAAAAAGAAACTTTTCCATGCCCACTACTCTCCCGTTTGCTTGGATATTTTGTTTTTATTTTTATAGTACCTTTTTCCACTTGAATTTCAACTAATGGGAGTTCTTTGACTTTCCAGATTTATTAAACCATAAAAATTAAAAATGAACTTGAGAAAATTACAAATTGGGATTTATATCCATGGATCCTCTTACAAATACAGCTTTCAAAAACTTAACAATAAATCTGTGAGTTCATCCTAGATCTCTAATTTCAATGTCATATTAGTATTTTCCAAAGTATACTTGAAGCATGCACCGTTTTTCAGTAGGAAACCCCTTGTACATGAATTGTTTTTTTTTTTTCCTTACTTAAATATTCTTCTCTTTATTTTTCGGCCTGTGCAGAATGTACATTCCCATATTTTACCCCTTCAAAACTGTTAAGATTGTCAAATTTTCGTTGTCTCATTCGGATTGTATTCTTTTGCAATATTTTTTCAAAGAATAACACCATTGTATCACCTTTTTGATATGTGATGCGCATGAAATTAAACAAAACTAGTTAAATAACGTATTGAGATAATATTTTAAAATATTGTTCTAAAAGAATTACTATCCAAATAAATTTGTTCATTGAGTGAAACTAATTTGATTCAGGTTTTCGTTGGTTCAATCTTCACTAAGTCAGAAGCCTTCACCATCCTGAGTGTTTCCTGAATGGGATTGGCATGCCAAAAAAAAAAAAAAGGAAAACAATAAAAATAAAAAATTGGTGGAACTGCGGAATATTATTATTGCATTGATGAAAGAATTTCAGGACCAATTTTAAAAATGACTTTTTGCAGTTTATAGAGATATTTCAATAAGATTAACCTTACGAAGAAACGTTACAGAACTTTAAGTAAACTTTATTCCAAAAACCTATAGTCTAGAAAATAGTAATACCTCATGAAATATAATAAAGATTAGTTTTATATATGTTTTATTCTCCTACTTGCGAGTATCACCAATTTGACATAATAATAATAACAACAACAGCAACAACAACAACAACAACAACCCAAAACTAGGGAATAGACCTAATTCCTATTTTTTTGTGAACATTTCATTTGGATAGTTGTTATTTAGGGTGTTCTTTAAAAACTACTACTGCAGCAGCTTTGAAAATTCTTTTGTTTAAATGTGTATGTGCGATAAAAATGTGATCAAAAAATGTAATTAGAGTTTACTAAAATATGTGTTTTAGAAACACTCCCAAACAAACACAGTGTAAAACGCCATCAAGAAAACTGCAATTGGGAACATAATTCTTAAGTTCTCATGAGCTGAGATGAGTTACATATACAATAGAATTTGACATTTATGAGAGAAGGTTAAGTATGTACCATTTTTGTTTTTTGGGTCAAATGTTGGTGTCTGAATCTGTGTCTATGATTGTGTGAGATCAGTTAGTCGATTATTGGGTGTGTTTTTGAGGATTTGTGAATCCAGATCTCGGCCAAATTATTCTATCAGTATGCCAACTACTAATAACAATTTATATGCAAGGATCCAAGGATTAGGCCATCTGTCATGGGGATTCAAGACCATTATTATATTAAAAGAAAAATATCTGCCTTGTATTCTTGTGACTGATATACAAGCATGAAATTTCAGATCAAAATTTTCATATGTTGATACATATAAATTTGTAGTCAAATATTTTCTTTTCTCATTTATGAGTTAATAATATAAAAGTAAAATGTACCTATAATTGATTTGTTGCACCAGATGTATGAAGATAATTAGGGAAAATTCACTTAGGGTTGCTTTTGCTGTGTATAGTGTCTTCATATGTTTTAATTTTAAAGATTCAATTAGGGTTGCTTTTGCTCTGTATAGTGTCTTCACATGTTTTAATTTTAAAAATGTTTAGTCTTCGCAATAAGTCCTGTATTCTATTCATGCTTTTACCTTAAATATCGACTTACGTTGTTAGAATCATGATTTTAAAGTGCAAAGTTTGACAAATTTGCTAGTCACATAAGCATACCCTAGTGAGTTTGTTCACAAGTCTATGGGATGGCAATCGAGTCAGATTTCGAGTTGGCGGGTTGGGTTGAGATCCAAGATAACAGCAAACCCACCAACCTGAAAAAGGGCAACTCGAACACAACCCGCCACAAGTTGGCAGGTAAAAAAAAAAAAAAAAAACTTCACATGCCATTATCAAGAAAGTTTTCAAGTCAAATGGGTCAACCCGCCAGTTCGTTTGACTCGAAAAACTTCCTTCATGTAAAGTTTTTTTGGGTCAAATGGGTCGACCCAAACTTGGCCAATTTTTTTGGTTTTTTCAAGTCAGACGAGTCAACCCGATTCTAACCCGAACTCGATCTGTTTGTTTGGCGGGTCAGTTGAGTCTGACCCGATTCTAACCCGAACCTGTCAAGCCTTGACCCAAACCCATTATTTTTCATATTAAGTTCGTGTTGTATTTTCGGGTCGTATAAAAAATTGCCACCCCTACAAGTCTCCATAGTTTGCTTTGCTAGGCTAAAAAGCAACCATAGAGGCCCGTTATAACTCAAGTTTGATCAAAAAATTCAATGTAATAGGTCTTGGACCCTTACCTATAAAATAAACACTCTTTATTTCTTTCTCAAATCAGTAAGGGACAACACAAATCTCTTTTTATGGGTAGACCCACACATTGAAACCAAACTCCCTCTTAAGACCATATTACTACTTAATACCAGCTCACTCTTCATTAACTCACACAATATCCTAACTTATTCTTCAATTCTAAACAATTGGACTCCTAGGTTAACAACATTAGATCTTTAACCAGCTCTATGCTCCGTGATCCAATAGCATTGGACATTCATTGAAACTCCAGGCTCCCTGATCTAATACCAAGAACAGAATAATTCATCGATCTAAGACCAAAATAAAACTACTTGCCAAGAAGTAGTCCAAGACAATTAACCACTTGTTGAGGAGAAAAATCCAACAGGGTCCATCAAAGAGGTCCTATATATTAGTTAAATCCAAAATTTGACCAAAAAACTTAAACTATTAGACCTTGAGTCCTTTTAGGCACTATTAATAGGATAAATGCTTTTCAAATCTATGTTTCAGACTCGGATTGGGTATTGACTCAGCTGAGCTCAGGGTTTAAGGGTTATGGGTCAATAGGTTCAAACAGGAATCGACTCGAAGTCGAACCGAATGACGTCATAAATACATCATACACACACATATACATACAAACATACATATATACACGCACAGACACATATACATACATACATACATACATACATACATACATACATACATACATATAAATATATGTATGTGTATGTGTATATGTATGTATGTATAATTACACACACATATATCTAGGAATTAAAATTGTAAGCTACTTGCATCCATTACATCTTCTCTTTCAACTTATTGCACTACTACATCTTCTCTTTTAACCTAGAGTTCAGTTGCCTGTCACCTCTCCTTCCTTTCATCTATTCATGCTTTTCTTAGTTTTTTTCAAGTTGCATTTCACCAGATGCTCAAAGTGATTATTAGTTCATTGAATTCAAATCTAGGGAGTACTGTCGCGTCCTAAAAAATTGTAAGCAAAAGGGTGTTAGTGGGGTCGTTGACTGTCGCGTCTCGAAAAAGACAGTCCAGTCTGAGATCCCTTTTGAAAAGATAGATTTTGGAAAAATGGTGCGTGTGTGATAAAAATCAATTTTTTAGTTAAAAAATGTATTTTTAAAAAAAATGGTATTTTAAAAGAAAGTAAGGCCGGGACTAAAAAATGCAACAGTTTTGGCCAACTAATTTTGAAAAAGGGTTTTATTTGAAAAATGGAGTCGCCACTTGGTATTGAGTTAGGGTATACCAAGTCACCCGAAAAATCGTTTAACAAAACAAAAATAAAAATTTTAGAAAAATCATTTAAAACCCTTTTTCGACTCCGGTCTATGAAAAACGAGAGAAAAAGGTTCGAGAGTCACATTTGAAGAAAGGGAAGGCAAAGGCTTGCACTTAAGGCACCCTTTCAATCTAGCCGAGGCTAGTTGCGAGGTTTAATCAAAATTTCCTAAATTGACCTTAGATTCTATCACGTTCGAATGTATCTAAATGAATGCAAATCCTAAGTCTAAATGTGAATATCGAGAGGGTCAAAATGTCCCGTCGAGGCTTGGTCGGAATTATCGCATGATAGTAAGTGAAGAAATAAGGTGGGTGTGTAACATGATGGGTACAGGGATTAATAACTCGTGACTGAATGTCTCTACTTACGGAGGGCAGAACGGCCTGTACGCCACCGCTTCCCACGTGAGTAGACGACTATTTCTAGTCGAATCACGCAAATGTCCTAATTTCTAAGTGAGATGCATCCTAGATGTCATGCATTTGAAGATATGTCAAAAATAAATAAATAAATAGTAATAATAATAATAATAGTAATAATAAAATCATGCCAAATGGAAAGAAAAACTAAAAGTGTGTGAAATGAGATGTGAAATGCACACATATGCACCTAATACTAAAATGTCCTAAGGGTCTAGCGTTGGACTAGCCCGTTCTAAAAAATTTCACTAGCATTGGACTAGCGAGAAAAGAATGAAGCCACAACTAGTGTTGGACTAGTGTGGTGACGGTATAACATAAAACATGAATTAAATGGTAAAGCGTGAATTAAAAGCAAATTAGACATATAAAGACATATAAAGTCAAATAGGAGCACATAACACATAAGCATGATATTTAGATGCAAAATCCTAATGAAAGCAGTAACAGAAATAAACATGTAAGCACGTAAAAGTGAATAAAACCTAATTATTACGCTGGGGACTTGATTTACAATTTAAAAGGGAGAAATTAAAAATGCACTATTTATGACACTTTCTATCTAATTACACAATTTTTGATAAAATATGAGAAAAATAATCTAACTATTACATTGACTAGCTAAATACAAAGATATTACATTTTTATCAAAATAATAATAAAGAAACAATAAGATTTAAAATAAAATTGCATGAAAGAAATAAATACACAAAGAGCATACCAAATAGGAAATATGTGAATAAAATGCATAAAAATCACGTAAGGCACATTGGAGTACGTAAAAGAGAAATTAATAAGAAAATAGGAATACCTCTCGAAGACCCGATACAAATACTACTCAAAATAAACAAACAAGTCAAGGCACCTCGGTATAATCAAACAAAACCTAAAATATATAACTATTTACGAATTGAGATAAAAATGAATTCTAGCAACTCAGGGGATTAAAGATAAGATTCTAAAGCTTAAGGGGTAAAATTAAAATTCATGTAAGCCTAAGGGGGTGCAATTGAAAATTAAAGCAAAATCGGGGGAGCAAAATAATAAATTCAGCAAGTATGGGGCATGAAATACAAATCCCGGCAACTTAAAGGGCCTGATTGTAAGCTACTTTGAAAGAAACTAAAACTAAAGGGGATCAATCTGTAATTAATGAAGATTGAATTGCATAAAACAAAAAGAACTCAAGGGGCCTTATGAAAACTATCAGCTTCTGGGGGTTTAAAACATAAATAATATCCATTTTTTATAGAACACCAAAATAAATTGTTAATGTCTAACTAAAGAAAATTTAATCAAATCAACTTAATTAACCGAACTAATTACCAAATTAAACTAAAATGGAATGAACTAAGAGAAAATTAAAATAATGATAATAATAATAATTAACCAAAGATTAACAAAAATAATTAAAACCTCAAGAGAACACAAATCCCCAATTCCAATTTCTCTCATCTTCCTCTCTTCTTTCATTTTCTTTTCCTTTTTCTTCAGGTTTTGCCCTTCTTCTTTCTCGCCGATTCTCCTCTCTTTTTCTCACTCTCGCCTCTCAAATTTTTCTTCTTTCTCTCGGCTTCGCCTCTCTCTTTTCCTGGACTTTCTTCGTCTCTACTTTCTCTCCATTCTTCTCAGGTTTTCTCTCTGCCTTTCTTTCTCTCACTCACCTTTCTTTGTTTCTCTTCTCGCTGGTACTCCCCTCTGTTTTGTGTCTTTCTTCTTCCGATTGCTCCCTCTTTCTCCCCAGATTTTCTCCTCCCTCTCCCTATTCTTCTCTGCTTTCTTGTCTTTTCCTGGTTCCAATCTTTCTCTCTATTCTCTCTACACTCTCCAGCTTCTCTCTCCATTCTCTCCCTTGCCCGAACCAGTTTCTCACCAATCTCGCTCTTTCTTTGGAGCAAACATCTTCTCTACACCTGAACTATCCCTAGCTCCAAACCCGTGAACAAGTCTGTTTAAAGGGTCGTGGAGATGATGATTGCTCACGGTTGCATTGAAATTTGGGAAAGGAAAGAGGCCGACAGCGACGGAGCTGCGACTCCGGCAGCTTTGATTGTTTGTGGTTTTGTGATTTTGCAGGGCTTGGGGGGAAGGTGCGTGTGTATTGGTGTGTGAAATTGGGTGGCAAATGGTGGTATTAACTTGAGGCTTTGGTTGTGATTGATGGTGGTGATTTGTACAGCTTGGTGAAGCTCATGGGGGTGTTCTGAATTTGGGGCTGTTGTGTTGCGCTAGCGGGCATAGGGGTTGTTTGTGGTTGCCGACAGTGGAGGGCGTGAGTAATGGGGTGGTGATTGGGCTCAGTGGCGATGTCTGTGATCGTGAGGAGGGTGGAATTACAATGTTGTGGTGGTTACTGGCTATCCAATGGTGGTTTGAATATAATTTTAACCATGTGTGCTTGTGTGATGTGTGTGTGTATGCGTCTAGATTGTGTATGTGGTTTTTTGTGATTAATTGTGTATGAATGATTTTGTATACTGTTGTCTGTTTAATTGAGGTCGTGGTTGTAACTGCGGGTAATTGGTTTTGGGATTTGGCTATTTTGATTGCAGGGGAGGACTGGTGGAGATTGGTGGTGCGTGGGAGCTTGGGGGGGCCTTTTGATGTTTGTTTGGCTGGATTGAACTAATTTTGCAGTGATGGTGGTGACTTTTGCCGATGATTGCAGGTTATGGGTATGTGCTTGTGGGACTGATGATTTGGGGCGAAGTGGTGGTTATTCAGTTTTGTCTAGGGGAAGATGAATTGATGATGGGAATGGTTTTTGGGTGGGGCTTCTGAGCAGTTTAAGGTTTTGGGTTTTTTGCTTTTGGGTTGTGTGTTTGGTTTTCAGGGAAACTGTTGACTTGGTGGAGCTTGGAGGCGTTGTGTTGGTGACTGGAGGTTGTGGATGGCTTAGCGTCTGGTGGTGGGAAAGAAAACTTGAGAGTGGTGAAGTGAGGCAGCAAGTGATGATGGTGGAGAGAGAGAAAGAGACGGTGAGAGAGAAGAAGGGGAGAAGGAATTTAACAGTGGGTTTGAAAAGATGAAGAACAAAACACTCCCCAGAACAGAACCCAGAAAACGATAATAGAAAGAAAAGAAAAATATAAAAAAAAACAAAAGACTCAAATTCTACTGGAAAGATTCAATGGATTTAATCTTTAAACTAATTAAAATTACACATGATAAGATGAAAGAAAATGTAAATTAAGACAAACAAATTAAAAAATTACCTGTGGATCCTGAAGCTGAGGATGGAACCGAAGATGAACAACAAAAAAAAATGATGAATAGTAGACAACTGCAAATGACGGCGTTTTAGTGTGTGTTTTTTGGTATCAAATGTGTGTGTTTGATCTTTTAGGGTACAAAAACCAAAGTATTTTTAGGGTTTTTTATTTTTTTTGGTTTTGCTAATTAAAAGGGGTATTTATAGGCCACTTGTCTTGTTGGCCAAGAATGCTATAAAATAACGAAAACGCTACCGGTATAAAAAATATTAATTTTATTTTTAAAAAAATATTTCTTTTAACCCCAAAATTAAAAATTAATACAAAGAATTGACAGAAATCCCTAAAATTTTCAAAAGAATTCAAAGTAGATTCAAAAATAAAATCTAGAGCTTAAAGCTGATAAAAACGCGCTCGGGGTGTGAAATGACGATTTTGCCCCTGGACAACGAAAATACACAAAAAATGGCTATTAACATCAAAAAATTACCAAAAATTAAAAGTATTCTTAAAACATTAGAAAATGCCTTTATGACTCAAAATTTGCCAAAAAATGAATTTAGACTGTAAAATGAAGATTTTGCCCTTGGAAAATGAAAATTCACAGAAAAATGGCTATTGACTTCAAAAAATTATCAAAAATCAAAATTAAGTTTAAAACACTAGAAAATACATTTATGACTCAAAATTTGACAAAAAATGAATTTAGACTGTAAAATGGCGATTTTGCCCTTGGTAATGAAAATTCACAGAAAAATAGCTATTGACTCCCAAAAAATAAAGAAAATTTAGAAACATGCTTAAAGAATTAGAAAAATAAATTTGGAACCTGAAAAGAGCTAAAATGGTGTTCGCGAGGCGAAATTACTATTTTGCCTTTGTGCTGGTAAAATATAAAAAATACCAATTAAATCTAGAAACAATCATAAAAAATTAAAAAATATGTATGAAAGTAAAAATGTGAATTTAAACCCCAAAACTAATGAAAAAGTATTTACAAATAAAAATTACTATTTTACCCCCTAGATTATTGAAAAAATTAAAATTTGTCCCCAGAAATATAAACACCTCCCCAATGTTTGACGAGTAAATGGTGTGTCAAAATTTGGTGTCTACAAGTACAATATAGGTATAATCCTGAAATTCTCAACCAAAATTTTGCTATTAACAACAAAAAAATCTTGAAAAGCAAAGCCCATGCTTTGTGTTTCGATATTTATATCTATCAATTGGGGTCATACTCACAGATCTTGACACGTAACCTCAAATCTAAGTAAAAATCAGACAAATTAAGTGCAGTTTTTAAAATATTTCACAAACCACTAGCATTATTCAATAAGAGAAGTAGTGGGTTCATTTATTACATAATAATTTTGTGCGTATTATCTGCATATCATTTGTATATATTCATAAACTCTATAATATTATACATTGTATTATAATGGAAAAAAAATAAATAAATAAGTTTGACAAAACAACAAAATGCTTTGCCAATTGAGCCAACAAATATTTTCTATAGGCTAGTTAAAAAATTCAATCTTTAAACAACAAAACATAAATATGGCCAACATTTGCAATTTAAAGAACAATATAGTTGAAAATAAAAAGGTACAACACAGAACAAAACAATTTTACCAACTTCCTCTCCTCAACAACATCAGGCATGATGACTTTAAAAAATTATCCATTCTTTGTGTACTCTGTAGGTTTTATATAAGCTCTCTGATTACAGTGAGTTTTCCTACAAAGAAAGGTAAAGATAGTAACACAAGAAAAGCGCTTAGGTTATAGAAAAGAAATGGTGAAAATAAGTTAGGTCTTTTTATCCTTCCTTGGATTGAGTAAATGGGCTATAAAAATCGTTAAACAGTGCTTAATTCGACTTGGGTTGGTCTATCATGCAAAAACAAAGAAAGACTAACATGCCAAATAAGTTGACCCATAGTTTATGAAGCTAGACATCATGTAGGATATAATATTTTGCTGTAACTAATAAATATCAAAACTTTAATCTTTAAAAAAAAGTTTAAAGATTTGTTGATCTTTTGATTTGTTGTCTGACTAATTTTTCATACACTTCCTACACAAATAACTGATACATTAATCAAATGTGCTTCTATAGTTAAATACAAATACATTCTAATCTTTTTTAGAATCCTAACTGCAGCTTATATTATTCAAAATAAATCTTTAACTTATACTTATCGACTTAATATACATAACCCTAATCATTAACTTACTTCGTTAGCAAACCAAATTATACAAAGTAAACACATGTTATCTTTTCCTTTTTTAAATACCCAAAAAAATATGTGTATTTTTTTAAAAATAAAAAAATTAAATAACACTATTAGGCATTATAAAAATATTATGTTATTATTAGTTTCCTTATCCAATTATCAATTTAATAACGTAAATATCATACAAAACACACATTAAATCAATTGCAATAAAATTCAAAAATTGTTTCAATTGTGCTTTTACCTACAATATAATTCTACTTATTTTATATATATATATATATATATATATTTATATGTATGTATGTATCAAGACACTTCTATGGTGCACAGAACAAGTAGGATTTTGATAACTCACGTGAATTCACCTATTTATAAATTAAATTAACAACTAAATTAGTTTTGTACCATAGCCAAATCTCGTAAATTTATTGCTACCCCACAAAGTGCGGTGATATTTGCCTAATCTCACAAATCCGCCTACATTAATATGTTTTAAATGTACTAAAAACCGTGATCCATTCGAATCCATTCTCCCTCCCTTTTGAGTCCATTTCTCAAAAGTCCAACTCCAACCAAACTAAACACCCACTCCACCCCCAAAAAAAAAAAAAAAAAAAAAATTGTTTTCGACCTAAAAAATTATAGATAATTATTTATTGTTTACTGTCCACCAACCACATTCCTCTTCTCTTATAAACTCCCAACTTTCACTCCCTCGTTTCCCTGCCTTCCACTCTTCTCTCCAATTTCCCTCCCTCCTCCGTGCACCCCAACAAACCACCGTCGTCCTCCACCACCCGAATCCAACCAACCCAAAACCCACCTCATGGATGCCGTCACAGTTTGGGGAAACACCCCACTCAGCACAGTGGACCCCGAGATCCACGATCTCATCGAGAAAGAAAAACGCCGACAATGCCGCGGCATCGAGCTAATTGCCTCGGAAAACTTCACCTCCTTTGCTGTAATGGAGGCCCTCGGCAGCGCTCTGACGAACAAATACTCAGAGGGCATGCCGGGGAACCGCTATTATGGCGGGAACGAATACATAGACGAGATCGAGAACCTTAACTCGATCTCGCTGCACTGCAAGCGTATAGGCTTGACCCCACCAAATGGGGCGTCAACTGTGCAGCCGTATTCGGGCTCACCTGCGAATTTCGCAGCCTATACGGCAGTAGCTTCCAACCACATGACTAGGATCATGGGGTTGGATTTGCCCTCGGGCGGGCATTTGACACACGGGTACTATACCTCGGGTGGGAAGAAGATCAGTGCTACCTCGATTTATTTCGAGAGCTTGCCTTATAAGGTGGATCCGAACACGGGCTATATTGATTACGTTAGGTTGGAAGAGAAGGCGTTGGATTTTAGGCCTAAGTTGATTATTTGTGGTGGGAGTGCTTATCCTAGGGATTGGGATTACAAGAAGTTGAGAGCGATTGCTGATAAAGTTGGAGCTCTCTTTGCTTTGTGATATGGCTCACTATTAGTGGCCTAGTTGCGGCTCAGGTATATGCTTAAATTCTTGTTGGTTTTAATGCATTTCAATTCTCTTTGGTGTAATGTGGATTTCGTTTGAGTTTTTCGATCTGGGATTTGGTATCTTGTCTTGTGCAGTTCTGTTTGTGATAATGTGGTTATGGTGTACTAATACTTGGATCTGATTAAGAAATGATAAGCTTTTGGTTGTAGGTTGGCCTAATTTGAATCTTAGGATCTGCATTTATAAGGCACTTAATTGTCAAGAATTGTATGGGAATCTAGAATGTTAACTCCTGTTTTTGTGATCAAAATTGATGGGCAAGAGCTTTTAGGCTGCTGAATTTTATTTAAAATTTACATTGACGTTTTTTTAAAAATAATGTTGTCGATCTGCAGATTCATGTGTGTGTTAATTTATTCTGTTCTAGTCTGTTGTTATTGTGTTGGAATCTTGGAGGGTTGGGTATTATTATATCTGATAATATGATTTAAGATCTGAGACAATTTATTCTATGCATGTTTTGTCTGGTAAAGTTTGGCTGGTTGAGCAAGTTCTGGATCTAGTTATACCAACTTGCCAGATCCCCCCGCCCTCCCCCTTTTGGGGGGGGGGGGGGGGGTTGTGGGTGGGTCTTTTTGGCATCTGCTTATTGCCTTTCTGCCTGAACGGCAATGCATTTGTCAAAATGATAAAGCGAATTTGGTTCAGGAGACAGTAAAATATGACTTAGCAGGATGTAATATCAGCATCACCTGCATTGGCATTATACAATATTGTGTTACTAAATCTTGAGATTGCAGATCCAATTGCTAATTACCACTTTATATATTTGTGGATGCAGGAAGCAGCAAATCCTTTTGAGTACTGTGATTTGGTCACAACTACCACTCACAAGAGCTTAAGGGGCCCTAGAGCTGGAATGATCTTCTACAGGAAGGGTCCTAAGCCACCCAAGAAGGGTCAGCCTGAGGATGCAGTTTATGACTTCGAAGATAAGATCAATTTTGCTGTTTTCCCCTCACTTCAGGGTGGTCCTCACAACCACCAGATAGGTGCTTTGGCTGTAGCTTTGAAACAGGCTATGTCTCCTGCTTTTAAGGCGTATGCTAAGCAAGTCAAGGCCAATGCTGTGGCTCTTGGGAACTACCTGATGAGCAAGGGATACAAGCTTGTCACTGGTGGAACTGAGAATCACCTTGTTTTGTGGGATCTGCGTCCTCTTGGTTTGACTGGTAACAGGATTAAAGTTTTTCACCCATGAAATATTAAAATGTTTAACCTCTTGCATTATGCTGATTGATGTAAATTCTTGCAGGTAACAAGGTGGAGAAACTCTGTGATTTGTGCAACATTACTGTTAACAAGAATGCTGTATTTGGCGATAGCAGCGCTTTGGCCCCTGGAGGGGTTCGCATTGGTAATAACTGCTATATCACATGCTTTATGTACTAACATTTGTTAATGGTTTATTATTCAAAATAATCTTCCCGTTGATGGCTCACCTCCTTAAAATGGGGATTGGGTTACTTGGTCAAAGGTGATAAACTTAGATTTATGATCAAATTGGGACATGAAAAGATATTAAAATGACAATGATGTACTCGTTTTCAGAGTTTGTTAATTGTTTGGCACAGTTGATTGGCAAGTCGGGTAATGTATTTTGGTGAACTTTTGAGAGATTTGACCCTTGTCTTTAACTGCTGCGAAACATAAAAGGGAAAGAGCATGTATTTTGGGGTAGAACTTTTAGTTCTTAACTTTTAAGAGATCAGGTCTCTGCTTTTGGGTAATCTCCCAAGTTTGATCAATGTGGCAGTAAATATGGAGTGAGAGTAGGTGGCTTGCTAAAATCTTTAATAGATGATGCTTTCAACTTATGGGTTTAATGATTTGCATTTAAATGTCCTTTGCCAAATGTCAATTGGAGTTTGTGTTCATGAAGAATGCAACTTTTCTATTGTTTGATTCATATTGGTTCCTTTTACTTTCCTTCCCTGATTATATTAATTTTCTTGAGAGTTACCTGGACTAGAGGCAAGCCTCATTGCAATTTCCAAGTTAGGCCCAAAATGATTTTGGTTTACACTTTGTTTGATTTATTAGTTTATTGACAATGCTTGCTTTCTTGAGGCAAGTCTGTAAATGATAGTTTCCATTGGCAGGTGCTCCTGCCATGACATCGAGGGGTTTGGTTGAGAAGGAATTTGAGCAAATTGCAGAGTTCCTCCACAGGGCTGTGGAGCTTTGCTTGAAGATCCAGAAAGAGCATGGAAAACTTTTGAAGGACTTTAACAAGGGCTTGGTTAAAAACAAGGACATTGAGGAACTTAAGGCTGATGTTGAAAAATTTGCTTCCTCTTTTGACATGCCCGGCTTCAAGATGTCTGAAATGAAGTACAAGGATTAAGTCAGCTCATGCATCAACTCTTTTGTTGTCATTAAGATTGTTCTAATGCTTGATTTATAATTTTTTTTCCCTTTAAGTTCATTGAGTGATTAGGAAAAATAATGTATTGTTCACCACTGCTGCAATACTTCTGGTTTTAGATTAGTAGCCACACTTGTTTACTAAAAGTTTTGTAGTTGCATCAGATCTAGTATGAGATTTGGAATGAAATCAAGAGCAATTGTAGCCTTAGGTCCATTCGCTAAAGTCAAAATTGATGTTCTTTTATTATTACTCAAGACATTTGTATTGTCACGTAGAATGAAGCTTGATATTTAAACTCTACAGTTGCGGTAAGATACTGGATTTTTATAGATACATGTATCCACAGTTTGGCGGTTTTTGTGGGAAGTTTCTTGATGCTCGTTCTTAATTAGAACGCCCTGAGTTGTCAAATGTAATAATTTTTGTTGAAGCACCATTAAATTTGAATTCAAGAAAGGCACTCCGTGATAAAGACAGTAAATTAAGTACCAAATCCATGTGCCGAATTGTGGACGCTGTGAACATGAGCTTGTGAATCATTCAGCTTTACCTTTGCTCGTTCTAACGGCTTTTTTCTGAACGTCTGATTCAAAAAACCGAGGACTCCCGGTTGACATTTACGGCTTGGACTGGTAATTTTGAAAATCACTAAATATGCTAAATAGGATTAGTTGGGGTTTGGGAAAGTAGCCGGTGGTTGGAGATGAGTCAAAATTTGAACCAAAAAAAAAAGGAAGTGTTAAAAGTGGGAGTAGTTGGAAGTGGCAGCAAAGTTATCAACACACGTGACTAGAAAGTGGGTAAATGTTAAAAGACTTCTTCCTGAACATTCTAGCATAGTCCCTCCAATACACCAATTATACCGATTAACAACTTGGTCATATAAGCTAAAAGGAAATGGCTATTTCTTTCCTTTCAAAATTGGATATAAATAAATTAAAATTAGAAGTTTAGATTTTACAAGAAAAAGGCAAGCAATTGAAGAACATAATTTGTTAAAACAAATTCGAGAAAACCAATAAGGATAAACAAAATTAGAATCATTTGCATCATCTCACCTTTGGTGACTTCGTATATGGCAACCCCTTCTCATTAGTTCACAGTAATTTATTTACTCACTTGTTATTTGTAATAATATGCTAGTAACAACTTGTTTCAAGAAAAAAAAATTTAATTCAACATAGCTAGCATTATAAGAAATTAACTTAACGTGATAAATATTTTTTTTCTGCTTTTTTAATCTATTTATCAGATGCCAAATTGTCAATTTTTTTAAATAAATTTTTTGAAGAATTATTTCTAGAATATATGTGTGTGTGTGTATATATATATTCCAATCATATCGCCGTATCCATATCCGACACTCTAGCGATGTCCCCGTATCCTTAATTTTAAAAAATAACGTACCCGACCCTTAGATATAAGTCGCACCCGACACTCCGTACCCGAGTCCAGGTAACATAGACTGGTACGCGTATGTATCTTCTTCCCTTCTTTAGCCATTTTAATTCGTATTACACGTTATCTTGGCACGAAGTTAAAACAGATGTTTCAAGTACTTCACAGGGCTGCAATACAAGCGGCTTTGTCAATTACTGGCTCGAACTTGAGTTGATCAAATTCAAGCCAAGTTCGAATAGCTCAATTAATCAAATGAGTCGAATTTGAATACCGATTTTTTCAAGTTTGAATTCTCGTCGAACTTTAACGAACATGTAATTATTTAAAATTTATTTATTTATTTATTATGTATTTACTTATTTTAGGCATGAAATTTGTAAAATTTATCAAAATTGTCCTCAACTACTCAAGTTCATGTAAGCTCTTGAGAGGAGGGAAAAAAACTTATTGAGTCGAGCTCGAGTAATTTTTTACTATTTTGAGCTCGAGCTCGAGTTTCCAAAATCTCTCGAAAGGGGAAAAAAAAATTTATTTAGTCGAACTCGAGTAATTTTTCACTACTTTAACCTCGAGCTCGAGTTTCAAAAATCTCAACTCGATCAAGCTCAAATCGAGCTTGAGCAACACCCATGACTGTTGAACTCGAGCTCAACTTAACTCGATTTCATCCCTTCAGAATCAAGCACTTTTTTACATTCTCCCCCAAATATATCATTAGTACATTTTACCTTTTCCACGAGCAGAGCACTGGCAATTGACCCACTATTGCAGTGTGGATATATTCCTTCGGGTTAATTATACCACCAGGCCAAGGTTAATCGAAATTTAGACAAAGAAAATTGATTTCACTACTTTCAATAAACAAGTAAAAACGCCAATATTTTTTTATTTTAACTAAAAAGATCTATTTTGTAGTGGTCATCCAGTCGACATTTTAAGTCAACATAATTGCTTCATCAAATCCAAAAGTGTTCCATAATTGGCCTTTGCAGTTCTTTTCACTAAATATCTTCACTAACACTTTATAGCCTGTGTTTTTGCTACGCTTTGATAAAGTTTTCAGTTGCTAAAGCTTTCCAAGAATTTCAGCAAAAATTTTACCACTGAACCATCTCTACGACCTCTTTAATTAAGGCAGCATAGCGAAGTAGTTTTCCTGTTGAGTGTTCTCTAAACGAAAAACAGGTGAAGTAATATCAGCACATTTCAAACATTAAAACTGCATTACTGCCATTTGCAGACTTAGCAATTTTAAACCCTTGACATTGAAATCAGTCTCTAATTATTTAAAAGTGGAAAAATGCAAGCACTGGACAACTAAGGGGCTGGCCTTTGGCAGATTGATTTTCTATAAAGCATTATCTTAAGGTAGAATGTCATAATGCAAAAAGGAACAATATTCAGATATCCTTGAATGTAGGTTGATTTGGAATTTACAAATGCACCATCCAAACGTTAAGCAAAGATTAAATTACAAAGCAAAGAAGAGAGGAGGAGGAGAGAGAAGAAAAGAGGGGGGGGGGGGGGGGCAATAGAAAAGAAAGAGAGAACCTCAAAGCTGCTGAAAGAATTGCAACTGTGGAATTTCTTTACCCAGAAAAGAGAGAGAGAGAGAGAGAGAGAGCCTCAAAGCTGGTGAAAGAATTGCAGCTGTGAAATTTCTATGATACAACATATAATCAGTTGATACCTTCTCTAATGAATCACCACCTTTGCAGAAGCTGATCTCTTTGCAAAGATAATTGTGGAATGTCAATCAAATATCTCTTGAGCTTCAATTATGCTATGTTGACTGAGGAAAAAGTAACATTCAGAAAGGTTTTCATGGGAAAAAGACAAGAAGATTTTATTTTATTTTTTTTTTTTAATTCTGCAGGTTGGGTGGTTGGCACTTTTTTTTTATTTTCTTTTTTTGGGTGTTTTTTTTTTATTTGGTTTTTTTTGGGGGGGTGGGGTGGTGGTTTGCTGGGGGTTGTGGGTTGAACGAAACTGTAAAGATCCTAAATAATAATTGAACTTGGAAAAGTATGCTTACTGGTCATCTTTGCTTATACGATAGTATTTTTCTGCATGCTGGCGTTGACCAATCAGTTGAGCAAACCGCTCATCATGAGTAATGACAATTAGTTGGAAATTTTCCTGGCCTTTCCTATCCTCCATGATTCTGTACCGCACAGTCACATATTATGTAAAGAAAAATGGAAGAAGATACATGATTTTATCTCATAATCGAGATTACATCAATGAGTAGCCATACCTAAGAAGCGCTGCTGCAAGACTCTCACTATTAGGGGCATCTAGGTTTGTTGTTGGTTCATCAAGTGCTAGAATTCCGCAATTGAGGCAAAATGTTTCAGCTAGCGCCAATCGAATAATAAGTGAAGCAAGGACCTGATTAAACAAATTGATATTTCATCAAAAAAGAAAAATGCTATAGCTCTCTACCAAACTCCCCAAAACCAGCATCATTAAAAACAGATTAAGCATCAATGAAGCAAAAAATTAGGTATTGGATAGAGGATGTTGAAAATTTTTAGACGATCATTAGACCTTTTGACCAGCACTGCACCTTCCTCGCATCTCTAGCTCTGCATCACCAGTTTGCATCAAAACCTGTAATGTTAGAGCACAAACAGTTTGATCAATATTAACTGGAGTTTAGTGAAACCTTAAATCATGTGGAGTTATGGTAGATTGAGTTGCAGATCCAGATGGAAATTACAGATGGTTGCAGAGACTGTTTACCAAGCAAGGCTACTAGGAGATGGATATTACATGATCTTAAGTTTGGGAGGAGTTGTCACTAGTATATGTAGATTGGTGAGACCATTTTGAGAAAATGAGAGTGGGAAGACTTATAATCATAATACCAAAGAAAAGGGGTCCTAAGAATTTACCATACAAACATTCAAGGAAAATGTGATGGAGATGTTTCATGTTAAATAAGAACATGCACTTTAGCAACAAATTAATTCACTGGTGTCCATAAAAAAGCATGGTTATTGGTCAAAAAGATTTTGAAAGGGGCAATTTGATAAAGGGGAATGCACAGGAGTAGAACAGGAGATTCTATATTAGATCAAATTTGAAATTATCCAGTAAAATTTTAAACGCCGTCCTCTGTAGTATAATTCATCTAACCTGACGGCATTCAGAAGCCCAACAAATTAGAAATCTTCATGCAACATGGGTAAAACATGAAACAGGCACAGACTGCTGTATTATGTAGACAGTTCAATAAATATATATGCTTCAATTATGTATGCTTTTTGTTGACTGACGTAATACATTAATGCAATTGTGAATTTCGGTTTTAGGAAAATGCATGTCTAATTGGAATTTACATTTATTTGCAGCAATTACATGTTCACACCCAAGCATGTTTGTTTCTTGATGAGATCCTCACTTGCATGTTTTAAACAATGTACATGTTTATATTCTTGGTTTCTTCATTATCTAACACAGACTAGGACATTTTAAAAAGGATGCTTGCTTGCCGTTAAAATTGTCTGTGGAAATATTTGACCAACTGTTCAGGTTTTGACTTTTGAGGCTTGATTAGTGACACAGTTTACAAGATTGAGATGCATGCCCAAGAATGACAAGGAGGCACTCAAATAAGACTCTTGAACACCTGACTTTGATGATGCTAATTTAGATTGAAATGTAAAAACGCAGTGAAATTGGAAGAAAACTAACCAGTTTTGCCTTTCAAAAAAAACAAAGGAAGAAAAATGTAGATCACAACCTTATAGCTGTATGATCTAGTACCAGCTCCTTCAGAATCTGAATGAATGCTTATGTAGTCTATGTCCTGCCCCCTGTAAGTTTGCTGCCACAGTTCTCTTATAATCTTGTTTATTTCTTCCATTTTCATTGTGTGGAAGCGCATGAGTGCTCTAACAAAATAGTCAAAAGCAGAAAGTTAGGATATCTTTACTGGAAGAAGCACTGCCTAGTTATTCAAATATGAAAAAAATCTAATATGCCATCATAATTTCAGCTCATAAAAGAATATAACAAATAAAAGAAGAGAATTTTGAACTTCTTTTTGGGTAAATTGAATTGGTCAGTTCAAAATTGAAAATTAATGTCCAAAATCCATGGCCAAAAAGCTCAGGATGCTATGAAGTTCATATTAGTTTGGCACCATGATTATATCAACTATTGTGAGGACAAGTTTTGCATCTATATTTATTACAAAATTTAGTGAATACAAGAATAAGCAAGACGTACAGTTTCTCATGCTTATAACCTGATATAAACAAGGACAATTTGCATGGACATGTATATGTATATCAGATCGTGTAGCCCAAATTTAAAATAGAAAAGAAAAGGGGCAAAACACAAAGGCAATAAAATTCCAGATGAAGCATAGAAAAGATGATGAAATTATCCAGAGGAAGACAGAAATAAATAGAAGAACTTACTTATCAAGTGCATTGTAATATCTGTCAAGGTCCTTGTTTGCCATCTCAGTTGTCTGTCAAGAGACTGTACCATTATAACAAACTTAAAAGGTGAGTGCACACATAGCAAAGCAGTCAAAGTAGTACATTACCTTCAGCTGTATCAGCTGATCAAAATAGCGTTTATCAATGTCCTTATACTGTGGCTGTTTAAGATCAATCTGATTTGTTGAAATATTGCTCCGATACACAGCCATGGTGCCACGGCATCTGTTTAACTACAACCAAAGGTGATTCTCCAATTATTCTCAAGGAACAAAATTTGGTGTTCACCCCTTGAACTACAAAATTACCATTTATGGTGAGATGAGTACAAATAAAAGCCACCAAGGACAACAAATTTATAAATGATAAGCATTTTTTTTACAAGAAATAAAAAAAAAAAGAGAAAAAAGATACAGACTTCAAGATACCAAGTTCCTTAAATAAGCAAACTATTTGGTATATACCTTTAACATTTAAATATACATCTTCATCACCACTGACACATACCAATTTTCCTTGCTCATTTGGCATATGCCAAGTTATTCACACCCATGACTTTTCAACAAGTGGCCTATTCTGAGTCACATAGTTCTAAGGCGAAGAAGTATGAACATCTCCCAGCATCATTCGACACAGACTGTCTAGAACAGAAAAAAAACTGTCCAGGAATGAAAGTTGCAAAATTTATTAGAAATGCAAATGCTACATAAGTGGCACACAAGCATTCTAAAAAAATTTTTAGCACTAATTATATTGTGACCTCAAAAAAGTTTCAAAGGATTAAAAGTTGCAAGAATTCAAGTCCAAATGAAATACCCAAAAATGTCCATCGTACTTTTTGAGTATCTCCCTATCATAAACCCAAGTTTCTGGACTTGGAATCTTAATAATTTTAACAGTATTGGGATCCACTGATTTACATCTTAAAAAAGTAGGGATACCTTCTGAGTAAATAAAAGTTCAATAACTTAAAAAAATGAACTGTAGTCTGAAGACAGACAAGATGGCAAGTGCTACACATTTTTGCAAATAAAGCAGTTACGGCATAGAGACAAGCTTACTCATTCTTACCACTTAACTTGTCAAGACATACACCCCAAAACTCGAAAGAGAAGGGGTGTCAGTTCTGATAAATATAACCAGCATATAGGAGAGTTATTTGGAGAGGTCATACAAGCATATGAAACTTCCCTTGCACACAGCACGAGGCATGGAAGATGCAATAATTGATTATACCTCTGACAGAAGTCTCTCCCTTTCTTGTGAGAGCTTTGCGAGCTCAGCCTCAATGGCAGAAACACCACCAATTTTCAGAATTTGATCTTCCAATAGTTCAATTTCATGGGTTAGCTCATCAACTTCAGCTTTTATTTTCCTGTAGTTTAGGTTATCCTCAATATTGCGTCTTAATTGGTCCTGGTTCCGCATCAAATCTTTACTTTTGTTCAGTTCAACAGAAATCTCCCCCTTTCTTGTTTCACAACTACGAAGTTGAGATTCTGCTTGAGCATGCTTTTCCTGTAGTTCCTTCAATCTCTCTCCTTTTTTCAAATCATAATACCTGATAGAATAAACTAGTCATCAAGATTACAGATGAAAGAGACAACAATTTCACACTTCAGGTACAGGAGACATACTTCTTTATCTCAGCATTGATTTCAAGAAGTTTGTCAACCTCCTGTTGGTAGTTTCCTTTGAGTTTTGCCTGTTCCTCATATTCGCTATTAAGTTTGACTTTCAGATCATCATAATCCCGCAGAAATTTTTCTTTATTCTTCAGTAAAGGACCGAGAGCTTCTGCCAAATGCTAAACATTTTTAAAAGGTATCACTACACAAAATATGGTTCAGGGATAACTGGAAAATTACAACAATCAAGAAAAGTACAAAGCACATTAAATAGGTCCAGGGTATTATTGCAGAATTATTTAAAGTCCCAATCATGTCAAGAAACTCAAAGATTGAGAAACAAATTTGAACATTGGTGATGCAGCACTAGAAGCTATTGGTAGGCAAAGGTTGTAGGCAGTTGTTTGAAGCTTAAAACTTGCAAGATATTGGCAGAAATTTTGCAGAAATAAGTTGGACGAAAATTTAGCAATAAAATAAACAATAAACTGCTGGGAGTTCAAGATTGAGGATAAGAAGATTTAGGAAACTCTAGGAATCACTCCTAGGCACCTTTAGGTATCACACCCAAGGCTAGATTGTATCTCACAATCCTTAAAATAAGCTTGCAAAATCTGCAGGAATTTTTATTGACTGAAATCTGATTTCTCTTGTAGGAGAAACACCTATTTATAGACTCCAAAGACAAATCCTATTGTGACAAGGATTCATCTTTTATTCCCTATTGGAATAACCTTCAATTCCTAATCCTACTGATAATAACAGACTAAAAACTATTTCCTAAATGAACTAGGACACAAAAATAGAAAATACTCAAACCAGAAATTCCTGCAAAACAGCCAAATTACCAAAATACCCTTAACTACTAAAATCTTAAAAACACCTAAAACACTTAATATAAAATTCCCTACTTATAAAACTAAAATAAAGACACCTAAACCAACTCCCAAGTCAGCTCCTTGTCTTCCAAAGAATGCCAAATCAATGCTTGGGAGTTTGAAACACCTTTACCCCGTCTTCTATAAACCTTAGTGTCTTGTCGCCACTTGTCTCTATCAATTGGACAATTAAACAGTATGAATAAGATTAACCACAATACAATGGCTTAGGATACCACCATTCCCTATCATATAGTATAACCCCCATCTGTGAGACATTTTGACCTTAACACTTCAGCCACCAAAACCTCAACTTCCACAATTGCTCAATCCAAAAACAGATTAACAAGAGAAAGGGCGTGTAGCACTGTTTGTGGTTTTATAATGTGATCCAAAGTCTTCCCAGAGGCCATTGTCACTACATAGTTCAATGTCACATTTATTGCTATCACATTCTAATCAACAAGCATATTGTCACATCAACCTTGATCAATTATTGTGGGAGTTGTGTTGGAGATAAGTATCTTAGAAAGAACTAACTGCAGGCTTTAACATAATGTGACCACAGATAGTAAAAACATGACAGTTTAGAAGACAAATGCGTGACAGTTGGGCCGACAAGAGAAGAAACACAACACAGAGAATAATAAACTCTAGAAATGTCACCTACATTGCCATAGATTTACCCAAAATGCAAGGTTTTTTGAAGATCTAAATAGAGCATCAAAAACTTCACAAACAACTGCCAACTTAATACACACAACATATAAAGTTCAAAGAAAGAACCACTTTAAAGTGTTAATAAGCTAAAACAACAACATCGTCGTCATCATCTAAGCCTTTATCCCACTATGTGGGGTCGGCTATATGGATCATATGTCACCATTGAGTTCGATTGAGACACATGTTCTCATTGGGTTTTGTATATAACATGTCTTTCTTAATAATGAAGTGTCAATAAGCTACAATCACGAAATGTGACATAGATTGGTTGTCAACCAAACAAGACTCTCTGAAGAGACTGATTAAGGATCTTAGCTTTCTGGTTATTTAAAAATCTTTGTAGTTGATATGCATGCCTATGTAATCTTAATTGTTTCAAATGACAAATTTCACAGTTTAGTGATCCACGTAGGATTCAATATTAAGATACTTTGCACCAAGCACTTGTTTGAACAGCATGCCATTTACTCTTTAAATTACATGAAGCGGAGAACCTACTAATTTGATACCTAAATTCCTGCAGGTTCCTAAAGAAAGTCGAAGATTTATGCAACCAATGACTGACTGCCAATTCCATGGCTATTTTGCATTGAATTCCTATAATAATTTAGAACTTCCAAGAACCATTTTTTTTAAGGTTCTATTTACTGCACCATCTAAATTGCATTAATACTAAAACCCTCAACTAAACAGCAATAGGTCGCTAATTCCAAGTATGATGTTTTTCCAATCAAAACATACACAGTAGATTTGAAATAATCTGGATTATTAGATTTAGCATATTGAGCAGCAATAATCTACCGGGTATGTATAAAACAATGTCTAGGAACACAGATATCTCCATGTCCTATTTGATTCCAGTTAGTAAGTTCACTTTAATTCTTGTTACTAACATGCATGCCAACTTGTATATTACAACAGAAGATTAAATGAAGTTTATTTTTTCTTACACCTTTCTCCCTTTCAACTTTGCGTTATGCATAAGTTCCATATATATGTCATTAAGTTTTTTGATAATTTTTATTCTACTACTTACCATGTTTTTCCCCAACAGAGTGCAATTTCAGCAATTCTATCTCAATCTCCATAAATGTTAATTATATAGTAGAAATTTTATTCATTAACAGAACTTGCAGTGTGGCATGCAATGAAGGCATCTAAGAATCCAATTTTCCAACAAGCCAATCACCTTCTCATCAAGCTCAACTTGACTTTTTTGCTCTGCTAAATGATCTAACTCCTCCTCCACCTTCCTAACCTCACGCAATGTATTAGCTGCTGTGACCTTCTCCTCCCTCAGAGTATGCCACCTAATCTGTATACTTGATAGATCATTTTCCATGTACCGCTGTTCTTCTCTTAATTTCTCCACATCATTATGCAAACTATCCCTGGTATCCAGCAGAGAAAAAGAAGAGTAAGAAATGAGTCTTGAGAATTTCCATATGACAGCTACGAATAGTACACATGAAAAGCAACTTATGTGTAGCAACCTCATAAAGAAACCATTACTTGCAACTGAGTGTGCACTAAAGGCTATGCTTACTAATCTTTAGATTATAGCAACAAAGAAGGCAACCAACACTAGTGCTGAAATTTAAATTAATATAAGAAGATAATATACTTGGTCCGTTGCAACGAGTCCAACTCTGTTTGAACATCCTCCATAGTTTTGACACCTTGCCCTCGGAAATCAAGCTTGTACTCCAAGTCATCAACCTGCTTCTGCAAGGTCTGTATTTCCTGGAAAAGCCTGTCAGCTGTTTCTACAGGTTGTATCAAGGCATCAATTGACCCCTTCTCAGCCTTTATTTGTGCTAGAACACCTAAAACCTGCAGGAATTGAGTTGTCCAAACTTATCAATATTACCACCGTCAAATAGGTCAGATAGATCTCAAAAAGTGGAGGCAGCAACCAGATTGATCATGTCCTTTACTAAACAAGCAAGCAAATAAATCAAACAAGAGCTGCAGAAATTAAAGAAATGAGTTAAACGACTCCCTTCTGACATAGTTCATTGGAAACAATGGTACAACTATAGTCCAAGGCCAAATTAACAGAAAATAAAAGTTCACCAATGATTCAAGGACATGAAATCTTAGCATTTGCCAAGCTATAAAGCAATATGATATAAGCCAAAATAGTGGACTGCTTGTCACAAAGGGGAGGATGAATAACTGGGAACTCAGTATCTACTAAGGGTTTCACTTCACTTTAATAGAGGACATGCCCTCTTTTCGTTGTAACTGGTTTAGAAAAATTGCCTCTAACTTGGATATCCTGATTCTCTCGCACATTAATAAAGCTATTTCAGCTAGAATAGGTAGCTGGCGATATGTTTATAGAGAATGGCTTTAACAAGGATACAGTGGATTCTCTAGGTTCTTGTTTTCAAAGTAATTAGACTCCTATAGATATATTTTTGTAAAAATTCAGAGTGTAAGACTTGAAGTCAGGTTAAATTACCAAGGAAAATACTCCAGGGTAATCTCCAACTTCTAGAAGCCTAACGGTTCAATCATTATTACCTCAGACCCAATCAGAAGGAGAAATATTCACGTAAAGAATCAGGTTCTTTCAGGTTCCTACCAAACAATTATCAAAAGAGATTCACATAACAAATTGAGAACAAATAATAGTGTGAAGAAAGATATAAAACATCCTATAATTACATCATCAAGAGCTTGATTCTTTTGCTCCAGCTCTTCATTCAACTCACTGAGACTCTTCTCGGCAAGAGGAATTGATTCCTGGCCAATTTTGGTATACTCTTCAAAGAACACGCGAAGTTTGTCCAACTGCTGAAATTGAGAATCAGCAGTTGAAGATTCCACAGCCAACACTTTCATGTGCTCTGCAGAGCTTGCAGCTTTCACTCTTTGCTATAGTAGTAAACAAGAATTTCAACCATTTAAGTTAGATAATAGCTGAAAATCAGACATTTCAATTGAATGATAGTAGATGCGATGAACAGCAAAGAAAGGAAGATTAAACCTTTTTAACAAATTCATCTTCTTCTTCAGCAGAGAATGGACGCTCACAGCAAGGGCAAATATGATGAGCACGTGCAACTCTCTCAAATGGATCGAACATTTGCCTCATGCCATCAGCTATATTATATTTGCTGTATCGATGAATGAGAATTTTATTGTCAGAACATATCAATAAGAATCTAGTTTACCAAAAAGATACAAGCAGCAGCCTTTTGTGAACTAAGTTGAGAATTTTACTGTCGCTAGATTGCATTAAGATTTTACATTAAGAGATATGAAGCAGAAGTCTTTTGTAATCTAAAAAATGGATGTCAAATAAAACACCTTTTCTGAACATCTCTTTTCTCCTTGGAAGAATCCAAAGCTTTAGGATAAGAGTCAATACCAACAGACTGCTGGTCCAATGACTGGAGTTTTGACTCAATAAATCTCCTTCTTGCTGCATCAGGATAAGATATTGATGAAGTAAATCAGGTGGGCAATTTTATGAAATCAACAGAAAACATATCAAAAAACTTAGAGAAGGTCTCCAAAATATCTTCACAAATATAAAGCAGGGTCTTTTCCCTGTCATAAGAGCAAGGAAAGATTGCAAGCAGGTTGCTCTGTCAAGTTTGCTTGTTTAGCAAGTTGTCATCATTACTGGTGAAAACCAACAATTCACAAAGTTTTGTTCAATTTTTCATTTCAAATCAATATTTGGGCACCTTTGATTCCTATTTCAGTGGTTTACTACATCAGCATAAAAATTGTTTCGTCACCTCAAGCAGCTATTCCCTCAATAAATACATATGTGTGTGTGTGTGTGTGTAAGTAAAAACTTATTTACAAGATATAGCTATACCAATTTAGAAACTCTTTCCAAGTTTCCACTTTGTTGAATTTGACCTCTCCTAGGCAGCATATATTAACATGCTTTAAAAGGATCCTGCAGACGGTTTTAACTGAAGTCAACCACCTATTATTTGCTGGGAATTTGGAATAGGATATGAAGGTTCCTTTGGAAGAGTGAAGCCATGCAGTGAACTACAGGGTTTTGAATTTTTGGCTATTAATCACTTAAATCCAGTCCCAAAATTTGTTACGTTAAAATAGCTGATGCCTTCAATAGGTTAAATGCAAGAATGCAAATACTCTATGTTACTTGAACTTGGGTACATGAGTATGTAGACACGTGTATGAACAAAGGATCCACCATGGGTACAACAAGGCAAATTGAAGAATACAGTTAAAACATGCCACACCTACGTCAACACCCACACCCATGTTGACACGACACGACACGACACTAGTTTGGTGGTGGAGGTGAAAGGAGAGTCCAAGTAATATGGCAAATACTAATGCTAAAGACCCTCATTTTATATATATAGAAAACTCTCATGTGCTAGTCTTTTATTAATTATTGCATGATTTTTTATTTTACTTTACATTATCTCAGTTTTTGCCTTAAAAAAAAAGATCTATTAAAAGTTATGAGTAATTAAACTATTTTTTGGATCTATTAATTTTAAAATTTGTCAACAATTTGTTTTTTTGCATGAATAATAGTTGCTTATTATTTATTCTATTACATATGATTAAAATCCTAAGCATACAAAATAAAAAATATATATATTTGCTACTTATATCTTAATTTAGGTTTACATTAGAAAGTAAAATTATTGAATGCATGTTTTTTTCACGTTATGTTTGTAGAGATATTTTTAGAAATTTGGTGAGAATTATATTATATTTTATTCCATGTTATGTTATTCTAAACCAAACATTAAATTAAAATCTACAGAACTTTCCTTTCAAGGTTCTTAACAATGTCCAAACATAATAAAGAATATCTTTCCCTATAATTACATTCTGAGAAATCATATTCCAAGTCAACTTTACTTTCTTGCCAACCAAACAATGGGTTAGAGATTAAATTTTTTAATTCAAGCAGCCTATTTCTTGTCTAGATGGTTTTTTACTTCAAAAAGAGCAATTATTTTAGCATCTCCACAGGCAGTGTCATGCATGCACTGAAACTTCAAATATATGAAGTGCGACCCCATAAAACCATATCCACCTAGTCTTCTTGTCATTTTTCTTTGATAAAAACTTGCAGGGATCCATGCCAAACCCCCCAAGATTGACCATCACAGGATGCTTGACGACAATAAGAAAGAGATTAGCCAAAAAAGATGCATCTTACTATCCAAATCCTTATGTAATTTGGACAAGTTATTGTTCACTTCTTGCATTTTCATCTGCAACATATTCACTTCCTTCTCAGCTTCACGGGCTTTCAAGTTCAAGTCATCAAATTCTGTTTGAGAAGCTCTGCACCACGAATTGCTTATGAAAATGAGTGAAGCATCAAATTCAAGATTGAAGAAAAAGAAAGTACCAAGTAAATATGTAAAAGAAAGTGTAGGCTATCCAGAAACAATAAGACCTTAACAAAAATTTTCAAGGAAAGAAATCAAACAAAGAAAGTATTCAGAAAATTTAATAGCTTACCGACTAAGGGGCACAGGATTAAAATGTAAAAAATACAACTTTTTTTTTTTTAAATAAAAGATATTATTCATGAGAAGAATCCATAAACATACCACCAAGGGAAATTTTAAAAAAAATACAGAACAGATTCGTGTTCTGTTGTCTGTCAATCAAAGTTAAATCTCAAATAATCCAAAGCTTAGCTCTCATAGCAAAAAATAGGTATAAACCGACCTCAGAGTTCTATCACTGCTAGCAGTCCAATTTATACAGATATTTGAAAGGATTGAAAAAAAATGCTTGGGAAAAGGCATCTTGAAACTTTTCTAACAGGCAAAACGTTTAAAATATTCCATGAACCAAAAGCTGGAATGATATGGTTGTTAACACAGACTTTATACAGAACTTTGCAAGATATGTTAGTAGAAAACTGGACTGCTTCAGAGCCATGGTCAGTTAAAACAGGTAATGCCCAATCCCTATGACAAGTACACCGAACTGTAGCGGAAGAGTGAAGAAGTCAACTTGAACACACCATAACTGAGATCTAAAGACAAAAGAACTGCCAGAAAATCATATCACTTCAGACTGCATCCGTAAATGTGTACAACGGTTGTATGCATCAGTTACATTAATAAAATTCTGTCATTTAAGAAAAGTAAACAAGTGTATACACTCAAAGGCAGATGAACTTGCAATTTAAGCCAAGGAACAAAAAGATGAGAACAGAGTATACTTTTCTGCATTATGTCAATGTAGTTTTCCACTTCAATTTTGGTTCTCTTACTCACATATGGTGCTCTACAATGTGCCCCCTGATCATGCGCTAGATATAAATACTGCATTGCAGTCAACAACTTAATTCTCTTTTAGAAAAAGAATTATTCATCAATATGGAAATCCTCTTAATTTTTCTTTTACGTAAAATTCAGTATAACCGTTCTCTATTTCTGCAATCAATTTGAATCTTCGTTCAAATCTTCTTGTCTAGAAGGAATTTGAAATTGATTTTTGTAATTCCTCTAAATGAATATCCAGTTTTAAATCCAAAATAATCTGTTTCATTTTTCTGTCATCGCTCAAGGTTCTCAAATTGCGATAACACTCCAAAAGTACTTCCCAATAAACAGTTTTTGGTATGGCATTCATCTTCAAAGCCACTAAAACTCAAGTCCAAGAGACATTCTTGACTATTTTATCTTTCACCAATTTTGCAACCTAATCTTTCAAGTATTCCAATTAATAGTGCATAAATTGATTATGCAGCCGTCTATGCCCACCAAAGTGAGCTAGTAAATTTAACTATATGCAGGTCCCATATAATCAGTACAATAAAATCCTAACAGCCTATCGAAAATCACGATATGGAGTGTGTCAGATAAAGACTACAACAAAGCAGCATGAAGGAGCAGAAAAGCAACTACATGAATAATGCTGGGCAAATGCTTGGTTATTGCTTAATTTCTTTTTGTCTTAAACTATATGAAGCTGTAGACGTCCTCAAATGCTAAATTCCAAAAATACAAAGAGAGAGAAAGCAGATAAACATCTAAGTATGCCAACAAGATAAATATGAAATGATTCTGATAGCAAACACGAATTCGTAGCATAATAGCAACTTATCAAGATGTTACATATCCAAACATGACTTCCCATAAACGTCCTTACTCTTCTTTGATAGATAAAAAATATTACTAAAATCCTAAAAGAGGATTAAAACTGTTTGAAAAGCATAATACTGAAAGAAAAGAAAGCATCAAAATTTTCAACTCCAACCTTTGCACCTGAGATATCTCCTTCTTCAAATCCTTGTCTGCAGGAAGCCTTCCTTTCAGAACTCCTCTTATTTTCTCCTTGTACTCGTCCATTCTGCAAGTTGAAGTGTAAAAGTTTTTCATTGTTTAGAAGAAAGAACAATAAAAGAACTAAATCTACGGAAAGATAGACCATAAGATCAAATCAAAGCAGCAAATTTACATCTTTCTATGTTTCTTTTTGAGGTTTTCCAACTCTGCCTTCCTAAGAGAGAGTTTAACTCTGTCTTCAGAATCAGCAGCCATGATGTCTTTTTCCCTATTAAGAGATTTGATTTTTTGCTCTAAACTATATATCTCACTCTGCTTTTGCCGTATACTTGATTCAAATTCTCTTTCAGCAAGCTGCTTTGTCTTTCTTTCCACGTCAATACGCTGCAATGAAGACAACAGCATTTGAGAGTCATGAGACAGCTGCATTCTACAAGAAAGCCATGCATAAAATTCTTGAATAACAGTCGAGTAGGCAGCAATACCATGTTATGTTCTCTTTCATCCAAGTGAGACAGATCAACATTTGAAATCTGCAGCTCAAATGAATCCCGTTCGTTCTCCTTATCTTCAATACGTTTCAAAATGCCACTCTGCATGGAATTAGCAACATAAATTTGCATCAGTAAACACAGGATATAATACCAGTCAAGACCCAAAATTGCAGACTGAGATACTCAACATCAGACCTTGATCTCCGCCTTAGCCTGTTTTTGGGCTTCAATATCTTTCCAACGGTCATTTGCATGCATGTATTGATCGAATACAGCTTTAAGTTCTATCTCATTTGATTTCTGAAATAACATACCCGCATGTTTCTCATCACTAAAAGTGTTGCTTGGATGCAAAAATATTGAAAGAAGGTAACATCACCCAAGAGATTTTTCAAAACAGGTTGGAAAGATGAACAGAAAGCCGGTCATTCAAGATGTCACAAGAACTACCAACAGAAATGAGCAAAACAAGCCTCAAAGAATAAATGCTAACAAATAAAGATAGTATTGCTCCAAACATCATTTATGTGCATCTGCAATATCTTATTACACAGGAAATCATTCACAGAATGAAGAAAATCCCTTTAAAAGTCATTTGGATAATTTATAACAATTTGGCTGTAGCATTTTCAATGAAATACATAAGAATGAGCTTTGTTTTTCAGTTGTAGAAGGGATTTCTGAAACCAAAGCAGAGTTTTATTCAAACATGTACGTGTTGTACATAGCAGAAGCCACGTGCTCTTGTGGATTGAGAAATTTTCTGATAGGTTTTAAAATTTTTAAAGGAAACATAATACATAACTGAGCTTGATTCCACATAAAAACAAAACAACCATTATCAGTTGATGGCTTCTCAATCAATAATAGAAATATTACTTTATCCTCAGTATCAAAGATGCCTAAATCCAGTAAAATTAGCAAACAACTTTATGAATACAAATATTTTAACCAAAATAAACACATACATGTGTGTGTGTGTGTGTGTGTATTACCAAGGTACTTCAAAAACTTCATTGTCCATTTACTGCTATTGCTTGTGAGTGAAAAATCAGGCGCAAGCAAGTTTTGTATGCACAATAATTAGCACAGTCAAATTGCATTAACATCAAAAACAAATCTCTTTCTTTCCTTTCCGATGCAATTATGCAATTAGCATTAAAGAAGCACCCCAAAGGAGCTAACAAAATGCCAAAAGTTCTTCAAGAATTTGCCTAAAGAAGAATTTTTTTTTTTTTTTTTTGAATAGCAGGGAAAAAAAAAGTGAGATATGTGCCTTAAATGTGTGAAAACACACTAAAGTACACAAGAATCATGCTGATAATCTTGGAAAAACTTCTCAAATTACAAAAGATTTCTCCGCTTCGCTTATCTCCTTATTTTTAGTAATGACAAAAACCAATAACGTACATACTCTGTAACATGAACTGATTAAGAGGGAATGGAGTTGTTTGCTGCTGCACACTATTAATTACTGAAACATAGGAGTGGATTAGTTGGCCAATTGGGGCTATAGTTGTTCATCTTTTGTAATTACATTGTAATGAGATAGGATAGATTGTAGATCAGGAGACTAAGGAAGCTTCCCTCTTTCCCAAGACTCGGTAGTGACATAATCTCTTGTAACCAAAAAAAATTAAAAAACAAAAGAACTTTGCCCCTGATAGAGTTCAATTTTGTGAGAGTGAATATACAAACTCACAGCACTACTTTCAATTATTGAGAAAACCAAACCTATGTAGAACTAAAATTATTGCAAATGCTAACCATAACAAACAATAAATTTTAAAAAAATGTAGAAGAAGAAAAAATAGCTATAACATACACTAGTAGTTTCAAGGATACAAATATTCTGGTCTGACTAACAAAGTTGACAAAAGATTTTCCAAGAAAAAATTTTGATACTTTCTACTGGACAAGAATAAGGATTTACCTTTTTATCATCTAAATCGTTGTCGAGGTCCTTTAACCTCGATCGCACCCGATTTGTGAGGTTCAAAGCAGCTTCATCAGAAAACGGGCTGTTAGGAAGAACCCCAAGATTATACCTTTCAAAAAGCCTCTTAATTTTTAGGTCTCTATCATTCTTCAAGGTTACATGTGCCTAATGTCATAAAAAATGAAAAGATTTGTTACTACCATAAAATAGCAGTTTCATGAAGCCTTGTGAAACATCATCTTGTAAATGAACTTACTTCAGCCTCAGTTTGCAGTTTGCTGGTCTCCCATATATAGTCAGTCATTGTCTGCTTAAGGAAAGAAATCTTGGTCTCTGTGTCGTTCATTTCCCTATCCAACTTGCCAGATTTAGATTCCAAGATTGCAATCCTTTCTTCAAACTTAGTTTTCCACTCCTTCAGTTCTTCGTCAGTATCTAAAACAGAAAAGCAGGCAAGGTAATATTTACAGCAAGAGACCCTTGAAAATGGAAATAAAACTTGGAAAGAAATTGTTGCATTGCGATACACAAAATAGCATGACAAACAAAAATTAATGACTAGAAGAAGTCATAAGATTTATCGTATCAATGCACAAACCCTCATTCTCTTCAGCAAGTGCAGCATACTGTCTCTGCTGTTCCTTGAATAAAGTGCTTCTTTCAGCAGTTTTTGTGGCTATTTGTTCCTGTAACTTCCTTAAGTCTTTCAGCATTACTTCAGTATTATGGATGTTACTATCCAAATTCTGTATATCGTTTTCCAGCTCCTGCATTTGACTTTTTAATGACTTGGTCTTATCTTGATCCGAAGCAATGCTTTCCCTTAGCTGAATGCACAGAATGAAAGGGGCATGAGATTTTAATTCAGTAAAAAAAAATTATCAAAATTTGCAATCGTTGAATCTATCTTTTCGCCGTCCTCAAAGTGACAGAATAGAGAAACATGACCTAGTTGCTAACCTAAAATTCAATATCGTCATACTTAAACGTGAGTAATGCAATCATTGACAGTTTTAACTTGAGGTCTTCGGCACAGAAGGAAAGGAACAGAACATGTCTATCGCCACACAAAATCTGTGAGATAATTAAGAGGAACAGAATATGTCTATCGCGGCACAAAATCTGTGAGATGATTGAGAGTTTCCAAATGAGCATTAGAAAATATAGCACTATGATGATTGGAAAACCCCAGAAATTTTATTAGCCATTCATTTGCTTGAGCCAAAGCAATATATAAGGTCATAATTTTTTTCAGAATATTAGCAAATAAGCTTCAAAATTAGGAATTGGCCACAGTTATAGAGGACAAAAGTTTATTATGCTGCTTGAGAAACAAAGGACAAGTGTAATGTTGCCATCTCAGACAAAAGTATACATCTGTATTTCAGGAACTTGGAGCATCTAACTTAAAACACCACATGCACCATTAAACCGGAAAAGAAGGTTTATGGTCTTGAAAAATTAGCAAGTTACAGTGAGAATACAAGCAGTCTCATGTCATATGAACTCTAAAGGACAAGTAAAATACCTTGTAAGCAGCGTCCTTTAATGTTTGAAGGTTCTCCAACTTCAGCTTATATGACTTTATCTCTAGTGCCTGATCCTTATGAAGCTTCTTAATTACCTCCAAAGCCTTTGTGTATCTAGGAGCAAATGCAAATGACAGAATTTGTATCCAAAGTTCTAAATCAATACAAATCCAACTAAAACTCTAAGCATTGCATCAATAAAAAAAAAATTTACTCAACCTAACTGTCATAAGTTTAAGACTCGAAAATTATACAATGAGACATAACAATTATAACTACAGAAGATCAATTATTTAATCTCAACCCTCTGTACACATTGGGTTGATCAGACCTAACTTGTTGCAGTACATTAAGGAATGAGCCAGAATTACGGGAACTAAAGTGTTACGGTATACACAGCAGCATCCTAGATACCCAAAACTGTCATAAAAAATTAGTACTTTATCTCATGTCTCAATATGCCACTTCAGCAATGACATTATTTAATATGAGAAAAAGTTTGGTGTTACATGAAATATGCAATCCACTATCAGCAATTAAACAGATTTTAATATCACATGTGCTCCCAGAGTAGATAAACAACAGAATTTGCAAAACATAGAGTCAACTTTGCATCATTTACGAGTTGATCTATACCTTCTTGTCTTCCAATGTTACACTTGAAAAAGAAGGATCCCTCTTGAATCAAGAATAATTTGACCACAGGCACTCTAACTTTCATGAAATTATCCAGTACATTTTCACATAAATTATTAAGAATAAACAAAATTTTCAGCTAAATAAGGCTGTATGAAATGTACAATTTGTAATATACTTGAATTATGCCTAGAGAACAGAATGTTATTTTTGCTTATTTCTTCACTTGGTCTAAAAAAAAACCCATATCCTTGCCATCATAGCAACTAACTAATAAAGCTTCATAGCCATCAGCTGCCAATTACCAAACAATGAGAATTAACCAGTTTTATCAGGCCAAATATCCCCAAAAATCATCTTGAAACAAAGTAGTAATAGTTGTGTTCTTACTCTAATCAACTCTTTTGGGACTTCTTATTGTTCGTATGGTTGACTTATGTAAGCTAAAATTAGGTCGCATGAAATGAAAAAGTTGTACCAATTGATAAAGATAAAAGCAGAATACCATACAAGCATATTTGTCAATGACAGAAAAATCAACAAAGCTTCATGATAAAAATGGGTTACCTAGTTGCAGAGAAGATGTCATCAAATTTCTTTTTCAGTGTAGAGGGATCTTGCAGTGGCCAATTAGCCTCATCTTGGTGTACAAATATAACATTTTCAAGAATAGCCTTGGAGACACCCATTAGAGCAGGAATTTCCCGATCCATGTCAGCACATCGATAGCTTAGGCAAACTTTCTGCGTATAGACAACACGAGTAACACTTAAGTTGAAAAATGATCAAAACTACAATACAACAATGGTAGGATCAGAAAATGAGCCATAGTAATATGTGGCCACCCACACAAAATCACAATAACCATGAATGACATCGCCAAAAAAGGGCAAAAAAGACATTAATTGACGAATGGAGATAAGAATGACATATTCTTCCCTCAAGTCATCATGACACTGAGGCAAGTTGTTTGAAGAAAGAAGATGCTAGACAATTCTTTTATAAGTATTTTACTTAGGAAAGCAAAAAGAAGACGGTAGACTCTTAATCCACTTCACCAGAGCATGGGATCTCTCCCTGATGTACATGTACATCAAGAATTTCAAATCAAATTTCATGATGGGGACATGCCTTTTAATAACATCTGCACCCATGGAACATATTGTATCAAAACGACCTTTTGATAGCATGTCTTATTCCACCTACATTTTCCCATGTGCTTTGCCCACAACATTCATTGACAAAGATAGGCAGAATTCTCCCAAAATCAATTCAGAAGCTATCTAAAGAACTTAGTTCTTTGACTTACTGATATTTGCCACACTTTATCTTTTCTAGTTACCACATATTCTCAATTACCAACTGAAATGGATGCTATTAAATTTGTTTAAAAATTTACAGAGAACTATGGAATTTAACCATTTCATTTACCAGAACTTGAGTTCTTTCTCTAATGTTTTAAGTTATAAAGGCTCGTCCAATGTTCCATCCCTCGGCTACATTAACACTTAATGCATATTACTTGAACACTTCATGATGCAGAATACAACTGCCAAGACAAGAAAATCAATTAAATTACAGAAAATCGTCTGCCAAAACAACTAAACAAATCATTTGCGAATATTTTCAATCCATTCCGCCTTGTGCTCGGTCAAGATAGGTCCCTTCTACCCCTCCATAATACATCAACGTCACACCAAGCCAATTAAACCAGCAATATCTTATGTACATTAATACAATTTCAAACATACATCAAAATGCACGCACCATGTACACATTAACTAACACACCAAACTCAAATAATATGAACAATAGTCCAAATATTTACCTCAAAATGGTCAAATGTAACACATTAACCTAGTTATCGAGAAACTAAAAAAATAAAAGAAACACTACATTGCTCGAAGTTACCTCTCCAGTATTAGGATTGATTGTTTGCAGCACACTCTCAAGGGCTTTATACTCCATCTTCGTGGCCTTTTGCGTCAGCTGAAATGACCGTATACAAACCACATCCTTTCCTGCTGCAGTCTTAAACCTCAACTTTATCTGCCCTTTTGTCTCCGTCTCCCCCGCCACCTTCACCATTCACCACCCAAACATCATAACAAAACTTAACTGATAAACCTAAAGGCTAAAAACAGAATATCGCATATACGAATGACAAAACGCAAATGGTCAAGGAGAGGGACCTTTGGGTCATGAATGAAGCTCTGGCCGGAACGAGCATTCGGGGGCAATTCTCCAGAGCAAGCAATCTTCAAGGACTCAATTATCGTCTACATAACAATTCAACCAATGAATCAGTGCACGTACGACAAATAATACTCAGTTTCCAACGTTCAGTACAACTCTTAAGGCACAACGTATAACCAGGATACACTAATTTCCCTATGACTCACTGGATTACCCTTAATTATTTAAATCATTATTCATACCAAAAAAAAATTACCAGTTTACTGAAAGAAATAAACAAATTGTACAACTTGTACTGCAGAATGTACAACACTTTGCAGCAGTCCATTTCTATATACTAGGAAAAAAAGAATAAATAACAACAAAATGAAAAAAAAAAAGTGTGGAAGTGAAATTACCGTTTTGCCAGCTCCGTTGGGGCCGACGATGAGAGTTAAGGGTTTGAAGAAGGTGATGACGTTCTTATTTTCCGGGTCGAAGCTCCGGATGCCCTTTATCAGCATTTTATCCACCGTACTCATCCTTTTCTTCTTCCAAAACAAAAAAAATAAAATTACATGAGATAGATGGATAGAGTTTCCGGAGGAGATATAAAGACAGATTAGTGTTTGTGTGTGTGTGTGTGTGAGAGAGAGAGATAGAGAGAGAGAAGAAGAAGAAGAGGGTTTAAGGTTAAATGTGGGAGTTGAAAATGGGAAGAGGAGCGCGGGTATTTTGTAACTGGTGGGAGAAAATAGAAATGTCTTCAATTTTTACAATTTCTTCTTTTATTTTATTATTTTCAATGTATTTCCATTTGTTTTTTCAAAATTATTTCTAAACCTTTTTGTTTTTAACTTCTTAATTGTTCGCCTTTCCTAAGGCTTAGTTTGGGAGTTGGGATTAGAAAAAAAAAAAGAGAAAAAAAAGTGGGAGAAAAGAAAAGAAGGAAAATCAACTTTCCTTTCTTTTCTTTCATTTTCTTCCCAAATTTGGAAGGAAAATTTTTTGGCCAAAACAAACCAACTTTTCCTTCCATTTCTTTTCTTTTCTTTCCCTTTTCTTCCTCCCAAACAAAGGAAAATGGTTAAGTAAATTTTCTCTTCTTTTCCTTCCTTACTCCCAAACAAAAGAACACCTTAAAATCATTTCCTTTCTTTTCTTTTCTCTCCATTTCTTTCCTCTCAAACATAGTGTAAAGGCAGGTCTTCCAAATCACAACCGATTAAAATTAGAACAACGTTAAAAAATTATCGAAAAGATTCAGGTCGAGTGCTCTTACTACTTTAGAAGGGGGAATAGGCATAAAGTGCATCGTTTTATATTTTTCTATTTGTATTAATGAATGCAAAACGCTATTCGAGTTCAATTCATTAATTTATAAAAGGGTTTAAATTCGAGTTCAACTCGTTTATATTTAACGAGTTAATTTTAAACTTGAATACAGAGTATGAAAATGCCATTAATCATATTTTCATTTTTTTAGAGACACTACATAATTTATTGTTGCATTGCATTTTTTAGAATAATATTGGAGAAATAATGTTGTAACACTTTTTAATATGTGATGTATGTGAGACGAGGGAGGTTGAATAACATATTCGAAGAATATTTCAATATAATTTTCACACAAAAGTAATTTCCAAACAAAGTAAAATGCTAATTTTGTGCATAATTTATTTTTAATATATAATTCAGCCTAGCCATCCTTAAAACTGAGAAATAAATCCATAATTAATCATATAGTTTCATGATATCTAATTAACAAAGTAAATATAAAAAAACATTTGCATAAAAAGGCCAAAAAATAATACAATCAAATAGAAGAAAGTAAACAAGAGATGAATTCAACCAAAACCCAAAAAAAAAGGAAAAGAACAAGAATTATAGCTAAGATTAATGCAATATCAACTTGCTAAGCGATGCTTGACTTTAATAGGAGGAATAAAGAAAGATAATACAGAAAGTTTTAAATTTAGATCATGATAAATTTACAATGAAAGTCTGCAATGAAATTTTAACAAAAAGGAACAAGAAAATACAACACAAAATGAGACAAAAAGAAAAATGTAAGATAGAAAAATGCTTATAGTCTCTTTTGGTACACCCACCTTTTGAGTTCTTTGTTTTTGAATAAGACAAGCCATCAATGTTATTTTGACTTTTTGATTCTCTAAATTTATTAATTAAAATTTTGACCCCAAAATATATCCTTGTAAAGGGTCAAGCAAGAGTTTATCTATATAATATATACAATTTTTAAGATTTAAGTGGAGTTATCTATATAATATATATGGATTTTTAAAATTTAAGTGTTGTCATTTGATCCCACTTGGAGCGACATGGCTCCACCCACCACTTGGAGGACTGCATCTGTTCTGAACAAGTTCCACCACTTGGGCATCTTCCCTATCCCAAGATTGTTAAAATAATGGGGATAGCCAATGTTAAAAATATTGGGGTTGAATTCTATAGTTTGAGAAATCATAATGGCCAAAGTAGCAACAATAGCATTGTATTTCCTCAACTATATCTAGAGAATCGATTTGAACCTGTGCATCTGTCAAGTTATCCTTCGAGTGTATTTCCTCTTTTGGAGAAATTTGAGTTGAGTAGTGCCATAAACTGATTCGTTTCTCGGATATAATAAATAACAACCATAGGCATCTTTGATGGTCGATTATAGATTGCCTTGTGTGACAGTTTGGCTTCTCTAATATCCGTTTCTTGGATATAATAAATAACAACCATAGGCATCTTTGATGGTCGATTAGAGATTGCCTTGTGTGACAATTTGGCTTCTCTAATATCCGTTTCTCGGATATAATAAATAACAACCATAGGCATCTTTGATGGTCGATTAGAAATTGCCTTGTGTGACAGTTTGGCTTCTCTAATATAAGTAAACTTTTGTTAAATAATCTTTTTTCAATATAAGTAACCAAATAATTGTCCATCCATTGATCTCCCATTCTTTTCTAAAATTATGTGGAAATAAATAACAACATAAGCCAAAAAAGCATCCTTGCTCATGTTGTATCGTAGCCAATTCTTATATTCATTAAACCAATTAGGACAAAACCAATATGATATAATTCCAATATTTTTTGTTGGAAAGTTAAGATGATGAGGTTGAAAAGACCCTTTCAATAAATATGTTCTTTGTACTTTATCTTTATTCAGAGATCTTAATACATAACCTCGAATCTAAGCTTTTAATTTTTTAAAATATTTTGCAAACCACTAGCAACTTAATCTTCTATGGGTTTCCTTTTAAGAAAATTTTCCATAACTTGTTATAAATAAAAATCGTAAAATAACTCAATTTAGTATTGTAAACATAGATTTCAGCATTTGATAACATATTAAGGTTGAGTACGAATATATAGCCCATTAAAAAAAAGAAGAAGAAAAAAGTATAATCAAAACTAGTTTAAGCTTTATTTCCAAGGTCCAATGTCACTTGCTAATGCATACAATAATAGTCCAAAATTCCAAATCCATAATTCAAATGAATCTTTAGTATACCATCCCACTTGAAAGAGAATATAAAGTATAATAATGGTGGCAAAACTACTTTTTAGTTATTTTATTGTTGCTAATTATGTTCAAATTAATCAATCTCTAATTCACATTTAGTTCATGTATACTCAATGATTCTTAATTAGAATTCAATCTAGCCATCCTTAAAATTAGTAATACATCCATAATTAATCATATAGTTTCATGGTATCTAATTGACAAAGTAAATATAAAAAAAATATTTACATAAAAGGCCAAAAAATAATACAATCAAACAGAAGAAAGTAACCAAGAGATTAACTAAATCAAAAATCCAAAAAAAGAAAAGAATAAGAATAAGAATGATTGCCAAGATTAGTGCAATATTAACTTGCTAATCGATGCTTGACTTCAATAGGATGAAGAAAGATGATATGGAAAGTTTTAACTTTAGATCATGATAAATTTACAATAGAAATCTGCAAATAAAATTTTAGCACAAAGAAACAAAAAATTACAAGATAGAATGAGACAAAAAAAAAAAGGCAAGGCAGCGAAATGCTTATAGTCTCTTCTGATATGTTTGACTTTTGAGTTCTTTATTTTTGCATGGGACAAGCCATCAATGTTATTTTAACTTTTTGGTTCTCTAAATTTATTAATTGAAATTTTGACCCCAAAATCTATTCTTGTAAATGATCAAGCCAAAGTTCGTCTATATAATATATATAATTATTAAAATTTAAGTGGGGTGATTTATATAATATTTATAGATTTTTAAAATTTAAGTGAGGTAATTTGACTCTACCTGGAGCCACATGACTCCACCCATGGCACCACCTCCCTTAGTTTATTCATAATACAAGATTACTCACCATCTGTAAAACCCTAGAAGCTTTAAACCACTTAGTTTCTATGTTATAAATATCAATTGTAAAGTTTCCTTATTAGTTGTTATTGTATAATTTTCCTTTACAATTTGATTTCTTGATTTATTATTAATACATGTTTGATGATAATCATAGAAAATTTCACCAATTAAATGTTACTAACCAAGCTTAGATATTTAGAAAAGTAAAGCCACCTATTACTTAGATATTTAGGAGATTAATGCCACCTAGCACCATGAATGTCCACCTATCATTTGCTTTTACTTTTTCTAGTTCTTTTCAAATTTTTGGCTCAATTTTCGTTGCATTTTTCTTTCTCTTGGCCAGCCACCATATGACAAGCAATACTCTTCAATTTCAAACATTTTAAATATTTAAAAGACTAACTTAATCTTTCCCAAAAAGCTTAACCTAACTAGAAAAGAAATCCCCTCAAATTTCATCAAATTCTCTCCAAGTTTCAAGCTCAAGTTCTTGCTCAAAGTTCAAGGTTCTTAAGGGACTAACTATTCACTCTTCTTCAACTAAAAAACTACCTATTTTGAGGTATATTCATCAAGAAACTTCAAGTTCTTTCAAGTTTCAATAGAATATTTCTTATGATTTCATTAAGTACTTAAGATTTATGGTTATATCTTGTTCTCTTGTTATACATATGAATATTTATGCTCATGATTATGATGTTTCCGTTGTTTTGATCCTTTCCTTGATAGTAGATTAACTATGTTATGACCTACTTGATTAGTGTTGACTTCGTATAAGAATTGATGCTTTATTTGAGTGGAAAAATCTTGGAATTCATGGCTGAAATTTTACTAGAGTTAGAAGGCATGTTGGTTAGCCTATGTTAGAGGAAAAATTCTGGAAAATTTGCAGCATTTAATGGCATGTTTAGTAGGCTAAAGTTGCTGGAATTTCAACTTGCTGACCGGCACTTCCTTGTTCCAAAACCTTGAACAAATTTCAGCTTTACTAGTTTACAAAATTCCAGCTTTGATAATCTAATATTTCCAGCTCTATTAACCTTGTGTTGGCCAAGTTTTGATGACATAAACTGCTGGAAATTTCAGCTTGTAAATTAGGTTGAAGTGACACGAAATATTGAGCACCTTAAGCTTAATCTACTTAACCGGTTTTTAGGAAAATATTGTGCAACGATTTTGGAATCTTGTTAATCAATTTTTGGAAGAAACTCTTATAAATTTTTGAAGATTTAAACTGGTTAGAAGCTTGACTTTTGTTAAATGTGTAAGTGAAAATTTTGACTAGTTTAACCTTACACTCGGTTCTAGTATGTTTTCACAAATAACCCTAATTTGTTATTTAACTAGTCTTAGTTTAATTAAATATCATTAGTTCGATATTAATTAGTTTAAAATCAGTTAATTTACCTAAGTATAGTATATTTCGGAGTTTTCTCATTTTAACTTACATTAATTTTGCTAAGTTATTAAATTATACTTGACTATTACCAATAAATCTTTCTTGGATTTTAAAAGCTAGTTTACCTATAAATTAACTATTTTGGGCAAAATTTCTTCTTACACAAAAAACCTTGAACCCTAATCAATATTTATTTAAACTACCTCTTAAGTTCATAGTATTTAGCAGTATTTTCTTTTGGTCTGGAATTTATAGCGAATTATTAAAGTTTTGCAACTATAATAGTAAATAAAGCAGAAATTAATAACAAATTTCTAGTATTAATCATTCCTTTTGAATTTAACCTTAATTTTGACACCTAATGAATTATTTGTCCCTTAGAACCAAATTACTTTCAAAAAAGGGAATTTCTTAAATTTCTTTATTGGTTGATTTAGGGTTTACTCCGGATTCCTTTATTACAACTTCTTGGATTTTTCTTATAACCAATTTACATTTATTTTAAAACCCTAGTTAAACTTGGGTATATTTTACTAAAAATTCTTTTAAAAGTAAAATCTAGTAGGTTAATTAGGCTACTTTTGAATTTCAGGATCCAAGTCTGAAACCTCGCACGTTTTACGAGATGCACTTTCTTGAATTTTCGAGGTGAGTGTTTCCTTGTGTGCCTGATGCATGTTTAAGTGTTAATTCCACTTTTATACCTAATACTTGTTAGCTACTACAATGTGCTATATGAGGGTAAGATGTATACTTTATCACATCTATCCCACAATTTGTTACATGCACAATTTCTATCAAATGTGAATATACTTGTTTGTAAACTTTCAACTGAACTGAGCCTTCGGGCTAGGACTTCCGTGGTTACACCTCACCAGTTACACCACGGTTAGTCATACTAGGTTAGGAGGATATAAGGTAGTTTGGGCGTTGGGGTTTGTGTTCTCTCCTTTGAGTTGAGATTCCTCAAAGAGGCCAACTCTGATTGAACAAACTATTTTTCCCTCCAAGGTTGAGATTTCTCCCTGAAGTGGAAGTATTGAGGAGGTAAAGGTGCATGGGTAGTTTCGGGTACTGTTATCTGATATTTACCTGATCATTGGCAAGGACCTGGATTATCTCTATTGATTCGAACACTATTGTCACATGATTATATACTTGATACTCCCGCGGTTGAGCTTGCTCCCATAGTTGAGATGTATCATTCTTTATTTGATCAATTGTTTACTTAACTTGTTCTTATACTGTTTTATGGCATTGTTATTTATTTATTTTTCTAATTGTCTGCATGTGTGTTTGCATGTGTGGGAACCTCACTGGGCTATTATAGCTCATCCCTTTTATTTGTTCTCCTTAAATAGGCTCCTACTCTTAAGGCTGGTGATGAGGATTCAAGAATAGCGCTTGGTAGGATTTTGTTAATAAAAGGATATTTGAGATTATATTATATTAGTTAGGTGTTTATAATGTAAAGTACTTAACTGGTACCCTTACTCTTAAGTTTGAATCATATGAATGTATTTACATATTTCTATAAAATATCGATTGTTTCATTAAATCTAGTGCGTGCTTGACCCGAGTCTTCGTGAGAGCTAGGCAGGCAGTCTGCTAAGCCCTTTAGTATGCCTTAGGGTAAGGTGGGGCTGTCATACCATCCCAACTTCAAAAGTACCCATAAGCAGCAGTTGAATTTTATTTTATTTAGATCATAAAACAAACCAAAAAAAATCATACCATCATTAGTGATCGATAGCAGCAAACCAACATCCGTCAACCAGTCTTCTATTCCTCTTCTTGCACATTCACACACCAAACCACTAGTATAACTATGCTTTTGTCAATAACCATATGCAAAGAATTAACCACACACCACCAATAGTGCCACCATCATTATCAACATCACAGACACATACACACACTTGCACACTAAACAGGACCACGCTCCAAACCTCTACAACATGCACAAAAACATATAATTGGAACATTAGATAGAACTCAGAAACACAGGTAGATATTCAAAGAAAGAAAAGGGATAGTTAGAATCTCGACATTCCACAAGAAGTTGACCTAAACTACCATCGCCATCTCGGAGTTGCTTAAATAACACTATAAGAGTTCCTGGCGATATTTTTTCTCCCTAAACTTCTTGTTGGTCTTTGCCATTGTCTACATCCTTTTTTTTCCTATTATTTTGACTTTTCTTTCAATTTTCTAATTAATCTGTACGTATGTACCTAAGCATACTTGGATATGTGGGCAAAATTGTTATGAAATTATTATAGATTGATGATTTTTGGCTTGGATTTATCAGTTTTTCATAGTAAATTACTCGAAATGCCTTATTAGCTTCTTGGTACAAAAGATAAAGATTCAGACATATTTGTGCATATCAATGTGTGTTAATGTGTATGCACAGTGAGAATGTGATGTATAAGTAGGAATTGAAAGTTAATTGCTGGAACGCTCAAGAAAATTAAGAATTAGAAAAACAGTAGAACTGCAATGTTTTGTTGACCATTGGGAAAGAAAGAAATTTACAATTTGCATCTTGGTTTTCCAACTTTTCCCTTCACCTATAAAAACTTTGTTTTAAAGTTTTCAATTATGTCTTTTAGGGTTGAAGGTCAACATCGATTTAGTTAAAGTTCAATTAATAAGCTAGCTATTGTTTTGTTTAATTTAGTTCATTTGACATTGCATTAGGTTCATTTAGTTTAATGTTTAGTAAAATTAAGTTAGCTAATTTTAGCTAGTCATATTTTCTTTTAGAGTGAGCCCAAAATTGAGAAATTAGGGCATTTTACTTTTATTTATTTATTTATTTTGCACTTTTATTTTTACTATTTTATGAAATGTGGATAGGCGTGTCGATAGTTGATTATCCTATAGTATTTCGAAAAGAGGTTTGAAATTTAAATATTTTCCTTTTAGTTTGAACTATATTTTGTTTGTTTGATTTATTTTGGTGTATTTTAGATTAAATTAACTCAAGTTTAGGCATTAAAATTAAGAAAATTTAAATTAAACTCATGATCAATTTTACCAAGAGTACGGGATACTTGAGCTTGTAACTTAGTAATTCTTCTCTTGATTAAGCTTCCAAACTCATTTTATTTCTTTTCAAAAAATCAGGAGTTACCTAGGTAGAGGGTTTTGTTCATTCTAAATAATTTTGATTAAAAATTTTGTTTGGTAACTTGGTACACCAAAGTCCAATATGAAATAGCAATTCTTTTTTCTTTTTTTCTTTTTTTAAGGAAACCTTTTTCTCTAAATATGTTGTTGAACCCATACCATCACATTTTTTAAGTCCCCCACTTAAACCTATTTTATTTTTATTCAAAAATCAAAAACTCAAAAACTTGTCTTGTCATTCGTTAATTACTATTCTTGTTCTTCTTGTTTTCTTTTAAATTCAAAAACTCAAAAAACCCATGTTATTATCATTATATTACTTACTATTATTATTATATTGTTATTTTTATTGTTGTTATTATTATGTACTTCTCAAAATTCCCAAAAAAAAGAAATTATATAATCTTTTCAAATTTAGTTTAGTTTTTTTTTTAAGTGGGGATGCAAAAAACAAAATAACGGGGGCATGAAAAGTAAGTAAGGGAAGCTGCCTTTGGTTATAGAAATATGAAATTCAACTAAATTTTCAACGCCTTCCAAAATCACAAATTTGCATATAAAATCTATCAAATGACAAATTTTTACATAACATCTATGAATACATAACGTAGTTATAAAGAAAAATTTTGCCTAAAAATTTTAAGAGCAAGGCTACTTTGGAAAGCATATCGTTAGTAAGAAGACTAAAAAGTTTATATAAGCATTGAATGGTCTTTTAAAAATTATCAATCTTTTATAAAAATCTATTATCCCAACAAATATTTATAAAAAAATTCACCTAAGAATTTCAAAGACAAAGCATCTTTGGAAAACGTGACGTCAATAAAAAGTATAAAATTTATATAACTACTAAATAAATTTAAAAATTACTAGATTTTTATTATCACAAAATTATTCATAAATTCCTTTTTATTAAAAAACTTCAAAGGAAAAACTACTTTATTAGGTGTGCCAAAAATTAAAAATTATGAAATTTAAATAAATTCTAAATGACCTCAAAATATTACCAAAATTTAAGTGAATATTAAAACAATAAGAATATGAATTTAGAAACATAATATACAAGAAATGGACATTTAACATTAGGACTAGTATTTCAACGTTGTTACTTGCAATTTTGATTTTTCACTAGAATTTTTATGAATGACTTATAAAAGATAAAAAAAACCAGATGAGTGATAAAAAAAGAAAAAAATATAAAATAATTTTAGATGGAGAGTCAAAATTTAATTTCTAAAAATTGTACCTAATATTCAAATTATTTGAATTTACTTTAAAGCAATTTTAACCTAATATTTAAAAATAAAAGAATTAAAATTCTTCATGTGTTGAAGTACTATGTACTTTTATATTATAGAACCATATTAAGATTATCAAATATATACTCAAAATATATTTTTTATTTGATGCCTCTTTTGTACCAAATAACAAAGTTGCATTCTTGCGAAAAATGTAAAAGTACATATCCATGATTTTTTGATACATAAGAGCATTGAAAGTTGAACATTCTTAAAAGATGAAATATAGATGTAGAACCATATAAGGACTAGCAAATATATATTCAAAAGATATCTTTTATTTGATGCCTCTTATATATCAAAATAATAAAGTTGTGTTATTGCCAAAAATGTAACAGTAGAATATTATTCATACATACATACAAACATACATACATACATACATACATACACGCACACATACATACATACATACACACACGCACACACACACACACACATACACACATACATACACATACATACATATATATATATATATATATATTCATGTAAAAGAGCATTTAAAGTTGAACGTTCTTAATAGATGAAATATAGTTGTACAACCATATAAGGAATACCAAATTTATATTTAGAAAGATACCTTTCATTTGATGACTCTTACATATATAAAATAATAAAATCATTTATACAAAACAATAAAGTTGTATACTTACCAAAAATATAAATACGTAATATTCGTGTTCATGATTTTTTGATATATTAGAGAATTGAAATTAAACATTCTGAATAGACAAAATATAATTTTAGAAAGATATCAAGAATAAAAAATATAAACTTATATTCAAAAAATATATCCATGCCAAAAAACAAGGTCAAATTCCAATAAAAAATGTAAAAACAAAATATTCATATTCATATTTTTGGATATAAAAGAGAATTGAAAGTTAAATAGGAACATAATATTAACTAAATTCATTAAAAGAATGATGGACTTTGTAAAATTTTATTCTTCAAATGTATTTTTTATTTTGGATAGAAGAGTCTTGTTAAAATATAAAATTTTTAGACATATACACTACTCAGTTTTATTGTTGATTATTTCCACAAATTAAAAATTGAAAGGAATGCCATAACCAAAAGATATAGTACCATCACTACCCTAAACCAAATCATGAAAAATTTTAGTAGACATCTTTTTTCTTCATTTTTCCCTTGTTCTAATCATTTTTCATGCCACTACTTTTTGAAATGTTTTTTCTTTTTTGGACATTAGAAATTAATTCTTTTATTTGCTAAATCTCATATAATCAATTTTGGTGTAAGTTTTGCATTTGTCATTTTACACTATGAATAATTAATTGATTACAATTCTAGCACATATGAATCGAAAATTGATTAAACAAGGAGTCCAATAAATGGATACTGAAGGGAAATATTGAGGCATGATTTAAGGAAGTATGGAAATATGTGGAAGTTAACAAATATAACTTTATTTTTTGCAAATTTAAAAAAATAAAAAAGCTACAAAGTTAAAAGAATTTAAAGGGTAACTAGAGAGTATTTCTATCATTTATGTCTTATCAAAATTCATAAATGGAAAACTTTAAATCATTATGAAGGTGAAAAGGATAGGATGACACATCGAGAGATTTGAAAAGACTACTCATACGCATAACCAACATTGCATAGTGCCAATGTTGTATCTTGTGTGAAACACTATTAGGATGAGTTAAAAAACAAAAGAAACAAATAAGATAAAAAAGTTGATTATTACTTACTAATTTGCTAAAAGGAAATAGGTCAAAAAGTTTACATATCGAGCGAAAAGAAAGATACAAATCTGGAGTGAATTAAGGATGATACGTAAAGAAAATTTGACCAAGAGTTAAATGATATATATATATATATATATATTTCATAATTATGATACATAATGAAAGAATTACATGATATTGAAAAGAAAGGAAAGAACTAAATTAGGGAGAGAATTTTGGTAGAAGATTAGATAATTTCTTCTTAATTAAATTATTTATTTTTATGTTAACAATTTGGGCATAAACGTTTACATTATTTAGGGAAGAATTAAGATATAAAGAGAATTTATGAAATTGTATCTTGTCTATTGAATTGTTTATTTTTGGTCATAAATTTATTTAGATAACTATTATTAAATTCCTTGATTATAGGAATTTTTCTTCCACACAAGTTTGTCCGGGTGGATACTAATAATCAAATTTCAAAAAAAGTAAATTCTTAAAATTTGAATATAACCTTCCACTCTAGATTGTATACATTGAACGAAATTTTTGCAATTTTAGCATTGTTATTACTTCAAAAAATATTAAACTTATGTTTAAAAAGACGCATTTATTACTCTATTTATTGCCAATCTACCAATTGTTCATCACCCAAATACACCACCGCCACCGGGATGGCCAGAAGTAATGACCTCACCAACTATGTCAATCATACATGCTATGCCAACTTACATAAGTGAGGAGCTCATATCCCCTTCTTCATCTACTACTATATATATAACCCTATCTACTCTATACTACTCAAAGACTCTTTCCTTGAAGAAATTGAGAAAGCTTGAGAAAAGCGAAAATGGCGTCAGTGGCAAGAAGAATCAAGTTGGGTTCGCAAGGTTTAGAGGTTTCGGCACAAGGGTTAGGTTGCATGGGAATGTCTTATGGCTATGGCCCTCCAAAGCCTGAGGCGGACATGATCAAACTCATCCACCATGCAATCAATAGCGGCATCACTCATCTCGACACTTCTGATGCCTATGGTCCCCATGCTAATGAAATCCTCATTGGAAAGGTTTACTAAAGCATCACCACCAAAAATCTATTTCACTTTTTCTTCTTTAAACTCAAATAAACTGTGTGAAGGATTCTCTCCAAAAAAAAAAACAAATAGTCGATCGTGTTCTTCGAATTTGTGGCAAACTATCAAGGGATTTGAATGTTTCTAAGTGTCTTTGTTTCCATTTTGAAACATGAGTAACAAGGGCACACATCTATTTCCAGTAAATTGCATCTTTAGTTTTTTTTTTTTTTTTTTTTTTTTGTGTGTACAAATGCAAAATTTCCTTAGCATTTTTAGTTTTTTGTTTCGTCAGCATTTTTATCTTGTTTCGAAAATTTTTGTCTATACATGAGGGATTTTAACGTAGGACCTATAATGATTGGATGGAGGATTTGAATGTAGGACCTATAGCGTCTAAGTTAATGCACTTACCAACTCGACTCAGAGAATGGTGAGGAAATTTTTGGTTACGGGTTATTTACTTGGGTTTTTAATGTGGATTCTTTTGCATGTAGGCGCTAAAGGGTGTGCCAAGGGAGAAAGTTCAAATTGCTACTAAATTTGCTGTTAAGCCATTGGAAGGTGGAGGCACAGAAATTTGTGGAGATCCAGAGTATGTTAGACAAGCCTGTGAGAGTAGTTTGAAGCGTTTGAATGTTGATTATATAGATCTTTACTATGTTCATCGGATTGACAAAAGGGTTCCTATTGAAATCACGGTTTGTTTTGTCTTTCCCTTATTTTTTTTATCGGTCTTTCTAAGGTTAATTGTTTCATAGTTATAGCATTAGATCAACATATTTTTTTTATGCACTGGAATGAGTCTTCGAGTTTTGCTGCTATTATTTATGCAACAGTTCCCTTTTTGAGTTTTAGAATCAAAATTTAGATAAATTTTTTTTGTGATTGTTTCTCCCAGCAAGCTCTTCCAAATTATTCAATTTTTTGTATTGTATGCAAGTAAACACAAGCTAATAAAAGTTAGAATATGTAATTTCTTGGTCTTAGTTTTTTATTTAAGTGACGAGTCTTCTTAGAATAGAAATTGATAATTGAAACCTCTTCTTTTCTTAAATTTATTCATGTTTCTCAATGTCCTTATAGGTACTTCCGTATGTTTCTTCTTAATTAGCATTTAGTTGTGCTCTAAATTTTTAGTTAGATGTCTTCAAGAAAACTTAATGGATGAGCCCAAGCCTTTATATATTTGTTTATTTGTTTGTTCCTTGTATGTGTGTAGTATATCAAATAGATTTTTTTAAACAAAATCCTTCCAAAAAAAAAAAAAAATGCAATTCTAGGTTGGAGCTCTGAAGGAACTGGTTGAAGAGGGTAAAATAAAATACATTGGACTATCTGAGGCTTCCCCAGAAACAATCAGGAGGGCTCATGCCGTTCATCCCATAACAGCTGTGCAACTAGAGTGGTCCCTGTGGACAAGAGATGCTGAGGACGAAGTTATTCCCACATGCAGGTAGGTTACCCAAAAGATACGCTTCAATTAATCTTTTTCTGATTATTGGAAACTTCTTTTTTCCCCTCGTTTCACTCATTCATGATGAGATAAATGATATGGTTATTGATTATATAGGGAACTTGGCATAGGAATTGTGCCATTCAGCCCTTTGGGCAAAGGATTCTTCTCATCTGGTGCAAAAATTACAGAGACACTGACCAGCAATGACTTCCGCAGGGTATGTGCTTATGGCTCGTACTTTTGATGTTTTACTCTGATCCTGAATTACAACTGATCATCTAAAGTCAATTGCTTACTCAACCATCAGATCATAGATTGTTTTTAAGAATTTATAACTTGTCGAATTTGCGTTTTCTTATATTCACTGGACAATGTACAAAAGTTTTCTCGACTATATTTTCCAGTGTGTTCGGTTATTAACTTAATTTATTATGTTACTTGAACTATCTTTGAAGTCTATGTTTTAGACTAAAATGGAACCAACTGTTTCTAGTAATTGATCTCTCCAAAATTAGTTTTTTCGCTAGGAATTGTGTGATGCTTCCAGGATGGATTTTGAAAAATCAGAGCACAATTTGTCAAAACTATTTTCATGCTGACAGCATATATATATATGCTGCCTTTGTAGACTATCCCAAGGTTCCAGGGGAAGAACGTTGAGCACAATAACAAGCTGTTCGAACGAGTTTCTGAATTGGCTACAAGAAATGGTTGTACAACATCCCAATTGGCCTTAGCATGGGTTCATCATCAAGGGGATGATGTCTGTCCCATCCCCGGCACCACCAAGCTTGAAAACCTGGAAAGTAACATCAAAGCGTTGTCAGTGAAGTTGGCACCAGAAGAAATTGCTGAGCTTCAATCTATTGCTTCAGCAGATGCTGTAGAAGGTGACAGATATCCACCTGTATCAATGGTAGTAACTTGGAAGTTTGCGAATACTCCTGCTCTGTCGTCTTGGAAAGCTACGTAGAAACGAGTATTATATCTTGGCAGCTAGCTAATTTCTTTGTCATCTCATTTTCCTAAAGGCTCAGGCCATATATAGTTTATGCAATCGAAATAATGTTTGAACCTATTTATGGAGGAATAATGCTAGCCGAACATTCCCATTAAATCTATTGTTTTCTCGTAGGCCATCATTCATCATTATCCATTAATCTTGATTATCATGCATTGACATGAGTTGCGTGGTTTTCAAAATTGATATTGTACTAAATCTTTTCGATATTCTATTATTGCTGCTTGGTAAGGTGAAGGTTGTATTTTTAAAAGCAAAAGTGCTTATTACACACCAATAGAATGAACAACAAATAGAGACAGAGAGGTGAGTGTTGTTTAATCTCAACAACATTTTTCGGGGTTGCACGAAACCAAATCCAACAAGCTGCAATTTCTCTCACACAATTTGCTAAAGGAGCTCTAGAAATCATTTGCCCAATTCTGTCTTTTTATCCATTTTTTTTTTAACATCTTCTAGTCCGCTAGTCAAACACCTAAAATTTATTTCTTTTTAAATTTTCCAATCTGATGTAACCAATTTAGTTTAATACACCAATTAGGTATCACTTTTCAATAACTAACAAAGAATAACTACGTAGAAGGCCCTTGTCATTAAAAAGCAAGGTGGTTCATATATAGTCGGTACAGCTAGTTCTGCTATGCGGTAAGAAAAAATTCACAATTAACACAGAGAGAGAGAGAGAGAGAGAGAGAGAGAGAGAGAGAGAGAGAGAGAGAGAGAGAGAGAGAGAGAGAGAGAGTCCTCGAACTTGGAGAATTTGCATCTTTTGAATATATGGTATGGTACTGTACTAGTACTTAATACGTACTCTATTTTTTCAAAAAGTATATTATAGTAAGTAATATCATTTTCTTTTTCTGTACTCCGCTATAAGTAGAGGTGACAATTTTCGACATGATACGAAAATACGACATGAACTTAACATGAAAAAAATAGGTTTGGATTAAGACTTGGTAGGTTCGGATTGGAATCGAGGTCGAACTCAACTAACCCATCAAATAAATAAGTCAGGTTGGGTCTTTAACAGGTAGAACAAAGTGACCTGTGAGAAGTTAAAAAAAAAAAAGAATTTTAATAAAACAGAAATGGGGATAAGTAATTTGGACTAAAAATTTGGAACTAGCTCTTGTTTCATTTAACATATGAGAAAGAAAAGAGATGACAATAATCAAATATTTCTTCCATGGTGTTTTTTTACTTATTTATCAGTACTAGTACTTCTACATCTCTTACTTTATTTTTCTTGTTTATAATGCTTAAACAATAAAAACGCTTTAATTTTGTGCAAATTTTTTTTGTTTGCGGCACTTTAAAGTAGATTTGAAAAATAGATCTAAATTAGACCAAGAAAATTAAGAACACACATCATGATTAGTTTAAGGAAACACACATAATGATAGAGAAAAATGTGGCTTTTTTTTATTAATCTCACGAGTCATTTCGAGTGACTTGAAAACCCAACCCATGGCAGGTCGTGTTCGAGTCAAGTATGTTGGCCCGTTACAGGTTAGTAGGTCGGGTTTGGGTCAATGAGTTTTCTATTATATTTTGATCTTAACTTGACCCACCAGCTATTAACCGGTTCGATCGCCACCCGTATTTTTTTACCAAAAAAATTATAGCAAAACATAGTACTCGATATGTTAGGTAGCATTTTTTTGAAAATCTTTTTAGATATGTAATATTGTATCATTTTATGGAGTTGATGTATTCAAAGAAAAATATTGATTGATAGAATGGAAATATTTAAAATTTTTAAAAAATTTGAAAAAAAAACTATCCAAATAGAGCCACTTCTACTTTTTATTTTTAACAATTTTATGGTCCCAATTATGGCCATGGAAATTTAAGTGTAGTAGGTCATTGATTCTAAGGCCAAACGAAAAAGACAATAAATATTGGGCAGATTTTTAAGTAGATCGGATCCACAGCCTCACTTGTAGATCTTGTGGTTTAAAAGAGTACCACATAAGTATAATGATGTAAGTTGATATAAGAAAATAATATAAGGATGCTTATATAACTTTGTTTAAGGCACAAAGCCCACAAATGAGACCGTGAAACAGGTCCATCTAAGAATTTTCTTAAATAATGCGTGCTAGAGTGAATAGCTTATTGCTAGTTATTGGACGAGATTGTAGAATTCTCGAACTTGATTTAATATATCCATGATTTTGTGACTGATCTTTGAAGTTTTCAAACTTGAAAACTTGATGGAATACGTTCATTCTATTTCCTAGGAAAAAAATATCGCAAAAATAAAAACTCAAATCCATTTTTTGTCGTCCTCTGATATTTGGGTTCAACGAGGAAGGATGTCAATTTCTATGACTGGAAATTCGAGGAAAATATATCGATTATGATAGGATTTGAAAGTTTCGGCCCACGGTTGCTTTTGATTTTTCCCGGTTGAATGGAAGAAAATGAGGCCATATTCGTGATTAGAGCCAAAAAAGTGTCTGGGAAATAAAATCCCATTCAAAATGGTGCCGACTAAATACCAGCTGGTGACGATCGAAGTGAAGGACTATGAGTGACCGTTTGTTTGGTTATATTTTTTAAAAACATATCTTTTAAAAGTTTTAAACACTATTTTAATTACTTTTTTTACTTCACGTGCACATTTATCAAAAAAAGTAACAATTCAAGCGATGCTTCTAAAAACTCAGCTTGACCAAATGAAATTTAATCAACTTGCAACTTGAAAGGGGAGAACTTCACAAAATAAATATGATTTAACATAAGATTAATATGAGAAATTTAATCCCTTTTGTTAATATAGACTGTTTACATGGATTTTCCAATTTGTGCTTCAATTTAAGCGGGGTCTCTGCACATTATTAAATAATGAGGAGGTCATCGAATCTTCACAGATACCACAATTGGGTTTGTAGCTTTTAACGGTGGTAAAATTAAGAGTTAGATTACAAATTTTATAACAAAAGTCAAAGAGTAAACAAAAAAAAGTAATTTTCGGTTCGTTTTGTGTTTAAAATGATTCGTTAACACTTAGGAGATAAATAATTTTGTTGTATATATTGAGCCTTGATTTGACATTGGTTTTTGATGAAAAAGAAAGAATTAAATGTAGCAAAATTGCATGATGATTTGTTGTTGTGAAAGAGGACACAAGTTTCAAAATCGAACAAAATGGGCATGGACTTCTTTCCATGCACCGCTTGGTACCCTTGGATTCCATATTAAATTCTCATTTTCTCTCTTCCTATAATCAACGTTGCGCCCCCATTTTTAAAACTAAATTGGAAAAAGGTCTAAGAATTTTTTGGTGAATTTTAAGAAATAATAATAATAGAAATTGATGATGATGATAAAATGGGGTTTTGAGTTGTTTTAAAGAATGTTATTAATCTAATTAGAAGAAAAGTAGGTTTTTGATATTTTGAACAAAATTAAAATAAAAAGACAAAAACAAAATGAACATAAAATGGGAATTTAGAAAAAAATGTGATAGTCTACTGGTCCAATAACATATCTAGGAAGAAGGGTTTTCTAAAAAAATTAGGAATCACCCCTCAATAGTGCATTTTAGATGTAGCAAATCATCCAAAATTTATATTTTTATCAAATCATTTAGTACAAATAAAACCCTCTTCTTAGATGACTTCTAGTCTTTCAGAAAACAAAAAAATATATATGGCTTCGGATGCTCAATCAAGAAAGAAGTCACTAAGTTATAAATTCAGGTACCTTACATTCCACAACATATATAAATAAAGATACGATATTCATAAATAAAATAAAAAATTAAATAAAAGTACAATGCTCTAATATCCCAATAATGGGCTCATTTAAGAAACAATATAAAATTAATTAAAACTAATTAACCTAATTTATACTGAAAAAATTACATAAACTACTAAGCTTACAAAACTAAAACCACCTAATATAATATCAAATGAGCTAAATTAAGATAAAAATCGCTATTTACCTTAATAGAACTAGATTAATTTGGATTGTCTATCCCTGAAGGACCGAATTGAAAAGACTAAAACTAAATTTTATGGTTCAAAGTAGGAAAAGGAAAAGTTGAGGGATCAAGTTGCAATTTTGTGAACAATTCTTCTTATCCATCGAGACCAAAAGATTGCAACTATATTATTTCTTTGCAGCCATGGCTTCTCCCTTATTTTCAACAATAGTATTACCACGAACCAAGGAGGAAAATCATAACTTTTACACGGTTTTGGTTTGATGAATGATTATTTTCAACAATAGTATTACCAAGACCCATTGCCTCAAGATGATTTTCCACATCCAAAGTCCATGACAAATAATTTTTCCCAGAAATATCAAGAGGTAAAAATTCTTGTTTCATAAGATTAGATATAATGAAAATAAAGCAAATTGAAAGGTAAAATGTTACCTCAAAAGTTCACCCAAAAGTATAAACTTGTTCCAACCAATTGTTCCAATACTTAGACTTGCAAATGATTGCCCCAATTTTGACGCTTAGAGTCTTGTAATTCACCTTGCTCAAAGTAGAAACTCATGTTGATATCGTGTTGTGAAACTAATACTAATAAATGTTTGGTTGGTAATAATTTGTATATCAAATAATAGAACTAATAAAATGTAGGGAGAATAGTAGATGAAAGTAGACAAGAAATAGAGAGAATTTTATAATTTCCTATTCTTTAAACTCTCAAAATTTGTCAAGGTTGCAAGGTTACAAAAACTAGATTTTAGGGCACCAATTTGTGCCCCAGTAGCTACAATATTGGGGCGCTTTGGCCTTTGGAGGCACATACATAGTTGTGCCTTATAAAGTGGCGTCACCATAAATTAAAGGGGGCTTTTTGTGCCCTATAAGTAATTATGAAAGAAGACCAAAACAAATGCTTCGAAAAATAATTTGGGACGCAACGTTATGTCTTATAAGGGGCCATATTAGAGGCACTTTTTTTTTCCTTGTATGTGAACATTAGGAACCATAATAAATGCCCCTAAAAGAATTATATAAGACCTTACTATATGCCCCTATAGGTCAATATCATTTTGGGACACTTTCTTGTGCCTTGTCTTCTAAACATTAAGTGCCTTAACATGGATCACTTGAGACCCAGAAATACCTCCCAAAGCACAATTTTCTTCTTTCAGCCATGATTACGTAATATTTATTTCCATTTTATGTGTAATATGGTAGCAATTAAAAGTGCCTCTAGAAGTGTTTTTTTTTAATAGCATTACCCTACTACTAAAATGGATTCATAGTAACGCTTGTATCAATTTTTTTGCACTATATTATACATATACAATGTTGTGCTTCTCATAATAGCATCCAAGTTGAAACTAAATTCAATATGCAATGCATAATAAAATAAAGAGTTTATAAAATGGTTATTCAAAATTAAGGTCCTACGAACTTTTTCCAAACATATTTAAAGACCTGCTCATAGACATAGCAAACAATTAACTTTCATACCACTTCATTTATGAGTATTTTTTAAACTCAAACCAAACAAAATAAAATACTATCAAATTTGGTAAAATACCAACTTAAAATTTATCAATAAACTTGCTGGCAAAACAAAACAACCACCAAGTGAACATCATTAACTAGCCATCACATACAGAATTAAAAATTCATGGTCAATCAACATTCAAAAGAGTTGCTAATAAAGCATCAAATTCTTCTAAAGTTAGCTGCTAACAAAGCAAATTACCAATACACAAAGCAGCCACATTACATTGTCTATTCGACAAAACAAAATAACCTCCAAGCCTGGACCTAAGGTGTTACAAAAACCTACATCATTGACCAGCCATCATATACATAACTAAAAGTTGGGAAATATTTAGGTGGTCCACCTGTGGACCCTTTGGTCCTCCAACAGTCACGTTGATTTATCGATTTTCGAGACAAAACTTTTTTGAAAAAATCTGAAGACTCTCTCTTGCTAACTGTGGTTAAAGGAACCCCCTCAGCAGTCATTCATCCATCTCTCAACCCAATTAACAATCGAAACCCAACACCCAACCATCCTCCTCGTGCTTACTTCTACCCACCTCACTCTTCCTCTTCTTCCTCCAAAGCCTCCTTCAAAGGCTACTATTGCAGCCTCTTCCTCCTCTTCTCCTTACTCTTCCTCATCATCCTTGCTGTTATTCTCATCGTCGTCCTCACTATCAAGCCCAAAAATCCCCAGTTAGACCTCCAATTTGTCGTCGTCTAGTACTTATGCTAAGCATGCTCTTTACCGCCGTTAACGATAACAAGGTTGGGATCAAGTACGGCAAGTCCAAATTCACAATAATGTATTGAGGTATTCCTTTGGGAAGAGGAATTGCTCCCTGGTTCTAGCAGCCCGCCCACAGCATTCGCCAAGAAGAGACCACCATTGCCATTGACTGGCTCAACTTGCTCCAGGCTGATGCTGCCAATCTACTCAGAGATGCCACAGTTAATGATTGGGTTGAGCTGTGGATTGTTAGTGATGTTCGAGCTAAGATCCGGATTCTTGGGTTTACTTCACTTGGGGTTCAAGTTAGCTTAATTAATACTAATACTCTATATTATTATCATTATTAGTGTTATTGTTGTTGTTATGGTGCTACTTGTACATAATTATAAATTTTTCCAACCCAAAATAATTGTACCAGTACTAGTACTATTGTTTGTTTGTTGACAAATTGTTGTTACAATATCTCAAAAAACAAATAGTAAAAGAATTTAGTGCTTAAATTAGTGGGAGTAGCATAAACGACATGATGATTATTAGGATTGAAATTAGTGGTGAGCACTGAGGAGTGAGGAGGGTTTAAAATTTTTTGTTTCATTTATCTCGAGAATTTTTGAGGTGAGTGTTTGCATGGAATGTCTGGTCTCCGCTCTATGTTTTGTTTTTGTCGTTCACATGTGCTTGGACGTTGGAGTTATTGTTAGGGATTTAGGCTTCTTCTGGTATGATCTAGTCCATTGGTCAGCTTGTTCTCCTCTATTGAGCCATTAAATTATTAGCGTATGCAGCTTATAGCTCATGTTTATCATTTTTGTTTTGTAGGAAATGCCTCGCAACAAGCACAATAGTGGAATAAATTGGATAAGCTTAGCATGAATTGTCGGAAGATCGTGATAAAGAATAAGTTGTTTGGATAAACTTGGCTATTGTGTATAGACTATATTTCCTTGTACTTGGCTAGTACCAACCACATTTCTTTAAACTTAGATAATGCATCATTGTACTTGTTCAATTGTATTCCATACACCATTGTTCCATATATATTATTCGAGTATGATGGCAAGTATTACTAGGCTAAAATTGTGTTACCTGCAGATGGAAAAATGGCGTGGCCTGTGATTCTGATGTCCAGATCACTGATATTGCTCGAGAGGGTTGTTCTACTTGGGACAATGGAAAGCTAGAAATTGATTTAATCTTCCTTAACTAATACTACTAGTGCGATTTATGTATGTATTAGTTACTACAACCTTTTCTATGTTTTACAAACTCACACTTCGGAGAAGTACATCTTTCTTACAACATGAGCGCAATCCTAAATTGGAGTGTTATATTTATTTTATGAGTTGGTTCATCAAATTGGAATGTTATGCAATTCCAAATTGGCGTGGACGAGTGCAATCCTAAATTGGATTGGTATATTTATTTTATGAGTTGGTTCATCAAATTGGAATGTTTTGTAATTCCAAATTGGCGTGACTAATGATGCATCATGTCATTATGCAAGAAATGCACTTCCTGCGTATTGGAAATCTAGGGCAATCTCTTAGGAATTCAAATACAAACTATTGCATGTGAAGATTATTCCTCAAGTGATGATGATGGTTAGGTATTAAATATACATGTGCATGTCAAACTTTTCCTAGTTGATGTTATTTGGATAACACGATGGCTTCTCTGTTGAGTCCAGTTGAAACATTCACATGGAAAATGAAACTGCAGATTGTAAAATTCATAAAAAAACTAGTGCTTCTTCCCTGTAGATGATCACTAAACAATTTTCCACCATCAAGATATAAGAACCGCTAAGAACAACAAATTGGAATCCCTTTTTTTTCAATGAATTCAATGAACCACACTGCTATTTGGACTCTCAAATTTAACTAAAGTCATTTCAATTTCTCAGTTTTAAAATCCAAATTAGTACATCCATTGAAAGTAAATTGAGCAACAAAAGCTTGATATGAACATAATCAATTTAATCAAAATAACAAAAACTTGTATAGTTTCAGTTTTATCTTAATTTTCTAACAGTTCATTCTTCTTTCTTTCACAAAATAGGCATTAGCCAAGTTTAACAAATATACAATTCTAAGATAGGCATCAGCCAAGTATAAGCCAAAAAACAACTAACCAATCTCCAAAAAACAACTAACCAAATTTACTTCCTCATTCTTTATCCTTGTGTTCCAACAACTAAACATGTGCAGCCAATGAATTCCACTGTTGGTCTACAGGTTGTGGTACATATTCCTAAAGAAAAAAAAATACAAAAATGAGATTAATGATCCATAAAAGATTTTCTTAAATCTACAAATATATCACAATGTACTAACATTCAAGTTGGAGAGGGAGAATGTTGGACTAATTTGTGAACTTCCAGCATTTGGCTGACTCACATTGACTTCTTGAACTTCATTGTTAATAAATTTTGGTTGTGTGCCAGTAACTGACAAAGGATAAGCATAGCATATACTCCTTACATAATCTGCAGAAAATGATTAAAACTAAATTGATCATGATTAGGTAGTAAAAGTATACCTTGAGATGGTGATCTTTTTTTATTTTCTCAAAATGACCTTTGGTGCGTTCACCCCTTTTATTTCTATTTTCTATTTCAAATAGGGTTTAGAACATTAATAGGGTCTTGTTCACAATTTATGCCTTCATTAGTGGGAGTCCCAATTGAAAATTGATTTTCCAATATCAAATGATTTTTGAAGAATTCATCCAACTTGGAATTAGTATTTTCCAAATGTTGCCACAGAAGAATTCTTGCATCCTCATTTGATTGACTCTTTGTTATCATGTCATAAGCTTGCCGCATAGCACTATTTATGAAAAGTATTTGTGACCCTATGGCATTAATATGAAAATTTTTTTTCTTGATCAACTTCATTCACTTGTTTTTTGCTTCTTCACTCTAACATTTTAACAAATACATATCAAGAATTTTTCCTATGTTCACAAATCTTAATGCTCCCAAAGCATGAGTGCAAAGTAAGCCCATAGATTCAAATTTCTTGCATGTGCATTTAATCTCCATTTTTTGAACATCAAGGTGGACTATACTTTGCCTTTATCGACTTCTAATACATGTAGAGACTACAAATTCACGCACAGCACCACTTGAGCTTTTTACCACAATGCAGGTAGCCAAAACACCCATGAATTCTTGCTCAAACTTCTTGTATAGCTTGTGAGTATAATATTGGGCAACTTGCTGCAATAGTGTGCTTCTGTTTAACTTAATTGGTATTCTTCCTTGGCTTACACATGAAATGAGTATCCGCTTCACTTTGCCTCCATTCCTCTTATATTTCCCTGAAACTCGAAAACAAATTTAGTTAATGAAGTTGTCACACTTCCAATTTCCTTTCAAACATTATTTTTGCCTTCATTTCTAGAAGTGGACTTAAAACCTGCACTAAAGCATCACTGTTTAGTGTTGTACATCACTTGTGTCGAAGTCCATACAATCTCTCCAACCAGCTATGGCTTTCAAGATTATATTTTCTTATCATTGTTGACCATGTTGTTTCAAACTCATCTTCTGTCTCACAACTAGATAAGCAGTGATAAAACAATTCTTGGAATCCAACAACCTTAAACTTAGGTAGATGAGATGGGGCATTTTGAGAAATATGCCATAAGCACAACCTATGTCGACAATTAGGAAATACAATTGCAACTGCATTCATGATAGCTTGAGCTTGATCAGTCATAAATGTTTTGGGAGTTTTATTACCTATTGATTCCTAAGAATGTTTTGAAAGCCCACTCAAAAGTACCAGTTTTCTCATTTGACAAAAAAGCACATCCAAAACATATGGTTTGCCAATGATGGTTAACACCAACAAATGGTGCACACTGATAGGCGTGTAATTAGGTCCAAAAAAATAGCAAATAATCCAATTCTTTCACACACAAATAATCAAGTTATAAAACCTAATTACCCTATATACTGCAAGTATACAGATCGTATTGAGTATAGGGCAACAGGATCAATCCCATAGGGAAAAGGTTATTGAAGTACTAAGGCTTTATTGCTCACTTTATTATTTAAACAACCAATTAACAATGTGAAGAACAAAGTATAAAATAAACAACTAAACTACAACTCTATAGAATAACAATATTAGAGAAAACTCGCAATCTTAAGACACTAGGGCATAGAGTTAACTAATGACCAAACATATAAATGAAAATATCAACTCATGCTATTGGTTCTTGTCTTGGTTAGGGTCCAATCCCAATTATACTTAACCTTCACTCTGGTGACAAGTTAACGATTACCTCCCTACTAGTTCTTTCCTACTCTCGTGGTAAAGATACTAGTATTGGTTCATTAGCCACATGAATTGTCTAATTGACCCACCTAGGAGCACCACTACTCTCGTGTGACATGCAACCTAGACTTCAACTATTCCTTTTCCATTATTATTACCAACTCTCATTACATAATAGTAACTAACAATTTATAGTTGGTGATCAAGCAACTACAAATCCATACAATCCAAAATAGAGAACAAACAAGCACAAGATAGCATGAATAATCACAAACGCATTACATGCATGAGTTCATTAAACTCCTCTAACCCTAGATTAACAATTTAGCACATACCCATGATGGATTTCACATAAAAGATCAAAACTTTAATAAACAAATCTATAATAATCAAGAAAGAGATAAAATAGAACAAGAAAAACTTATTGATTGATGAACAAGTTCAAATCTTCTATTCTTCCTCCAATCTTGATGTGTAGAAGAGAATCCTCCAAATATTGCTGCTCTATAGAGAGATTTACTAATCTAAAGAGGTGGCTGTCTCAAAGAGAGAAAATCTCTCTAAGAGAGACCCTTGCTACTCTCTATTCTAATCTCTATATCTAGGTGTGTGTGTGTTTGTATGTTGTAAAAGATGATTCTCCCTCTCAAAGAGTTAAAACCCTCAATGTATAGAGTCCTCTAGTCTAAAAAATACAATTAGAATGCTTAAAATTAGACTCATAAAGTGTTGGACTCGTTTGGTAAGAGAAATCCCATGTTGCAAAAAAAAAGGAGTTAGTTTCCGCAACGTATCCATGACGGTATCTATTTGCGGATACATGTCGCGGATACGAAAATGTTTCTGCCCAGCATCCGCGACAAGGTATTCGCAGCCGAATTGTCGTCGTGGTTACTATCCAAGAGTGCAGCATTAGCTCTTGGTCAAAATACAAAAGTTGTATCCCTTTGAGTTAGCTTTCCAGGAGTATAAAATTTAGATCATTTGGAGTTTTGTACGCAAAGTTATGGCCAAATTACCGAGACGTGGTCGGAAAGAGTATCTCTGCACAAGAATGCTTCAGTAATGTGGAGATTTGACATAGGAATCGTGAGAATCAAACTTTGAGGTCTTTATAAGAATTGTAAACAATTCTCTTAGCTTTAAAATGATTATTAATCATCTCAATTCAACATCTCTATCTCAAGTTATGACCAAACTACTGAAATATGTTGGTGCAGTGAAACTCTTTATCACCAATTCTTCTTCTATCATTGCTTCTTCATGTCACATCTTTGGTCCTCTTCTTTTGCCACTTTTCATCAACTTCTAATCACTTCCAAATAGCATTCAAAGATACTTCACTTAATCTAAATTGATGATCGAATAGCTTAAATCTACAAAACACAAAGCATTGCGCATTAAACCACTCATTTGCACATTTTAGCTAGCAACTCAAGATTGGAAGAAATAGACATAAAAATGACTATTGTTCATTATTTAAACCCTAAAAACTAGTCTAAAATACTAATCCAGACACTCTAATAAATACCTAAACTAGACACCTATCACACACATTAAGTTATAACAATTTTTTCTGTAAGTAGTATCAAATACTACAACATCTCCCAAAAAATCATAATCTAGTGCGTGATCTTCCATCCCTCAAAAAAAAAATTCATCATTCAACCCATATTATCTAATTCTACATCCCAATAGTACATTCCTTCTTCATTCACCTTAGTCTTAAAATGATTCACCAAACTTTGTGCATCACCTTTTTGAATATTTGATCTTCTTTCTTTATCAATGTGATTGTATGCATCTTGTTTGGTAAATCCTAAGGCAGCAACTCCACCACTCTCTCTTTTTAAATAAGAATATGCATCTATAAAAGCTATTCCAGAATCAACCATTTACACCAAAGTTTTGCCCTTATCCTTTGTAACATTCCTAGCAAACCGTAGAAGATGTTTCTCATAATCCTTTGCAAGCTCATGATTATGATCTCTAACAATATAATTTAACTACCAATGACCCTCTTATCAACTTCGAAGTTAGCCATAGCTGTACATTCTATTCTTGTTTCCAACTTGTTAGACATGACATTAGATGTGCCTTCTTTTTCAGACTTTAATCCTTGCTTGGAACAAAAATATGATTTTGCTCTAATAAGTTTTGTCCCCTGATGGTAATATTGTTTTCCCCTTCGGACACTAAACCCAATATGCGCCCCCTGCCCGATCAAGTACCAGTTGCTTTGCTGGTGGGCCCACTTAGGTTAGGGGGTAGGCACAATATAAATCATATGCTTATTCCTCTGAATTCACAACTTCATTCAACAATTTATGCTCCAACTCTTGAATGAATGAATCAGTATAATCATTTTTTCCATTAATATTTGCCTGTGTCCCTAAATTATCAACTTGTTCATCATCGCCAATGGTAAAAATAGTATCCATACAACTCTAAACATCTAGAAAATCACTTGAAATGACCTAAATAAAAGCAAAATTGACCATTAAAATAAATGTTTCAATTAAATTATAAACTTTTTTGCGCACTAGGCACATTGCTGACTAGCTCATATTGCAAGGTACACAAATCATTTCAATAATTAATTAACCTCTTGCTTTGTGAATCTTTGCTCTAGTTTTGATTCTTTCTTTTTTATTTTCTTTTCTAAAAACTAACAAATTTTGTGAGGTATTTATAAAATTTTGTATGCCAAAAAAATTCTTATTTTGCATCTCTATAATTTATGGTCAAAACTGAAAAAAATAAATTGAAACAAAGAAAAAGATCTAGACAACATGCAAATTATATTTATAAGCAAACATAGCGTAAATGAAAAGTATATTGACATTTAGAAAACTTTCTTGTAACTGTTCAAACAAGCTATAATGCTAATAGATCTTCTGTTGAGCACCTCACTAATTTGAAGAACACCTTTAGAAAAAAATGGAAAAGAAATAAAATGGAAAGTGCATAAGAAGAATCTGTAGAAGGAGTATAACACCTTTAGAATAAAAAGGAAAAGAAATAAAATGAAAAGTGCATAAGAAGAGTCTGCAGAAGGAGGGAAAATAACGGAGGGAAATTTATGGGAGGTGCTGTAATACATCTTGTTGTTTCTTCAACTTTTCTACACCCGTTTTTCTCATACAACAAAACGGAAAAGTAAGTCCTTTAACCACAGTTAGCAAGAGAAAGGGCCTGCAAATTTTTCAAAAATTTTTTGTTTCGGAAATCGATAAATCAACGTGGCTGTTGGAGGACCAAAGGGTCACGGGTCTCTAACATTCAAACGAGTCTCTAACAAAACTTCAAATTCTTTTGAAGTTAGTTGCTAACAAAGCAAATTAAAAATGCACAAAGTAGCAACATTACATTCTTTATTCCACCAACCACAAAAGTCACTTTACAGCCACAAAAATCAATCTACCATCCAAAAGATTTTCAACAAAAAGTATCAATTTTGTCTACTTTTATCTAGGTGTGTCAATCGAGCCCTATGAGCTAGGCTTTAACAAGCTCAAGCTCAGCTCATATACTTAATCAGGTTATGAGCTTCAGGCTATGAGCTTTGGGCTTATAAATGTGAAGCTCATACTCAGCTCACAGAATATTTGGGTTGTGAGCCTAAGCTCACAAGCCTAATTAGCAAATTAATATTACTATGTATAAGAACAATCCTTTAGTTTAAAATTATTTTCGAAAAGTATAGCAAAAATTTTTGAAGTGATTAAGTAAAAAATGACTATCTCAAAATATGTACTACCACGTATTCAAGTAAAAAATTCACAAAATACATCTGCAAGATATTACTACTAAGCATAAATAACTCATTTACATATTAATGTACATATTTAACTAAAAAGCAAACGAAAATTTTATGGCACAAAAAAGTATTATCTTCTACATTACTCCATCAAATAGATTAAGTGCATTACATCTGTGGCATAAAAGCTTCATTCACACTAATTCATTAGACTTGTAAACACCAAAATAATACTATGATATACAATATCTATAATATAGTATAATATATAATATAGTGTGTGTGCATATATGTATATATATAATCTTATATGTGTACATATATATATGTATGTATGTATAGTGTGTGTGTACATAGACATATGTACATATATGTGTGTGTACATATATGTGTATATATGTATATGTATATATGTATATATGTATGTGTGTGTGTATGTGTCTATATATATACATATATATATTATGAGCCGGGCTTATAACGGGCCTGAGCCTTGTGAGGCCTAAGCTCGGCTCAGAAATATTTCGGGCATAATATTTCAGCTCAAGTTCAGCTCAACTCAATATATGTTTAAGTTCATAAGCTTTTTTTTTAGCCGAGCTCGAGCCGACTTAGTCCTATTGACAGCCCTACTTTCATCATACACAACTTGCATATAGAAAAGATAATATGTTACATGTATCAACAATCTATATAATCTAGTTATGTTCTCAAAAAAAAAAAAAAGAGGTGAATATGGATCGTACCAAGGATAAAGGCCATCCAATAGGTGCTCCAATAGCATCTCCTATTGTCTTGAGAAGTCCATACAGATGAATAAGATGCTCATCTCTTTTGAGTTGGACTTGAACAAGTACTTCACACCAATTGGGTCCCAATTGCTCCCTACCAACTTTGGTAGTAGTATCCAAACTATTTATAATTCCTATTGCAACATTTTCCTCTATGTTGCTTATGCTTTTGAGGACAACATAACCTCCAACCTGACCAATTATATCAGTTATCAATATACATATATATCATTCAAACCATCTAAAAGTGTGTAGAAGTTTGATTGTACTTTCTTATTTTCTTTGTAGTAGTAATTTACCCAAATAATGCTTTTACTTTCTCTTCTTTTTTTGGAGTACAAAAGGTGCAAATTTTTTCTTTCAATGTCAAATAACCAAAAAAAAAAAAAAGCATGTTAATCATGGCATTCCATTGAAAAAAATGAAAATTGGTACAACAATCTTCATGTACGTATATTTATAAATTTCTAATTATCAAAATTTCTAATTGGTCCAACCATGTCCAAATGAACTTCAATTAATTTCTTACTAGTATTTGCAAGAAATGAATAAGCACTAAAATTTCTTTAATTTCTTTAATAAGACCAGCTATAATAAAAAAAAAAAATCTGCTATGCATCTGTCTTTCTCTACATGACACAAAAATTGAACATTGTAACAAAGATTTATAAATTTATTATCCCATATCAGTTGTAATGGTGGCATTATCATGTCATATATTTCATCGGATACTCAAAGATTGAAAAGCTAAGATCCAATTAGGAGAACAATAAGTGAGAAACAGAAAATTACATAATTATTACCCTGTAATGGTTGCTTATTATTAGATGTTGAGCTTGGGAAGCATCCATCATTAGCAAGAGATGTTGTTGAAGCACTATTAGTGTCATGTGAATTACTATTTCCTTGTTGACCTTGCATAACAACTGATGACAACTCCTCTAATTTGTTGCTCAAACTTTCATATTGTTCCTTCAAAGTATCAAATGACTGTCTTGTACTGTATAAGCCATTCTATAGGAAGCAGCACGACTTGGAATTGTACCGTATATGTCACTTGGAGTGACACCTAAGCCATACATAGTAACACGTCCAAGGCTTATCCTTCCCAATTACTTTTGCATATGTGTCATCTGGACCAATAATAGGAGATGAACCTTCTGGAATTTGAGCATCTATTTCTTTCATACTTGCCTATATCACAAGATTATGTAGCATTCATAACACATCCTCATCAACTTGATAAAATGTGGTTTACTGTAGTACCAACAAATTGAATACAAACTTACTATTGCTTCTTGAGCCTTTTCATTTATAGGCATGCCATTTGCTCTTGTAAAGCATACTTCAAACAATTCTGCCCGTGTTGGTTCACGGCCTAGCGTATTTTTCTGAGAAATTATTGTGTAATAAGTTAGTAAGTAAGAGTAGACAAGATGACTACCATACAGATAGAAAGAATTACATTTCTTAGAATTTAAATATACCAAGATTTCTCTAATCACAGCAAAGCTTGTCTTGCCCATGCAATGAACCATTTGTTGACGAGTTCGATTGTCTTTGTTTTGGCTACTAGCATTTTGATTAAATAAAAAATAGATATGAATATAAAGTCTTACATAGTAGTAAACTTATAACAAAATTGATTACTTTAGTTCGCACCTTTGCTTCTTCAGATTCCCAATATGTGATAAGATCACCGTATTGATCTTCTTGTACTTTGTCATGAATAACTTATAATTATTCATTATGGGATAATGCTGGCTGAAAGTAGCTACTTTTTCACCCTATTCTTCCAGCCTTCTCCTTTTTTTGGCAATAGACTTTAGTATAAAGCTTTCATCACCAGGTTGTATCTTTAAACTTTGACTATAAATAGGCAGTGAAAACTTGTTAGAAAAATAGAAAATCAGATATATGGTCAAATTATTTAAATTCATTTTGAAAATTCTAATGGAAGTTTACTAACCTTGACAATAGTTATCATATCATCCTTATAGGAGTCTAGTATTTTTCTCCAATCCTTGATTTCAAGTGGCACATATTTTCCATTTCGTGCAATAGTACCTAAGAATGATCCTAATGTGCTTGATGGTTTCTTTTGATTGGGCTGCCCCAGATTGTTGACTAGGAATCTTAATAAGCTTATCATTAGATTGGCCCCAAATGTTTCGCATAAAAGTAGGCCCTCGACCTCTTTTTTTGGTATTATCATCTGCACAAAATAAAAAAAGTCTAATTGTCAATGAGTAAGTTAAAACTAAATAGATTTTCAAATGTAATATAAATGGTGAAAAAATTATGCACGTAAAAACTAATGTAGATAACACCAGATTGGTTTGAAGCATTTGCAGTCTTCAGTTTCAGCTGAAATAGCACCAAGAGGTGATGGAGGGATTGTATGAGGCCTTGAAGTAGCATTCAATGAATGTGATGCACCGCTAGCTTGAGCGACCAAAGATTGCCTCGCTTGTAGCATTAGGTAGAGTTGACATACCACCATCTTCAATTGAATTAGCACAAGCACGTTCAAGTGGTGAAGCAGTAGATTTGTAAAAGCTAAAATGTCTATCCAATCCTTGTGACTGATTGGAGCATCCCTCCATATTGACACATTTACCACCTCTAGTCTTTGGAGCCATAATAATAACGTACTGTAATAGACAATAAAGATTACACTCAAATAGCTAAGAGTATAGGAAAACGAGCAACAGCTTCATCTCACTTAATAAGAAGGATGCAAATGCACATAATATATTTTTTATTTTACAGTAACTTGCACAGAAAATAACTAACTTAATGAAACACAAAATACTTAGTTAATAAACAAGCTAAAAATATTAAAACATATAGCAAAAATAACTTATTAAACATTAGATTCAATAGTAGTTCCTTGCATATGTTCTCTAATCCAACTAACTTCCTCATTTCCATCTTGTAATTGGTCGTCACAGATTCCTCTTAAAGAAGATTCAACATCAACACTTGGAATTGGATCCATATCAAATGAATCCCTAGCTCTTGTTCAGATAGCCACATGCCACCCTTGGTCAACAGGGTCCTCCACATAGAACACTTGTTGCACTTGAGAAGCTAGAACAAAAGGCTCATCATGATCAGCTGATTGTGTAAAGTTTACTAATGTAAACCCAAGATCATCTTGCTTTTTACCTTTGCCTTCAACTACCCAATCACACTGAAATAATACAATTTTCTTGCATCCAAAATACTCTATTTCAATAATATCCTTCAATACACCATAATATGTGACATCACCAATGATGGGATTCTTATCCTTGGCACTAGAGAAACTTGCTGTCTTTGCAGTGATAACAACACCATTATTTTGAGTTTTTCTCCTTTTCTCCAATCTTTTTACATGAAATCTGAAACCATTGATAATGAATCCTCTATATCTTTTTCCTACCAGGTTAGGACCTTTAGCTAGAGCTTTCAATTCTTCCGAACCTTGCTCATAACCAAATAGATGCCCATCTTTAACCTATTAAAAAGTATTAATTTACACAAAATTAATGATAATTTAAAAAAATATAAATAAATATTTCATGACATTTATATAAATAAGACAACTTACTTGATCATGAAACCATTTAGCAAAGGATTCACAATGAATTCTCTCTATTTCTTTCTTATCCAAACAAGGATATTTGGATTTTATCATATTATGATGTTCACTAGGACAAAAAAAAAAAAAAGTAAAAGAAATAAGAAGATAGTAACTTCAGAATACATGCAAAGTGTGACATAAGAGACTATTTTCTTACATACGAAAATGATCAATTTTAGTGCAGTTGAATAGCACATATCGATGTGCTTTCTCCAGTGTATCCATATCAATAGTAATAGGATCTACTCTTCCAAAAGAATGACCTTGCCTTTCAAAGATGGAGAACTCAACCACAGATATGACTTCTTTACTCTCATTTCTTGCAAACTAATTGAACCTGGTATCTCTATCTTTTAGATACCTTGAACAAAGATTTACACATTCATCTGCCAAGTAACCTTCTGCAATTGAGCCTTCTGGACGGCTTCGATTATATACATATGACTTTAAAGTTGACAGATACCTATTGTGCATACATTATAAAAATATAAGTTAAGGAAAAAATTAATCTACAATATGAACATGTTTTGAAAGCATATTAAGATTACCTTTCAATTGGGTACATCCAACGGTATTGCATAGGGCAAATGCATCATTACATCAAAAAAACTTGGTGGAAATATCATCTCCAACTAACAAAGAGTTTCAGCAATTTCGGCCTCTAATCGAAGCAAATCCTGAGCATTTAGAATTTTTAAACACAACTCCCCAAAGAATTTACAAAAACTTAGAAGCACTTTTCAAACAGATTTGGGTAGGAGTCTTCTGTAAGGTAATAAGGGGAGTAACGCAGCGGAAAATTTAAAAATTTATTACCTTAGCCATGGATCTCTTTGATGTAATCTATACGATTAAAGGGTGTTTAGCACAAATACCTCAAGCATAGAAGGTTTCTATGCTTCAAAGGGCAAGATCCTATTCGATGAAGGTGTTGATCTACCATGAAAAGCCCTCCAAGTGTCGAGCCTCCAACGGTATCCACACGAACATGATCTTTAGGAACCTTTGGGCTTGCTTGCCTTGCCTTTTGAGTGCTAGCTCCCTTGAATGATTCATGAAGAACACAAGAAGAAGAAAGAAGTTGAAACCCTAACAATTAGGGAAGGAGGTGTGACGTTTTTCTTGGAGAGAAAAACGCCACCAAGCTCTCAATTTTTCTCTCTCTAAATTTTGTGTTATGTTTCATCAATCATCCAAGAGTCAAGGCATGGACTTATTTATAGATGTAGTATCCTAGTCTTTAAGGAAACAAGAGCAATTGGAAACCAAGAAGGTTTGGGAAGCTTACCTTAAGCTAATCCTATTCCTTTAGGAAACCAATTCCAAAAGGAAACCAAATAGCTTCTTAATTCTTTTTAGGAAACTAATTTCCATCAAGACTTAGAATATTTATAATTAAGTCCTTTAAGTTAATTTATCACATAAATTAACCCCATAAGTATCTTATACTTATCTTAATAACAATTTAACCCAAAGACCATGTTCTTATTGTGTGTGACCCATTAGGTTTCATTCACGTTGGCAATAAGTACAAATTATAACTCATTAATTAATTAATTAAGAGCCAGATAAATTAACACTTTAATTTATCATTAATTCACTAATTAATTAATTTGCACTTTATAGATCATGAGTGGCGTCTAGCAATGCATCATGACCACCCAAGTGAATAGGAAAGTCATATGGTAGACTACACCTATCAATGACAATGTTACCATGTAATTAATATCCTTTCACCACACTATATCCCAATTAGTCTAAGAGTGTAGTGCGCACTCTTTAAATGACTAATTAATGATTTCTTGTTCCCGAAATATAACTTTCATAAAAATATAACCTTGAAACTCTTTCAAGTCATACTTTCACTTTTGCGCAAAAGATTCTTTAAGTCATATTTCAACAAGTGGCCAATTCGGGATATACTCTCCTATAATAAGGAGTGGTGAATCCTATATCGATTACTCACTATCCTTCCATGCTTCATGCTATACCCAATCTCTACCGTATGGGCTACTCTTTTACGAGCACCGAGCAATAGAGTCAAAGCATAGCAATCCACACTCAAGATACTATGGTAATCTCAAGTCTAAGGATCACTTACACCATTGCCATTAAGAGTATAATTCATAAGCACTATGAATAGTAACTCTTGGCGGATCAATCCAATGAACTTGTTCTCTAACAAGCATCCACATACCAGCTTAGGTGTCGCACACCATAGTTGACGAGCTCAACTACTACTTACCCTGAGTAGAGGCAAAGTATGTGCTAGTCTTTCCATATTAATGATGTCCAATCTCATTAATACTACGACTAGGGATATTTAAGAATATAACTTAATGTGTAATAAGAGTCTCATCATTGTAACTCTTACAATCTCTTATACACAGTTAATATTCTATGGACTTCATCAAATAAACTAGTAATATAAATAACAAGTATTAAATGACAAAGAAAATGCCACATATATAAGTGTAACACGAAATAAGCGTAATAAAAATTCCAAAAACTAACTTGGTTTTAGGGCATACACTAACATCTTCGCAAGCACATTGGAAGTAATTGTTGCATGAGAATATGGTAGTCATGACTTTTGAAACCCGAAAGTTTTGATGGCTTCAGCTGCACACATCTTGAAATATTTCCTGCATATCCATCAGGTACTTTTACATTTTTTAGAATATTACAGAACAGTTCTTTCTCATGCTTATCCATGGAGAAGCAAGCAAGAGGTAGGTAGATCCTTTCAGATTCTTTGTCAATAGGATGAAGTGCATGTCTGAATGCACATCTCTTGCAAGTCTCGACGTGCCTTCAAATTATCTTTCGTTTTTCCTTCCAAACTCAGCAATGTTCCAACCAAAGATTCACATACATTTTTTTTTCTATGTGCATTACATCAAGATTATGACGACCTAAATTTGTCTTCCAATACGGTAAATCAAAGAATATGTTTACCTTCTTCCAATTATATGGCAACTTTGAATTGTCTTTAACTTTTTTGCCAAGCTTGATTTCATAGCCTTCTAACTCTTTCAACACCATCTCTCCAGTTAAGTGAGGTGGTGCATTTTCATCATCTACCACACCATCAAAATGTCTTTTATCTTTTCAAAAATTATGATTGCATGGCAAATATCGACGATGCCCTTGGTAACAAAACTTGCCACTATTCTTCAACCACTTAGATTTTGTGTACTTGTGGCATGACGGACAAGCAAACTCCCCTTTAGTTCTCCATCCTGAAAGGTTAGCATATGCTGGAAAGTCACTCATAGTCCACAATAGTGCAGCTCGCATATGAAAATTCTATTTTGTTGAAGCATCATATGTTTCAACCCCAAAATACCACAATTCTTTCAACTCTTCTATGAGAGGTTGCAAATAGACATCAATATTATTTTCAGGGGTTGACGAACCTAGTATAAGCAAAGATAGTATCAAATATAGTTGCTTCATGCACATCCAAGGTGGCAAGTTATATGGCATTAAGATAATAGGCCATGTACTATGAGATGAACTCATAGTGCCAAAAGGATCACATGATAATCCAAGTCTAACATTTCTTGGATCTACAGCAAATTCCTTATGTTGATAGTCAAATGTTTGCCATGTTGGAGAGTTTCCCGGATGTCTCATTCTACCATCTTTTGTATGTTCATCTTTATGTCATCTCATCGACTTTACAGACTCAGAAGACACAAACAACTGTTGTAGCCTTGGTATCAATGGAAAATAGTGTAACACTTTAGCTGGAACCTGCTTCTCTCTAAAATTTCCGTCTTCTTCGAAACCACGTGCAACGGTTATGAATTTTGGTGTATGATATCGAAAACATTCTGTATCTTTCTTATGCTCTTTCCAATATAACATGCAATCATTCAGACATGCATGAATCTTCTTACAAGTAAGTCCTAACATAGCCATCACTTTTTTCATTTCATAATATGATTTTGGTAATAAATTACCTTCTGGAAGTACTTCCTTGAGAAATTCAAGCAACATTGACATTGATTTGTTTGTCCACTTGTTAATACATTTAATATGAAATAGTTTGACAAAACAGTTGAAAGTTTTGAGAACTTCTTGCAACCTGGATATAATTCTCGTTGAGAATTATGTAACAACTGAAAAAAATTATTAGTTTTCACATTGGGTTCTGCATTTGCACTTTCACTTGCTTGAACATTATCCCCGTCCTTATCTAAATGTCCAAAAGTATCACACAACAATCCATGCATATCATCGATGATATGAGAATCATTATTTGTGTGAGAATCAAATGTCTAGGATAAAAAAACCTCACCTGCGTGTAGTCCAATTTGTATAACCTTTAATAAATCCATCACATACCAAATGATCTTTAGCATCATCTTTTGTTACCCATTTTTCATCCACATCCAACACATGGACAAATGATCTTTCCATTTATACTAACTTTCTCAAATGCCATGTTTAGAAACTTATCCACCCCTTTTTTATATTCGTTGCTTGTTCTAGATCTAAGCATCCAACTCTTATTCATAGTTGACTTAGTAAAATAAAGTGAACTTGGTCTACAAAAAGAAAAAAGGAATGAATAAATGTAAGATGAAATTAAAATTGAATATGCCACCAAAAGATTACAAAATGGACATGGTGAGTCCACTAATTACCAAACTACTCATTGAATGTATAGAATCAATAATTAAAAGCTATTTAAAGTTAATTTTTATCACAGTTCAGCACATATCAATAGTTATTGCAACTAAAAAATAAAAAAGATAAATTTCAAAGAATAATAAAGTACCAAAAAGGCAAAATGTTAAGTTTATGTCTTCACCATATAACTTCAAAGAATTTACAATTGTAAGAAAGAAATTAGCAGTATAAAGTGAAAGGTATCCTAAGATATAAAAAAATGCAACTATTAAGGCAAAACATTTGGGTTGAGTTACAAATCTAAATGTGAGATCTTCAAATGGAATAATAAATTCAAAAATATTACCTCATCAAAGATGTTATATAGACAATGCCAATCCCATACATCAAAAAGCTAGTAATTTGGCTTATATGTAATTAAAGACAAATAAATCAATTAAAGGCAGAAAATTGCACTGGTAATTTGAATGCAAATTTATATCTCTTCCCATACAATCCAACTAATAAAGTGCAATATTTCAATCCAAATTTAAACATTATGTTAATAATTAGAATGGAAAGTTGATATGACATTGAGATGCAAACTTTCACAAGTCAGAATCAAGATGCAAAGTGCACAATGTGCAATCATTACAATGTAGACAATAAAATTAGTCAAAATGAATAATATGATTTATGGTGATCTATTGGACATGGAGTTAAAACCAAAATGGAATCATTAGATATATTCATACTGTAACAATTTCATTGTACTGAGATATGCAAACCTAAATGGAATCATTAGACACATTCATATTGTAACCTGTTTTGTCAACAACACATTCATTTTTATCAAATGCTGTCTGATCCAAAATATTGCCAACTATTAGACCGTCAAAAATTCATTTTGACATAGAACTAGAAATGTGGAATATCCACAACTTGTTTTCTTTTTGGATCTTTAAGCTCAAAATGGTGGTACTTGAATATCTTAGTATCCCCCAAAGATTGAATCTTTATAACTCAAATAGTGGTCATGTGGACATCCTAAGTGCATATAATTTTTTTTAATATGGCTTTGAAAGATTAATTTAAGCAGCTTATGTCAAAACTAAAGATACCCGTATAGTACTGTGAAAATGAAAATGTTCATAATAAAATGTTACAGCTCCAAAGATAGATAGAGGCAATGCCACTCAAACATTAAATAGAATCAAATGTAGTTTTTTGTCTTTAATTGATTTATTCATGATCCATACATCAAAAGGTTCGCAAAGTGATCACAAACGAGAAGTGAATGCTTAGAAAATTCCAAATTAAATTGAAACATTCAGCAAACATGAGATGGTATTAAATTTGTTAACGAAATGTCTAACAACATCAAATGTGAAATCTCTTATCATAAGTCGGGTCAAATCAACAATTGATTAATGCAAATGCAAAATGAAAATAAAAACAAAATAAAGAACCAAACTAAGATAAGACCAAAATGAAATAAAAAATTGAAAAACAACAAAGATGGGTTTGCAAAAAAACAAAATAAAACCAAAATAATACCACAATAAAATCTAATCTACTAAAAAGTTGAATTTTTTTGCCATGCATATGAAATTTGATGCCCATACAACACAATATTCATCATTCTAGAAAGATCTATTGGTGGAGAGGGAATATTTTAAAAACCCATAAAAATTCAGAAAACAAACTAAGAAATAAACAATATAGAGAAGGAGAAGATAGGTGAAAACAAAGGTAAACAACTGGGTGTTCTTACCTGGGCAAAGAATCACTAGAGAGCTCAAGACTTTGGGAAATTTCGTAGCTTTAGGGAAAGGAATAGAGTTTAGGAATGAGTTTTTGTTATTTTGCTGAATTGTGAAAAATGGAATAGGTGTTTAGAAGTGATTTTGTTAAGCTATAATACTAAAGACATCAGTGGGTACTTACCCAAAAAAAAGACATAAGTGGAAAAATTTTGGTGATTGAGTGCCAAGTGAAATTTCATTTCACGCTACATATTATTCACTTTTTTGGGACACTTTTTTGTGCCACTTATTTTATGTTATGGGGCATTTTAACTAATTTGCCCCAAAATTATTATGATTTAATTTGGTTTCCCTCGTTAGCTTTTACTTTTTTGGAGCACACTTTTTATTTTTGCCCCTAATTCTAAATTATGGAACATTTTTGTAAATGTGCCCCAAAAGCTATGTCCTATAAAGTGTTTTTGTTGTAGTGTTTCCAGGTTACCAATGAGATAGGGGATGACCCCTATTTATAGATGAATCAAGATAAATAGTACATGAATAATCATTTATGAGTTTACAACATCAAGATACATGAATTTAGTTGTTCCAAGATGAATTGAGTTCTTCCATGAATGAATTGAGTTATCCAATAAGATAATTAATGAACCAAATGTATCTTGAGAAGAAATTCATATACCAATATTCTAAGGAGAACAAATGGAAATCCACATCTTATCATTATTTCATACATAAATCTTTTTGTTTTTAACTTCTTAATTTTTCCCCTTTTTTGAAGGCAGGTCTTCCAAATCACAACTGATTAAAATTAGGACAACATTAAAAAATTATCAAAAGACTTAGGTCGAGTGCTATTACGACTTTAATTGAAGGGAGAGTAGGCATAAGTGCAACACTTTTATATTTTTCTATTTGTATTAATGAATGTAAAATGCTATTCGAGTTCAATTCATCAATTTATAAAAGGGTTTAAGTTCGAGTTGACTCGTTTATATTTAACGTGGCAATTTCAAACTTGAATACAGAGTGTGAGAATGCTGTTAATCATATTTTCCTTTTTTTTTTAGAGAAAATACGTAATTTATTATTGAATTGCATTTTTTAGAATATTATTTGGAAAAATAATATTGTAACACTTTTTAATATGTGATGCATGTGAGACATGGGAGGTTGAATAACATATTCGAAGAATATTTCAATATAATTTTCACATAAAAGTAATGTCCAAACAAAGTAAAATAATAATTTTGTGTATAATTTCTTTTTAATATATAATTCAACCTAGCCATCCTTAAAATTGAGGAATAAATCCATAATTAATCATATAGTTTCATGACATCTAATTGACAAAATAAATATAAAAAAGGATTTACATAAAAAGGTCAAAACAATCAAGAAGAAAGTAAATAAGAGATGAACTAAACCAAAAACCCAAAAAAAGAAAAGGAGAAGAATAAGAATTATTGTCAAGATTAGTGCAATACTCACTATAGGAAATTTAGTTTTTACCCGTACATAATATGTGTGGGTATTTAGCTATATATTTATTCTATATGTGTGGGTCAATCTAATATGATTAATTACTATACATTTGGCATTTATTAAGTGTAGGTAAAAGTGTATAGTTACATATGAATTTGGTAGGAGAATTTTCTTGCCAAATATTGAGAAATTGCGGCAAATTTTCAATTTTTTGATTGCTAATTTGGCTTTTTTTAATTCACATTAAGTGTAGGTAAAAGTCAACAGCTACACAATAATTGGGTGGGAGAACTTTCCTTTAAATATTGAGGATTAGGCGGCATTTTCTAATATTTTAAATGCTGATATGGCTTCTTTTTTATTTAAATTAAATGTAGGTAAAGGTCAATAGCTACACATAAATTGGGTGGAAAAATTTCCCTCCAAATATTAAAAATTGGTGGCATTTTCAATATTTTTTGGAACGCTGATGTGGGCCTCTTTGTTGTTCATATTACCCACACATAAGTATAAATGTCATCTGTGTGTGGGTAAAGGTTGTTACACCATTTCCATCAAGTATGATAAGGTGGAAAAAATGTCACATCATTTACACATACACATATATTAAACATTATATATGAAATTACATTTTTGTCCATTTTTATTTAAAAGTTATGACTATTTTTTGGAATTACGATGGAGAAATTCCCTCCAAATTTGGTAGAAATTTCAAGTTTTTTGGAATAGTAATGTGTTTTTTGATATTTATATTAAGTGCGGGTAATAGTTTATACCTGCATACGAACTTGGTAGGAGAAATTCCCCCCAAAATTTTCAATTTTTTGGGAATGATGATGAAATTTTTGTTATTTATATTTTGTGTAGGCAACAGTCTATACCTGCATATGAATTTGGTGGGAGAAATGCCCTCCTGATCTGGTGAAACTTTTAAATTTTTTGAAATGCTGATGTAGTTTTTCTTTTTTTCTTTTTAATTACCCACATATTACCCACACATAGTTGGACATGTTAAATATGTGTAGGTAATACTTGAGTAGTAATCCTTTTAAATGACCTTTTTATTCATGGTTCTTTACAAAAATGCGATTAATATTTGAGTTGTAAACAAAAGGAGGCTAACATTATAATTTGGAATACTAAATAAAAACTTAATTAAAAAACAAAAACCTGAATAAGATGCAATTTTCTTTTGGCACCCCCAAACATTCTTCCTCCACTTGTGTTATGTTAGGTGACACTACAACATTTAACGTCACATTTGTCATAGATAGTCATATGTATCTATGTGTGTGTGTGTGTGTATGCATGTGTGTGTGATATGTGTATACATAAATATCTCTCACACACATATATACAAACGCACACACACATATGTGTGTGTATGCATACAGACACATATTATATATGTGTATAATATGTATGTATAAATACATATATATATACATATATATATGTATATCTAAAATACATATACATATATACATGTATATGTATGTATACATACAAATATATATATACATATATATGTATATGTATGTATGTATTTATGTATATATGTGTGCGTGTGTATATGTATGTATGTGTATATGTGTGTGTGTGTGTACAAATACATACATATATGCATGTATATATATGTATATGTACACACACACACACATATGTATATGTATTATAGGTATGTACGTATAAATGCATCTATATATATATGTAAATATAAAATACATATACATAGTGTGTGTGTAAATATATGTATATATACATATATGTGTATATATATATATATGTATATATATATGTACATATATGTATATGTATATGTGTGTGTGTGTGTGTATGTATGTATATGTACATATACACATATGTATATGTATGCATATATATATACATACATATACATATATGTATATCTACATATATCTATATATATATCTATATATATGCATACATATACATATGTGTATATGTACATACACACACATAACACACACACATACATATATGTGTGTGTGTGTGTATGTATCTATGTATGTATGTATGTATGTATATGTATATAGGTGTACATACATATATATAGACACACATAGACACACACATACATATATATACTCATACACATACACATTTGTATGTATATATATACACATGTATGTATAGATATATGTATGTATGTACACAAAAAAAAATTGTAAATAACAGCAAGCTAGGGGTACATTGCAAATTACAACATGCCTAGGGGCCATAATGTAAATTACAGGATCCAATCGAGAAGAACTCAAAATCTAGAAGCTAATCTATAATTATCGAAATATCTAAATGCAAACATTCCAAAGTTAGAAAGGACATAATGATATTAAAGAAGAAGTTAGGGACAAAAAGCATAAATATAAAAAGAGAAAATCAAAACCATATCAGCTAAAACACCCTCAAATCGTCTTCAACCTTAGAATTTTCCTAACTCTCAAATCTTTACTCAAAACTCAAATCAACAACTAGAATAAAAATCCCTCAAATTACTAAGCAAGATTTGTCAACAATTAATCAATACTCATCCTAAAAATTTGACAGATTAAAGGATAGGTGAACCAAGTAGAGAAAATCTAAGATTTGTGTCTTGACCAAAATAGTAGCGGTGACTATGGTTGAGTGATGATTCGGTCAGGCTACTTGGCTGCTTTTAAGCAACGGAAAGTGGTGGTTATGGGCTGGTAGTTGGGTTGTTTTGGTGGTTGATGGGTGGCTGTTTAGAATTGGTTTCGGGGTGATGATTTTTGGGCTAATTATAAGGGCGATTTGGGGCTGATTACCGAGACTGTTTTTGGAGGAGATGGCAATGTTGATTTTGAGGCTTTTGAGGGCTGGTTCAGTGGTGAATTGTAGCTACGTTTATAGTGGCGATGGTGAAGTTGTGGTGGTTCAATTGATGATTGATTTGTGGGGGTTATGGGCAGTGTAATGGGTGGCTGGTGATGGTTTGATGGCTGGACAGTGACGAATTTGGGGTAGTTTTGGGCTATTTTTGGGTGCAATTTGGGTGGTTGTGATGGCTGATTTCTTGCAGGTTGTTTGGTAACTAATGGGGCTGTGTCTTTTACAGTTCTAGGGCTACGATTATGGCTTGAATTTGGTAGAATTTTGCTATAACTTCATGCGATAGTGAGGGGAGGGCTATTTGGGTACTCTAGACTGGTAGTTTTTTGGGCAGGTTTGTGGTTTTTTTATAGCTGTTTTGTGGCTGTATTGTGCATGTTTTTGGAGTTAATTTTGCAGCTCCTTTGGGCCTGACATTTCAAGGAGGGAAGTGTGAGAAAGTGTTGTTGTTTGTGGTGGAAGTGGCTGCCGGTTGGTAACTTTTTTAGCCTTCAGTAATTTTTATTGTATACTATTTGGTAATATTCTGCATATGCTATTTAGTTAGGCTAGGTCTTAATTTTTTTAATGTATAGAAAAAAACTTCTATTTCCTATGATGGCACATGCTAACACTTTTAGTTTCTGCTATCATTTTTGCACTTTAGGTACTATGTAAGTAGGCCTTTACATGCCAATGTTTGTTTTGGTGGGTGGTTCTTGATTAATTAACCTTCTAATCTTTCATCTTTATGTCATAGTTTTGTTGTCATGTCTAAATTCATGATGGCCGCATGTAGGCACCTAAAGGAGAAGAAGTCTTATTTAGTCTGGGTTATTGTGGGTCGTCTTTGTTTATCTGCTTTGAGTGATCTTATTACTGAGAGGTAAGTCCCCTTATTGTGTTCTTGTATATGGTGTTTGTTTCAAAAGTCTAAGATCTAATTATGCAGGATCCTTAAAATTAATATTTTTTAAGGCAGTTTTAGATATCATAATTATTTTTTATTTTTCTAGAATATTCAATTAGAATCAAGAATAGTAGTCAATAACAACCAGAATTATTTATGTCTTATCATTATCTTTAGAAATGTGCTAGGATAAGTTGCTAGGCAATTAACTTGATTGCCTCTAACATATTTGTTTGTTTTCAAGGAATGTTATTCTTTTATCCATTTTTGCCAATTTTGACATAAGAAACTTGTGCTTTTTCTTATTTGCTTAATGTGCTTGTTTTTCATTGACTATATTTTGTGTACTGGGATATCTAAAATGCCATATTTGAGTTTTCAATATTTATTCATGTCTCTAAAAATCATGTTTTGATAATCTTTGGTCTTGCCACTGAATTTTTGAAAGGAAAACCACTTATTACTGAAGATGTAGAGAAAATCACAGAAAAAAATTGGAAGTTATCTTTCTAGCATCTCCTACTTCTTTGGACGTATCGAAAGCTGCTAAAAATTACAAATTACACCAGGTACTTACTATTTGTTCTAATTATTCAAAGCGCATTTTACTTATATCATATTTTATTTGATTGTACATTATCAAATTTGAGACAAGTTAGGTGAAATAGTATTCCATCTATATTATTCTGCCCATGTAGTGATCTTTCTTCATGATAAAACTATTCAATGGTATTCCTTGTACAAAGTTGAGTTTATTGCGATAATACTTGGAAGCACTGATATTTGTCTAATGGATGGGATATTGACATAACACTTTACTTATTGCTTGCAGTGTTTTTTCAACTCATTTCGAGGGGAAAAATGAGCTAACGGTTTTCTCGAACTTATGATTATCTATTGAACGTGATTCTGTTATTCCTTTTGAAGTATTGATATTATAACATCTCTAAGGACATTAGCCTTGTTTATTATGTTTCCAAATGTGCATCTGAGCTCCTATACTTTTTAAATCTTTCAGATATTTTGAACGTTGTCTTTTTCCAATGTAAAATTTACATCACCTGACTTTTGGAAACTAAAGTATTGATAAATAAAATTGATAACATATTCTGTGACTCTTGGAGATTGTACTCATAAATAAGTCTTATTGTATATTGGTATTTCTTTTAACCTTTTTTTTGTTGTTGCAGTGATGAAGATGTGCCAAAGAAGCTTAGGAACCTCATAATGAAAGTCACTATAGCTGTAGTGTTTTATATGACTGTAGATAGAAATCTAATCTTCTTAATATTTGTGCATCGTGTTTAGAATTGATCACCATGGATAGTTCTCTCAGATAACACTCATACTTAAAGCTTAGTTGCATGCCTAGAATATTTGTATTTTTACATATTTATTACGTTCTACATCTTCAAGTTTTTCTTCTATAGTAGAGTTTGAGTCAAGTTAGGTTCATAGCTTCTAACATCCGTTGGGCATAACTTTCTCTATTGTTTGACTTTATTCCTCTTGCTTACAATTGATCTAGATTTGGAAGAACTTGTAAAGGATTTATCAAAATAATCATGCTCTTAGAACTAGACTCCCTAGAGTTGGGTGGGGTGGTTGTGCAATTGCATTAGCAAAAGAGAATCTCGTTCTCTAGTTTATCCACAATTTGAAGGTTTGCCTTAGAATACTTTTCAAATAGGCTAATGTTCAAATTTGTGCTGAACTCATTATGCTATTGTCATTACATTTTTTGTTTCTTTTAGGAGTAATTTTATCAATCTAGAATTTGCAAAGGTGTAATAAGAAAGAATGATCTTGGGCTATACATTTTTGCCTCTAAGCATCAAGTGATGAAGCTGTTATCAAATTTTAACTAAATCCAACTTATAAGTTGTTTAAGGGTTTTACTCGATAGAGGAAAAACACTTAAATGTAGGTTGGCATAGTATTATGAGTACAGTTCAACGGTAAGTATAAGTATGCCTACTTCAAATTCATGTATCTTGCTTGTGCATAAACTTGTTCATATGATGAAACTAAGTTATTGTTTTTCATGTCAATTTGGTTTCTACATTTTCCCAATATTGCCTCTTGGGGGATGCTTTTAACATCTATCTTGTATGTTAATTTCAATTGTGTACATTAACCAAGTATTGCTTATTAAACGAGTAGGGATCTATCTTGGTAAATTTGGGATTCAATGAGATCTCAAATGCCATCTATGTATACCTAAGAAGTGGATTCCTTCTATATGGGTAGCATATGCACTTTTTCAAATTTTTTAGAATTTAAGGGGTATTACCTAATGTTGTTTGGGAATTTTTATTCCCATTGGATGTAGAATGTAGACATTTGGAATATTAGGGAAAAAAACGAGGCTTGTTTGGGGTTGGGTGAGGGGGATTGCAGGGTTTTGTCTTTTTCTTATAACAGAGAATTCTGTGATAGTGAACCTGAATATTCTGAATATGTGTGTGTGTTGGCAAGGCACTTGTGCTTGCCTATGATGAAAGTTTTGAAGCTATACTAGGCATTAGATGTTGCTTGTACACTAGTGCATTCAATTGCTTACTGATTTCTAGGAACTAGAAAATTATTAGGAATGGTTACTGAGTTTTTCTTTTTTCCCCTTTTACCCAGGAGTTCATTTTTTTTATCGAGTTTTCTTATAGTGATTGAATTTGTTTTACAATTTTAGGAAAATAGTGTCGAGAAAATAGCTGAAAGTACTTATGAGTTCACTTCCTCATTGCCTAAGTCACTAGGCAATTCGAGGAAACGTCAATACCAAAGCACATCTAAGTGATGATTGATGATGCAAAAGGAGTGATCACCATCACCACCATTACCATGGCCTTGGTCAAGTTTATAGTCACCTCTCACCATTCTAATTGTGCCTATTTTCGCAGCTCTAGTGATGAGTTTGCTAATGCTATTTCCGGAATAGGATAATATTTGCTGACTTTCTTTTTTGTATTCTTGATATTAGTGCTGCAACATATTTATTTGATGATGCTTTTGCTAACTTTTGTATTTGAATGTACTACTTTCCAAATTACATTTGAACTCATATTTGGATATTTGTTTGGTTATTTAAAATTGGCATTTGGATAATGTTATGAACATTTATTTGTCTGTTTGATTCTTATGTTTTATTAAATATGATATATGGAATATAAAATTGAAATTCAATACAGGTAATTTTTATCTACACATACAAATAATTTTTTCCACATATATAGGTAGAGTTACATACACAGATATACTGCTTTACCCACACATACAGGCATTTTTACCTACACAAATAGATGTATAACTCGCAAATACAACTGCTTTTATCCACATATGTGGATACTTTTATTCACGCATACAAATTTTTAACCATCATATGTACGAATATTTACCCACACATACAGGCACTTTTATCCATATATGTCGGGGTATTTTTACCTACACATAGAGCAATTCTTACTCCCCTATATTTACTTTTACTTGCTGAATGAATTCTTGTTTTGAAGTTATACTTTTAGTTGATTCATTAGTCATGATTCTCTAAAGGCTTCATTTAGAATATAAATAAAGCTAATGAACCCCAAAGCATGACTTATATTATCACAACTTGTTAAGCTTGCATTTGTTTGTTTATTTGTTCAAGTTTTAACATTTGTTTTTGCTTGGCCAACTTAAACAAGTCATTTAGTTGTTACTTCACATTGAAAAATGCTTGTAATAATGAAAAATGAATAAATAATGCTTAAGTAGTTCATATGAGAAGAATGGATACTTAAGTGAATCATTTCAATTCATGTTTTCATAAGATTTCATCATGAGAAAGTTGAAATCTTGTCATTGTATAGAGAGATCTAGTTATGATACTTATGAAATTAGATTCTAAACTAAGGCAAGGTAAAACTTAATAAGTTGTTCATGTAAGATACATTAGTGGACTCTATGTTCTAGGTTTCTTTGCATTGGTTCTACAAAAGTTCTCAATCATGTACCTATTTTATTGAAGGGACCCCATCTTTATCTTATTTTAATAGTGTTTAGATAATAAAAGTTAGTGAAAAAGCTTTACTAATTGTACATATTTGATTCCCTAAGGGATTCAAAACTTAATACTTCAAATGCTACAATCGACTCGTGCACTTGCAAATTAAGTTGGGAGATTAGGTTTTAATTACTTGATTGTTGTGTTTTTTATTCATAATTAGTTATACCTAATCTATACCACATCAGTTATCTATATAATATATATGGATTTTTAAAATTTAAGTAGGGTCATTTGACCCACTTGGAGCCGTATGGCTTCGCTCATGCTTCACCATCTGGTGCAGATGGAGTTAGAGGACTGCAGCTTTTGTGAACGTTCCACTACTTGGGCACCTTTACTGTTAAGATATTAGGGATAGCCAATGTTAAAAATATTGGGGCTGAATTCTATAGTTTGACAAATCTTAATGATCAAAGTAGCAGCAGTAGCAGTGCTTGGGGTGCGCTTACAATGTTTCTAGTATTAAGAGAGCTCATAATAAGAGAAATGATATATCTAGAGAATCGGTTTGAACCTGTGCATCTGTCAAATTATTCTTCAAGTGTATTTCCTCTTTTCGAGAAATTTGAAGTTGAGCAATGCCCCAAACTAATTCGTTTCTCGGATATAATAAATAGCAGCCACATGCATCTCTGATGGTTAGCGATTGACTTATGTGACAATTTGCCTTGTCTAATATGTAGACTACCAAATTTTGATACACCATTTATTTTTCAAACATTGGAGGCATGTTTATATTTTTTTGGGTCAAATTCTAGTTTTTCAATAAAAGGGGGAACAAAATCAGTGGGGGCAAAACAGTAATTTTTAACTGTAAATATTTTTCCTTAGTTTTGAGATTTTCAATTCATATTTTATACTTTTATAAGTATTTTTTAATTTTTGTAATTTTTTAAAATTTAATTGGTAATGTTTTTTATATATTACCAACACAAGGGCAAAATGGTAATTTCGTCTCGCGAATACCATTTTCTCTCATTTCATGTCCCAAATTTATTTTTCTGATTCTTTAAGCATGTTTATAAAATTTCTTGATTTTTTTCAGGTGAAGATTGCTATTTTTTATGTAAATACCGCTGTCTAGGGGCAAAAATCGTCATTTCACATTTTAAACGCATTTTTTCACTAATTTTTGAGTAATAAATGCATTTTCTAGGGTTTTAAACTTATTTTTAATTTTTGACAATTTTTTGTGGCAATAGCCATCTTTCTGTGCATTTTGTCGTTATAGGGGCAAAATCGTTATTTCACACTCGAACTGCATTTTTGACCAGTTTTAAGTTCTAACATTTATTTTGAAATCTGCTTTGAAATTTTTAGCAAATTTTAGAGTTTACTGTCATTTTTTTGTATTAATTTTTTATTTTTTGTGTTAAAAAATTTTTTAAAATAAAATTAAAATTTTTATTACCAGTGACATTTTTGTTATTTTGTAGTATTCTTGGAGGCCAATACTATTAGTTCTATAAATACCCCCATTAAAATAAAAAAAAAAGAAAAGTCAAAAACCCTAAACTTGCATTTTTTTTTATCTAATTAGAGATCAAAACACACATACTACACATAGTTGAAGCCGTCAATTTCAACCTAAGCCACTGTTCATCACTGTTCCACCAAGCTTCATCAGGCTTCATCAAACATTCAAGATTGTCATCAAAAGGTATTGTTTCATCTTAATCTTTATACTATTAGTCCATTTAATTTGGTATGATTATCAATTTTTGATTTTTTTTTATGTTCATTTTCCTGGGTTTAGTTTAGTCTTTTGGGTTTTTTTTGTCATTCTCTCAATTCCACCGTGACATCTCCATCTTCTCCACCTCAATTCACTACCAAATCAATCAACAACTATTGCAAAAACACCCAGACCCTGCCAACCACAGCCCTGCATCCATTACTCTATGCCCGAACTAAATCATTTGCTACCAACTCCGGTCAGCCTCCACTGTAAATACAAAACCATACACTGAGCCCACAACAAACCACCAAAGTCAATCTTCCAAAGCTCTTGAAATCACCTATTCACCACCAAACAGACCCAATTCCAGTCAAATAACCCTTACTACCAACCCTGTCATAGCCACTTCCTTGATACTTGCAATTGAAAATTGCCAAACAACAACCATAACCAGGTCCTCCACCTTGCTAACATTCCCAGGCACCACCACCGCCTATAACCTGTAAATACAATATAGAAACAGACCCAAGACATTCATCCACTACTAACCAAGCCCAACAATTCATTACCCAGAATTTGTCATCCCTCAACCCTACAGTAAACAACCAAAATCACAAAGCCAAAGCATAATCCTATAATCAAACCCTATCTGCTGCCAATCAAAAATCAAAGTTGCTGCACAAAGGACCACTAAACAACCACCTAAAATTACCTAAAACAACTCGAGTCAGCTTGGAACTGGCAGCAAGATCATGACCATAACAAGCCATCGCCACTATCACAACTCATATCATCACTAGCAACACACAACACCAACAACAAGCTAGGACTCAATTCTTTTCCCCTAAAAACCATAGGCACAATCACCAGTCTCGCCTCACCCATGGTCAAAAAGCTAACCATAGCCTGCGAAACCCTAAAAAACCACCACAAACAGTAGCTATTACCCACATTTCAACACACACGCATCACAGACATACACGATCACCACAAATCTACCCACAAAACTTCACCCAAAATCATAGGTCACATAACCACCTTCCACCTCCCTCCACGGTTTCATCACCGCACGATCATAGACTCAAGCTTAGTTCCCTCACCGTCAGCGTCGAGAATCACACAACCCCTGCCAATCGTACCCTCTTAGCCTCAGCCTCCAACACCACTAGCCATTATTCACCACAAACAGTCACCCATTCATCTTGCCAAACCTGTAGTAACAAAACAGTTACTCTCACTACCACCACATCCCCATCTCTCCAGATTCAAATAAGGGTCCATTGGGGGAAATAATTTTTGTTGAAATCAATTAGAGAAAGAACAAGAAATTGGAGAGTTGCAGAGACTAAAGGAAGGAAGAGAAGACAAATGAGAGAATCAGAGAATTGGGGAGAGAGAGAGAGAGAGCAGGAATTGGGAGAGAAACACAGAGAGGAGAGACGGGGATAACCAATGACACAAGGCAGAGTAAGGATGACAGAAATGCTAGAAAGAAACAGAGAGGAAGACAATTGAAGAGAAGAGAACCAAAAAAAAAGGCTGGAGAAGAAGAAGAAAAAGGAAGAAGAAAATAGAGAGAGAGAGAGAGAGAGAGAGAGAGAGAGAGAGAGAGAGAGAGAGAGAGAAGATAGACAAAGAGGAAGAAAGAACAAAGTGAACGAGAGGGAATTTCAGAAAGAAAAATAGAGAAGGAGAAGAGAACAAAGGGGTTGCAGAGAGGAGCAGATAGTGAGATAGAGAAAGAAAATACAGAGAGAAGAAGAAGAAAAAGAAATTGAGAGGAGAGATGGTATTTGGGGGGAATTGATATGAAATTTTGGTGTTTTCCTCATAAAATCTGTTTTGGGCAAGTTGTGTTTGGTTTTGTTTGTCTGTTTATTTGTTTAATGTTTTGTATTTGATTTGTTTTGGCCTTCTAATCTAGTCAATTTTGGTTTACTGTCTTGCTTTATTTATAATTTAATTCCTCATGTTAGTTAATTAGGTATTTGTAATTAGTTAATTAATTTGGCTTTATGTTAGCATAGTTGTTATTATTATTATTATTATTATTATTATTAATTCAAAATGAATATTTGCATTTCAACCCTTGAATTTTGAGTTGTCTCAAGTGGGTCTTTTAATATTTTTTGCATTATTGCATTTACGTTCCCCATATTTACAGATCAACATCCTCAAGTTTAGTTTCCTCCAACCAGGCATAATTAATTGCAAATTATGTCTTATGCTCATTAAAATTTATTGTTTCGCCCCAAGTTACTTTGATTTTTGCATTTATACCCCCTTAGACTTATTTAATTTCCAATTTTTTACCCCCTTAAGATTTATAGAAATTTAATTGTAACCCCCTTAATTCATAGAATTTATATTTTACCCTAATTTTGTGAGGATTTCATATTTTAGCCTTTATTTGTTTATACCGAGATACCTTGACATGTTTTTTGGTGTTCTTAAGCATTTATACCGGGTCTTCAAAAAGGTATCCCTATTTCTCAGTTAATTTCGCCTTATGTACTCCAATGTGCCCTTATGTGAGTTTTTGATATATTTTTCTTCACATGTTTATTATTTTACATGCTTTTTTTTGCATATTTATTTACTTTATTTTATTTAATTTTGAATTTTAATATTTTGGCAAAAAATGTAATATTTTGTATTTAGTTAGTCAATGTGATAGATTATTTTTCTTATATTTTCAGTGACTATTTGTATATTTAGATAACAAGTGTAATAGATAGGGCATTTTTTAATTTTTTTCCCTTCAAAATTGTAACTTAAACCCCTGGTGTAATAGTTAGGGCTTATTTGCTTTTGCGTGCTTATGTGCTTATATATTTTACTGCTTTCCTTAGGATTTTGCATCTTGATATCATGCTTACATGTTATGTGCTCCTACTTGACCTTATTTGTCTTTATATGTTTAATTTACTTTTAATTCATGTTTTACTATTTAAATCATGTTTTATGTTATTCCGTCACCACACTAGTACAACGCTAGTTGTGGCTTTATCGTTTCCTAGTCCAACGCTATAGGAAAATTCCTAGAAAGGGCTAGTCCAACAGTTAGACCCTTAGGGCATTTTAGTGCTAGGTGCACTCAGTGTGCATTTTACATTATTTCACACACTATTTCCCTTTTTAGTTCTTCAGCATTTTGCATGACTTTTATATATGTATACAATCACCATTATTATCTTTTTTTTTTTTAGTATTTGACAGTGCTTAACATTTAGGTTGCATTTTCACTTAGACTTTTAGGACATTTGTGTGATCCGACTAGAAATAGTCATTTACTTATGTGGGAAGCGGTGGATTGACAAGCTGTTCCCCCCTCCGTGAGTAGAAAAATATCAGTCACGAGTTGTTAGTACTCCGTACCCATTATGTTGCATCCCCACTTTCTTTGACACTTGGTCTCTATATTACTATTTTTCTTTTCTTTTTGCATTTCGTTTTGCATCACACTCGTGATTCTCTCGAGGTCTCACTTAGGGTTTCACAATTAATGCTGATAATCCCGATTAAGCCTCGACAGAACATTTTTGACCCTCCTGATTACTCACATTTAGACTTAGGATTTGCATTCATTTAGACACATCCAAACACGATAGAATCTATGGTTATTTTAGAAAAATTTGATTAAGCCTCACAACTAATTTCGGCTAGGTAGAAAGGGTGCTTGAAGCGCGAGCCTTTGCCTTCTTTTTCTTCAAATGTGACTCGTGGACCTTTTTTTTTGTTTTTCATAGACCAGAGTCGGAAAAAGGGTTTTAAATATTTTTTTCTAAAAATTTTACTTTTGTTTTGTTAAACTGATTTTTCAGGTGACTTGGTACATCCTAACCCCATACCAAGTGGCGAACTCTACTTTTAAAATAAAATTCCTTTTTTAAAATTAGTTGGCCAAAACTGTCGCACTTTTAGTCCCAGCCTTATTTTCTTTTAAAATACCTTTTTTTTCTAAATAACACTTTTTCACTAAAAACTTGATTTTTTCTCGCACATGCACAATTTTTCCAAAAACTTTCTTTTCAAAAAGGGTCTTTGGATCGGACCGCCTTTTCGAGACGTGATAGTCTTGATCTCACCGTGCTTTATAGATTTCGGACGCGAACATAATATAAGTAAATTTTGTTAAATACATCTTCTTTCAATATAAGTAACCAAATAATTGTTCATCCATTGATCTTCCATTCTTTTCTAAAATTTTATAGAAATAAATAACAAAGTAAGCAAAAATAGCATCCTTACTCATATTGTATACTAACCAATTCCTATATTTGTTAAACCAATTAGGACAAAACCGATGAGGTATCTTTCCAATATTTTTTGTTGGAAAATATGCTTTTTGTGCTTTATCTTTACTCAGAGATCTTAACACGTAAGCCTCGAATCTAAGAAAGATCGACCAAATTAAGCAGAGCTCTTAATTTTTTAAAAATATTTTGCAAACCACTAGCAACTTAAAATTCTATTCTTAATTTTTTAAAATATTTTGCAAACCACTAGCGACTCAATCTTCTAGTCTTAATTTTTTTAAAATATTTGCAAACCACTGGCAACTTAATCTTCTATGGGTTTCTTTTTAAGAAATTTTTTCACAACATGTGATAAATAAAAATCGTAAAATAACTCAATTTAGTATAATAAACATGAATTTCAGCATTTGATAACATATTAAGGTTGAGCACAAATATATAGCCCATTTTTTTTAAAAGAAAGAAGAAAAAAGTTTGGTCAAAGCTAGTTTAGGCTTGATTTCCAAGGTCCAAGGTCACTCACTAATACATATAATAATAGTCCAAAATTCTAAATCCATAATTCAAAAGAATCTTCAATGTACCATCTTGCTTGAAAGAGAATATAAAGTACAATAATGATAGTAAAACTACTTTGTTATGAGATAATTTGATAATGATGGTGGATGTCTATCATTATCTCAAACCCTTAAGTGATAAAATTCTATCGTTATCTTTCAATTAGATAATAGTCTATCACTATCTCTCAGTTGGATAATAGTTTATCACTATCACTTTAGTTACTGATGAAATCTTATTATTATCTCCTAGTTATTTGATGTAATTTAAACTCTCCTATACTCCCCTATAAATAGGGGTCATCCCCTCTTGTATCAACACATAGAACTCATTTGAGTAAATAAAGAATCTCTTTCTTGGCTATTTTCTCTCTCTACTTTGTTTATTAGTTTTTATATTTATTAACATAGCATCCACGATAGATCCAATATCATATTTGTATTAGTTTTATAACACGTTATTAGCACAAGACTCTACTGGTGTTGGATCAATCATTGGACATCTGCTTAGGTATTCTTGTCAACTTTTTGAGGTAATTTCTCTCTTAATTTAATTTTCATATTCCTTATGGCTAACTTTGCAAATAAGAATTCATGCCTTTTGATATCTTTGGCAAAAACTACTTATCATGGACAATGGACATGGAAATCCACCTTGAATCCATGGGTCTTGGCAAGACTATTAGCCAAAGATAATGATGCAACAAGCCAAGACCGTGCCAAAGCCTATGATTTTTCTCCGTCATCATCTTGATGAAGGATTGAAATCAAAGTATCTTACGTTCAAGAATCCACTTGACCTCTGGATTAAGGTTCGACCACCTGAAGTTGGTTGTCCTTCCAAAAGCAAGATATGATTGGCTTCGTCTATGACTGTAAGATTTCAAAACTGTTGATGAATATAATTCAACCATGTTTAAAATTACCTTTCTGTTGAAATTATGTGATGAAAATATAACTGATGAGGATATAGTTGGAAAAGACATTTTCTACCTTTCATGTCTCGAATGTGCTCCTGCAACAACAATATTGAGAGAAAGGATTTACAAAATATTCTGAACTTATTGCATGTCTTTTACTAGCTGAACAAAATAATGAATTATCACTAAAAAATGATGAGTCTCGGCCAACTTGGTACCAGTCCATTCCTTGAAGCGAATGTGACTCAATCCTCAAATTCTGGACGTCGTCATGAGGAGCCCATAGACGTTGCCAGTGGTCATGGATGCAGGTCGTGGCAGACATGCACTTTACCACAATGACAACAATCATGGCAAGAAACAAAATGATCCCCATAAAATTGGATCACAGGAAAAATTATGAAGAAAAATGCTACAGGTGTGATATGGAAGGTCATTGGCCTCGTACTTATCGTACAGTCGAAACATCTTGCTAGATCTCTATCAAGCATCACTCAAAAAGAAAGACGAAGATCTCGAGACAAATATTATTGATCAAAATAATGTCTACAACGATAATGATGCTGATATGACACTTGATCCACACTTTGATGTAGCTGATTTCTTTAATAATGCAATTTAGTTATGTCCTATATCATTTTCAATACTTTGTTATTTTAATTTTTATTTCTGCATCTTTTATGTAATTTCTATTTATGAATAATAAAAGTTTATTCAATTTAGTTGATGTCTATTTTATTTATGATTTTTCTATCATTTCCTGAAGAAATGAATGCCAAACATTAGGGATCAAATAATGGTGATAATTTTTGTCTCATTGATAGTGCTATTGCTCACATTATCTTGAAAAACAAATAATACTTTTTCAATTTAGAATTAGGAGAAACAAATGTCAATACGATAAGTGGTAGTGCTAAATTAATAGTAGGCTCCGGAAAATTCACTATATTCCTTCCTAATAGAAGTAAATTTGTCATAAATAATGCACTACTTTCTCCCAAGTCTCGACAAAAGTTTATTAAGTTTTAAAGATATCCACCGAAATGAATATCATATTGAGACAATGAATGAGACAAATAAAGAATATTTATTAATTACAAATACCATTTCTGGAAAGAAATGTGTACTAGAAAAGCTGCTTTCGCTCTCTTCTAGCTTATGTTATACAAAAATAAGTACATCTAGAATTAATCACCTAATAGATCAGAAGTTTACTAATTTCAATGAATTTATGATTTGGCATGATCGCCTTGGACACCCTTAGGTTGTACAATGATAAGGCAAATAATTGAGAATTCATATAACCATTCATTGAAAGGTCAAAAAGTGTTAAAAACAAATGAATTCTTATGTGTTGCTTGCTCCCAAAGGAAATTAATTGTTAGATCATCACCAGCCAAAGTGGGAGTTGAATCTCTCAAAATTTTAGAACTGGATCCAAGGAGATATATGTGGGCTTTGTAGATCTATCAAGTGGACAATTTAAATATTTTATGGTGCTAATTGATGCATCAACTAGATGGTCCCATATATGTTTATTATCTACTCGCAACTAGGTATTTGAGAGATTACTTGCTCAAATAATTAAAATTGCAGCACAATTTCCTCGATTATCTAATTAAGAAAATTCGTTTAGATAATGCTAGTGAATATACATCACATGCATTTGACGGATTACTGTATGTCCTATTGGAATAACTGTTGAACATCCTATAGCTCATGTTCATACACAAAATGGATTAGCAGAATCATTTATTAAAAGGTTGCAATTAATTTGTAGACCATTATTAATGGGGTCTAAACTTCCCTTATCTGTTTGGGGACATGCAATTTTACATGTAGCAACACTAGTGAGAATCAAGCCGACTAGTTATCATGACTATTCCCCTATGCAATTAGCATTTGGTCATGAGCCCAATATTTCTCATTTGAGAATTTCTGGATATGCGGTTTATGTTCCCATTGCACCGCCCCAACGTATTAAAATGGGGCCCCAAAGAAGATTGGGGATATATGTCAGGTATGAATTACCTTCTATTATTAAATATATTGAACCATTAATAGGTGATTTAGTTACTACAAGATTTGCAGATTGTCATTTTGAAGAATCACATTTCCTAACATTAGGGGGAGGAAAAGATCAATCGAAAAAGGAAATCAATTGGAAAATAAGATTAAATTTCCTCGATCCTTATACATAATAATGTGAATTGGAAGTTCAAAGAATTATACATTTACAAAAAGTTACAAATCAATTACCAGATTCATTTAGTGATTCCAAAAGAGTTGCTAAATCATATATTCTGGCTGAGAATGTCTCGGCTAAAATTATTATCTCAGAAGAACAAATTACAAGTGTTAATGAATTTAATGCACGCTTGAATCGTGGTAGACCCATCGGTTCCAAAGATAAAAATCTTCGAAAGAAAAGAGGATTGAACAATAATAATGACAAAATTCAACCTCCTTGAAGAGGCTATTCATGAAGAGTTAGCTCCTAAAGATCATACGCCTAAAGAAAATAATAATTTAGAAAATTCAATAAATTTTGTCACTAGGAGAAAAGATTGGAATCAAAAGAGAAATAATTATTAATAATTTTTTTTTGCATATAATGTAGCACTTGATATTATGGAAGATGATGCAGATCAGGAATCTAGAACAGTTGATGAATGTTGGCGAAGATAATCGTTGGCCAAAATGGAAAGATGCAATCCAATATGAATTAGATTCCCTAGCTTTTTGGACCTATAGTCCAAACACCTGAAGGTGTAAAGCCAGTGGGATATAAATGGGTATTTATAAGAAAAAGAACTGAGAAAAATGAAATTGTAAGATATAAAGCAAGGCTTGTAGCCCAAGGATTTTCATAAAGACTTGGATTAGTATTCACCTGTAGTAGATACAATCACAATGAGATATCTTGTGAGTTTAGCAGTGCATGAAAAATTAGATATGCGTCTAATGGATGTAGTCATTGCTTATTTATATGGGAATCTTAATAATGATATTTATATGAGAATCCCTAAAGGATTCAACATGCCAAAAGCATGTAAATTCTAGAAATGTTTATTCTATTAAGTTACAAAAATCTTTGTATTGGGTTCAAGCAATTTGGGCGTATGTGGCATAACCGTTTAAGTGAATATTTGATTAAAGAAGGTTATATCAATGACCCAGTATGTCCATGTGTTTTCATAAAGAACAATGGGTCAAAGTTTGTCATTATTATTGTATATGTTAATGATATCAATCTAATTGGAACTCATGAAGAGCTCCAAAAGGCAGTTGAATATTTAAAGAAAGAATTTGAGATTAAAAAATTTTGGAAAAACTAAATTCTACCTTGGTTTACAAATTGAACATCTAGTGGGTGGAATTTTTATCCACCAAACTGCTTATACTCAGAAGGTATTAAAGCGGTTTTACATGGATAAAGCACATCCATTGAGTACCCCAATGGTTGTCATCTAATCACTTGATCGTGCTAAGGATCCTTTTAGACAACGAGAGGAAGATGAAGAGATACTTGGTCCTGAAGTACCATATCTCAGTGCAATTGGTGCACTAATGTATCTTGCTAATTGTACAAGACCAGATATATCATTTGCTGTGAATTTATTAACAAGATTCAGCTCCTCTCCTACCAGACGACATTGAAATGGTATAAAACATATTTTTCATTATCTCCAAGGAGCAATTGACCTTGGCTTATATTATTCATATAATTCTTGACATAAATTAGTTGGATTCTGCTGATGCTGGGTATTTATCAGACCCACATAAAGCAAGGTCTCAAATTGGTTATCTATTCACAAGTGGTGATACAACCATTTCATGGCGATCTACAAAACAAACAATAACTGCCACTTCATCAAAACTTGCTGAAATAATAGCAATTCATAAGGTCAGTTACGAATGTTTGGCCAAGGTCAATGTCCCACTAGATCTGAAAGAATTGTGGGTTATCCCCTGAAGAGGAAAATCCTCCAACAACATTATATGAAGATAATGCTGCTTGCATAGGTCAATTGAAGGAAGGATATATCAAAGGAGATAGGACGAAACATATTTCAGTAAAATTTTTCTTTACTGATGATCTACAAAAGAATGGTGAAATCGATGTGCAATAAATCCGCTCAAGCAATAATTTGGTAGATTTATTTACCAAAGCATTGTCTACTACAACGTTCGAGAGATAGTGAAAACTATCGGAATGCATTAGTTGAAAGATCTCAATTGATGTTTGGATCAGGGGGAGAAATTAGACACAAGAATGGTGTACTCTTTTTCCTTCACTAGAATTTTTTTTCCCATTGGGTTTTTTTCTAGTAAGGCTTTAACGAAGCCCATTCTTTGTGTAATAGACATCCAAGAGGGAAGTGTTATGAGATAATTAGATAATGATGATGGATGTCTATCATTATCTCAAATGCTTAAGCTAATAAAATTCTATCGTTAGCTTTCAAGTTAAATAATAGTCTATCACAATCTCTCAGTTGGATAATAGTTTATCACTATCTCTTTAGCTACTGATGAAATCTTATCATTATCTCATAATTATTTGATGTAATCTAAACTCTCCTATACTCCCCTACAAATAGGGGTCACCCCCTCTTGTATCAACACACATAACTCATTTAAGTAAATAAAGAATCTCTCCCTTGCCTATTTTCTCTCTCTACTTTTGTTTATTAGTTTTTATATTTATCAGCATAGTATCCATGATAGATCCAATATCATATTAGTATTAGTTTTTATAACATTCTTAGTTATTTTATTATTCGCTAATCATGTTTGAATTAATCAATCTCCTAACTCGTATTCAGTTCAGGTTTACTTACCAATCCTTAATTAGAATTCAACTTAGCCGTTAATCATATTTTATTTATTATATTTTGTGCCTTTATTTTTATTATTTTATGAAATGTGAACAGGTGTGTCGATTACTAAGTATATCATTAATAAGAAGATTACAAAGTTTATATAAGCATTAAATGATCTTTTAAAAATTATCAATCTTTTACAAAAAATTTATTATCTCAACACATATATATAAAGAAATTTACTTAAGAATTTCAAAGACAAAGCATCTTTAGAAAACCTGACTGTCAATAAAAAGTATAAAATTTCTATAACTATTACATAACTTTGAAAATTACTAGATTTTTACAACATTTTGATTATCACAAAAATATTCATAACATTTTTTTACTTAAAAACTTCAAGGGCCAAACTACTTTATTAGGTGCGCCAAAAATTAAAAATTATGAAATTCAAATAAATACTAAATGATCTCAAAAAATTATCAAAATTTAAGTGAATATTTAAAGCAATAAAATTATGAATTTAGAAACATAATATACAAGAAATGGACATTTAATATTAGAACTACTATTTCAACGTCGTTTCTTACAATTTTCATTTTTCACCCAAATTTTTATGAACGATCTTATAAACAATAAATTACCATGAGTGATAAACAAGAAAAAAGATAAAATACTTTTATATCAAGAGTCAAAATTTGGTGTCTAAAAATTGTAATTAATATTCAAATTATTTGAATTTACTTCAAAGCAATTTTAACCTAATATTTAAAAATAAGACATTTGAAATCCTTCATGTATCGAAGCACTATGTATTTTTATATTATAGAACCATATAAAGAATATCAAATATATATTCAAAAAATATTTTTGATTTGATGCCTCTTATATACCAAAATAACAAAGTTGCATTCTTGCAAAAAATGTGAAAGTGCATATCCATGATTTTTTAATATATAAGAGCACTGAAAGTTGAACATTCTTAATAGATAGAATATAGTTGTAGAACCTATACAAGGACTAGCAAATATATATTCAAAAGATTCCTTTTATTTGATGCCTCTTACACATCGAAATAATAAAGTTGTGTTCTTGGAAAAAACGTAAAAGTAGAATATTCATATTCATTATATATAATAAGAGCATTTAAAGTTGAACATTCTTATTGATGAAATATAGTTGTAGAACCGTATGAGGAATACCAAATTTATATTTAGAAAGATATCTTTCATAAAAAATAACAAGGCCGTGTACACAAAATAATAAAGTTGTATACTTTCCCAAAAATATAAAACATGTTCATGATTTTCTTTATATATTAGAGAATTGACAGTTAAACATTGTTAATAGACAAAATATAGTGTAGAAAGATATAAGGGATAAAAAACTATAAACTTATATTCAAAAAAATATATCTATACCAAATAACAAGGTCGTATTTCTCCCAAAAAATGTAAAAAAAAAATATTCATATTCATATTTTTGGATATATAAGAGAATTGAAGGCTAAACAGAAATATAATATTAAATAAATTCATTAAGAGGATGATAGACTTTGTAAAATTTTATTCTTCAAATGTATTTTTACTTTGGGTAGAAGAATCTTGTTAAAATATAAAAGTTTTAGACATATACAACTATCAATTTTGTCGTTGATTATTTCTACAAATTATAAATTGAAAGGGATGCCACTAACAAAAGATATAGTACCAACATCACTACCCTAAACCAAATCATGGAAAATCTAATTCGACGTCCATTTTCCTTTTTTTTTTCCCTTTTTGTATTCATTTTTGCATGCCACTAGTTTCTCACATGTTTTTTCTTTGTTGGACATTAGAAATTAATTCTTTTATTGCTAAATCTCATATACTCAATTTTGGTGTTATTTTTGCATTTATCATTTTACACTATGAATAATTAATTGATTACAATTCTAGCGTATATTATTATATTTAGGAAGAATATGATTTGAAAATTGACTCACAAAGGAGGCCAATAAATAGATATTGAAGAGAAAATATTGAGGCGTTATTTAAGGAAGCATGAGAAATATATGGAAGTTAACAAATATAACTGTTTTTTTTTTTTTTTTTGGAAATTTAGAAAAGAAAAGAAGCTATAATATAAAAAAAAAATTTAAGGGTAACTAGAGAGAGTATTTCTATCATTTATATCTTACCAATTGATTAATTAATGTCTGATTTACAAAATCATAAATGGAAAACTTTAAATCATTATGAAGGCAATAAGGATGGGAGGACACATTGAGAGATTTGAAAAGAGTGCTCATATGCATAAGCGACATTTCATAGTGCCAATGTTGTATCTTTTGTGAAACACTATTAGGATGAGTTACAAAATAAAGAGAAACGGATAAGATGAAAAAGTTTATTATTACTTATTAGTTTGTAAAAAGGAAATAGGTCAAAAAGTTTACATATAGAGAGAAAAGAAAGATAAATTTGGAGTGAATTAAGGATGATACATAAAGAAAATATGACTAAGAATTAAATGATATATATAATTATAATTATGATACATAATGAAAGAATTACACGATATCGAAAAAAAAAAAGGAAAGAACTAAAGTAGGGGAGATTTTTAGTAGAAGATTAGATAATTTCTTCTTAATTAAATTATTTATTTTTATGTTATTAACAATTTGGGCATAAATTTTACATTATTTAGGAAGAATTAAGATATGAAGAGAATCTATGAAATTATTTCTTGTTATTGAATTGTTTATTTTCTGTCATAAATTTATTGAGATAACTATTAATAAATTGCTTAATTATAGGAATTTTTCTTCCACACAAGTTTGTCTGGGTAATACTAATAATCAAATTTCATAAAAGTAAAATTTTAAAATCCGAATATACCCTTTTACTCTAGATTTTATACATTGGACGAAATTTTTGCAATTTTATAATTATTATTACTTTAAAAAATATTAGATTTGTATTTAAAAGGAACAATATCTTAAAGCATTTATTACTATATTTATTACTCTATTTGGTCAACAATAAAGTAAATGAGGTCCATTGTGTTATGCTATAAATCAGAATCAATACATCGCCAAAAACGAGTCAGAGCTACATCCTTTGCAATACGTTTCCTTCTTCACAATTGTTCCAAATCTGTGTTTGGAGGATGAAGAAATTAGTACTACCTTTTTCCAGTACTGTATCGTTGTTGGTAATCTTGGCTTCTTTTTCTACCATAGCAATTCATGCTAATAATGATTTGTTGAAGAAAGCAAGATTTTGTACTCATATACTGTTGTATCCCTGCTGGGGAGCACTTTTTTATGGCGAAACACCAGCTCAACGATGCTGCAAAAACTTGCGGAAGTATTGGCCCTCCTGCTATTGCCCATTGATGCTAGTTCCAGGAGGCATCCCGTATTTTTTTTGGCCTAATGGTACAAAGGTTTTGGAAGCCTGCCATGCGCCTAAGCCTAAAGAACCATACTGCCGACTGTAGAACGAGTATCAAAAGGAGGAGACTGCTCTTCTCTTGCTAAAAATAAAATGGTTGTAATTTGCAAAGCTATTTAATCTAAAAAGCTACAAGATTTTTAATTAAGAGCGAGATGATTTTGAATCACTGGTAAATGTAGAATTGTGCCTTTATTTTGGGTATAAAATTGTGGTCAGACAGAGGAACATTATTGTTGTTTTTTCAGATTATAAAGTCATTTTTTTAGACTTCGGTAGGAAGCAATGAGCCCACCAATTATGTCATCATACTATGCCAACTTACCTAGGTGATGAGCTCATATCCCCTTCTCATCCACCACCATATAACTCAATACTTTCTCAGAAGAAATTAATAAAGCTTGAGAAAAGCAAAAATGGCGTTAGTGGCAAGAAGAGTCAAGTTGGGTTCGCAAGGCCTAGAGGTGTCGGCACAAGGCTTAGGTTGCATGAGAATGTCTTATAGCTATGGTCAAACGAATCTAGACACTTCTGATGCCTATGGTCCCCATGCTAATGAAATCCTTATTGGAAAGGTTTACCAAAGCATCACCACCCCAAACCTACTTAATTATTTTTTTTTCTTTTAGTCAGAGAAAAAGTTGTGTCAACAATCCAGAATTTTAATGGTTCTGATTGTTTTGGTCGATTTTAATTTCTTTTTTTTTTTTTTTGAAAATGACTGAGAAGGGTACACAGGCCTCTTTAGTTCTTTATGCACATATGCAAAATTTCCTTAGCATCTTTAAGTTTTTGTGTAGTTAACATTTTTATCTTGTTTCGAATCTTTTTGTCCAAACATGAGAGATTTGAATGTAGGACCTACAATAATTGGATGGAGGATTTGAATGTAAGATCTGTAAGATCAAGTTAATGAATTTACCAACTCAACTTAGAGAATGGTGGGCAAATTTTTTTGGTGCTTGAGATTTTAATTTGGATTCTTTTGTATGTAGGCATTAAAGGGTGTGCCAAGGGAGAAAGTTCAAATAGCTACTAAATTTGCTGTCAAGCCATTGGAAGGTGGAAGTACAGAAATTTGTGGAGATCCGGAGTATGTTAGACAAGCTTGCGAGAGTGGTTTGAAGCGTTTGGATGTTGATTACATAGATCTTTACTATGTTCATCGGATTGATAAAAGGGTTCCTATCGATATCACGGTTTGCTTTATCTTTCCCTCAATCTTTATCGGTCTTTCCTTAATTCACTACTTCATTCTCATAGAGCATTAGTAATAGATCAAAATAGTTTTTTACTAGAATGAGTCCTCGAGTTTCTCTACAACGATCTACGCAACAATTCCCTTTTTGTTTTAGAATCAAAGTTGGATAAACTTTTGTGGAGTGAAATTTTTTTTCCCAATTAAATTGAAATTTTTGTATTGTATTCAAGTAAACACAAGCTAATTCAATTTAGAATATATGTATATTTCTTGGTTTTAGTTTTGATTTTAAGTAATGAGCCTTCTTGGAATTGAAATGGATAGTTGAAGCCTCTTCTTTTCCTCAAGTTTATTCGTATTTCTCCAACGCCTTTTTGGTGCTTGCATATGTTTTATTTTAATTAGCATTTGGTTTTCCTCTAAAATTTTAGATGTCTTGAAGAGAAGTTAATGGATGAGTATAATACCAAGGGCCCTCCGCAGGCAATATAGTTATTTTGACTTCGTGGGTAAATAGTGAATGGTAAACTAATGAGGGACTTGATTGCAATTTATACAATTTGTTTTAACCCCAAAAGACCTAGGGCTTTCTTCTTCATTCTTTCTTCTTTTCCCTTCCAAAACTCTCTTTCTGTAATTTCTCTTCATTTCTCTATTCTTTCTTGAAGAAGGTATTGAGGAGCCTCATTCTTAAGGAGAAACAAGTAGAGGAAGTTTTGAAGTTCCTACCCAAGGTAAATTTTTCCCTCCAAGCTCAATTTTTCTTCCTTTGGTTGGTTTGTCTTAAGGAGTGATAGATTGGATAGTTGATTAGCAAGTTTTAGAGTTGTTTGTGCTTTATGGGTCTTGGACTAGGTATTGGTAGTGTGTGTGTGTGAGTTGGATGGTTGATATATGGTGAATGCGAGTAAAGAACCTTGAGGGAACTCTTTCTTTTGGAGTGGCTAAAACTTTTTCTATTTTGCATGGCTAAAACTCTTTCTATTTTGCAAGAATATTTCTATTGACCACACATGAAGAAGGATGTTGAGAAGGTGGTGGAACGATGTACTACATGCCACAAAGCTAAGTCTAGACTACAATCCTATGGATTGTATACCCCACTTCCTATGCCTAGTGAACCATGGGTAGACATTTTAATGGATTTTATACTTGGCTTACCTAGGACTAAAAGAGGGCATGATTCCATCTATGTAGTTGTTGATAGATTTTCTAAGATGACACATTTTATTCCATGTCATAAAATTGATGATGTATCTCATGTTGCAGATTTGTTCTTTAGAGGAATTGTTAGGTTGCATAGCGTACCTAAGACTATTGTATCTGATAAAGATGTTAAATTTTTTATCTATTTTTGAAAAACATTATGGGTGAAATTGGATACTAAGTTGTTATTTTCAACGTCAAGTCACCCACAAATCGATGGCCAAACAGAAGTAATAAATAGAACACTATCTACATTGTTAAGAGCTATTATTAAAAGAAATCTAAAAATATGAGAAGAATACTTGCTACATGTAGGGTTTGCCTATAATAAGACAATTGATTATGCTACTAAGCATTCTCCATTTGAAATTGTGTATGGTTTTAACCCTCTTACTCCATTAGATTTGTCACATTTACCCATTTCTGAGCATGTGAACTTAGATGGAAATTGCACGAACGGGTGAAATCCAACAATAAAGGAGAACAGAGCAATATGAAAAGTATGCCAACAAGGGATGCCATAAAATGGCCTTCCAATCCAGAGATTGGGTATGGTTACACTTGAGGAAGGAAAGATTCCCAACTCAAAGGCGTAACAAGTTGATTCTAAGAGCTGATGGACCATTTCAAGTCATAGAGCGTATCAATGACAATGCCTATAAGCTTGACCTTTTAGGTGAGTATGGAGTTTATGCTACATTTAACGTTTCTAATTAAAGTCCTTATTTTGTAAATGGTTTGGTAGACAATTTGAGGGCAAATCCTTCTCAAAAGGAGGGGAATGATGCGGGAGGATCCATGGATGAGGAGATCAAGAAGATGACCAAGCTTCAATGCCAAACAGACCAATGACAAGAGCAAGGTCTAAGCATTTCGAAGATCAACTTTAACTATTCATTCAAAATATCCAATCACAAGTTGAAAAATCCATGCCACTTGAAGAATTAATGCTTGGAAGATTTGGTGGATATTGTTTCATTCAAGTGAAAGAGAATGGCCTAGTTGAAGTTTTTGAAGATGCTGAAAAATAGAAATTTTCAGTGATCCACGGGTGCCCATTTGCAAGTCACCATTAGCCTTCACCCACGGATCGGCCCGCGGATCAGGATCTGGGAGATAAGTGAAATCCGTGCGCAGAGAACTGTGGACATTTACATACAGATTTGTCCATGGCTCAACTTCTGGGGGCATCGAGTTATCCACGAGTATAGCAAACTACGGTTACTGTTCATCGTCCACTCTTGGATCACCACCCGCGGATCACTTTTAGTCAAAGGCGGTGAATAGTTTTGACCAATTTTTTGTATGCAATTTTTGTCCTTTCTAGTCATTTCTTTATATTAGTTTTCTGATTATTGGCCTTGTATAAATATCAAACTTAAAGTTACAATTCATATAATTTTATGAAGAATTTTCCTCCAAATTGAGAGTTTTTCTCTATTGTCTTTCTAGCCTTCGCAATTGGAATTCTTAAGGTTAATTCTAGGAATTTCAAAGATTGGCTTATTAATCAAGAATCACACTTGATTGGGGCGTCTTCTACCGATAGTTTTGGTTCACTAATTCGTGCAAACTTGGGTTGAGATAGTATCAAGATTGTTCAAGTTTGTGAGGGTTGGAAGGGTCAAGACGCTTCCATCCTTTGAATCTTAAGCTTGTCTCAACATTGATTTTGGGTTCGTATCAATTGGCATATCGAGTGGCTTTACCTCCAGCTTTGTTCAAAATCCACAATGTGTTTCACGTATCTCAACTAAGAAAGTACGTCTCCGATCTCAGTCATGTACTTGGGTACGAGCCACTGCCTATCCAGGAAGATTTGTCATATAGTGAAGAACTTCTTCGAATTGTAGACTGTAAAGATCAAGTTCCAAGAAAGAGAATGATTCCTTACGTCAAAGAGCAATAGGCCAATCACACCATTCGTGGTTATATTCTTGATTTATTATGAAATGAGAATACGTGGTTTAATAATTGTTTGAATGATGGATAGTCTGAGCTCTTGAGTGAAATGGCGTATGACGGGACTAGTTCCTTAAATTGGTGATGGCGCTGGTGATATGATCTTTGAACTGTATTAACCGGGTGATAGTTAGTTTTGAACAGGACTAATCAGGTGGTAGTTGGTTTTGAATTGTGTCAACCCAATTGTAATTAACAACTGGATATCCAGGGTCATTGTCAAATTACTTCTTGAGCTCATATTGTTATTATGATGTGATTATTCATGTGAATTGCAATGCTTATGAATTGACCATGCATCTTTATGACTTATATGAGTTATTGCATTGTTATTGGAAAATATATATATGTGTAACAATCTCAAGTCACAAAGAGATCTTACACTACTTACAGGGTGATCTACCACTCATTTTTCCTTTTAACTCGCGGAGGATGATTTCTTTGAGGAAGATTGGACTAACTCATAGATCTATTGATTGATGTTTTGATTTTGGATCATAGTAGGGTTATCTTTTTTAAAGATTGTATAGCCCATATTTTTGTACGTGTTAGGTTGTACATGTTGGATCATAGCTTTTGTAATGGGGGAAATGGAACTGTAAATGATGAATAGATGATCATGAATTGGATGAAATGATATTCTTTTGGCAATGATTGTGTATTTGTTAAGTTATGGGTTGTCTTAGTTATTGTTTTGAATCGATTAGTCTTGTGTCTTAGCATAGTCTAGGGCATGAGGAGTGCTACATCTTGGGGCGTGGGGCATGAAATGAGCCTAGGCCTTTATACATATAAAATGTTTCCTTATGTATATAAATATATAGATATGCATATCAAATAGATTTTTCTTTTTAAAAAAAAATCCTTCCAAAACAACATACAATCTGTAGGTTGGAGCTCTAAAGGAACCAGTTGAAGAGGGTAAAATAAAATATATTGGGCTATCTGAGGCTTCCCCAGAAACAATTAGGAGGGCTCATGTTGTTCATCCCATAACAGTTGTGCAACTAGAGTGGTCCCTGTGGACAAGAGATGCTGAGGAACAAGTTATTCCCACATGCAAGTAAGTTAACCAAAAGACATGCACCAATTAATCTTTTTCTGACTATTGTAAACTTTTTTCACCTCGTTTCACTCATTCATGATGAGATAAATGATGGTGGTTATTTATCATATATGGAACTTGGCATAGGAATTGTGCCGGTCAATCCTTTGGGCAAAGGATTTTTCTTTTTTGGTGCAAAAATTACAAAGACATTGGCCAGCATTGACTTCTGCAGGGTATGTGCATATGGCTCGTACTTTTGATGTTTTACTCTGACTCTGAATTACAATTGACAATCTAAAGTCAATTGCTTACTCAATCATCACACAGTAGATTGTTCTTTAGAATTTGTAACTTGTCGAATTTGTGTTTTCTTATATTCACTAGACAATGTACAAAAGTTTTCTTGACTATATTTTCCAGTGTGTTCGGTTATCAACTTAATTTATTATGTTACTTGAACTATCTTTGAAGTCTATGTTTTAGACTAAAATGGAACCAACTGTTTTTAGTAATTGATCTCTCCAAAATTAGTTTTTTTTTTTTTTTTGCTAGGAATTTTTTTGATGCTTCCAGGATGGATTTTGAAAAATCAGAGCACAATTTGTCTACATTATTTTCATGCTGACAACATGTATGTGCATATATGTGTGTGTGTGTGTGTGTGTGTTGCCATTGTAGACTATCCCAAGGTTCCAGGGGGAGAATGTTGAACACTATAACAAGTTGTTCGAACGAGTTTCTCAATTGGCCACAAGAAAAGGTTGTACAACATCCCAATTGGCCTTAGCATGGGTTCACCATCAAGGGGATGATGTTTGTTGGTATCCCTTTTACTATACTATGGATATTTTAGGCAAGTGCACCTATCATTTCCAGTAGTACAGTATGTAGGAGTACTGAGTGTTGATCCCACAGGGACTATGTGAGTACTAATACTTGCTTTCTTTTTGTTATCTAACCAACCAAAACGAATGGTCAACTTGAATGAGAATGCAAACTAATTAAACTTCTGCTCAACTATATGACCATCTAGAAGACAATAGAGGGAATGAACAATAGTGGAGGCAAATCTAGATGAACAATCCCTCTAAACTAAACATGCTAAGACTCTAACTTGATTAATGATTAACTCAATCGCTTAGACCCTAGAATCCCTTATGTGAATTATATCTTTTCTCAAGTAACACAATTCGTACCTTCTCAGTTAATTAATTGGAATATCTTCTCAATTAAAACCCCTAAGAGATGTAATTTCTAATCAATGGATTCTATTTGTGGTTAAGTTTTAGTCCTAAAGCTCAACTTACGAAAAACTCATGTAATCCTATCTCTAGCGATTCATTCAAGTTCTCTTATTCATGAAGTGATATACTCATATGTGCAATCTCTCGATATACCCATACAAAATCAATACTTGAATTGAAGGATGCATGCAAATCCCAATCCAAAGCACAAATAAACTTATGAATAAATCTAAGAAGAAAGTGGGTGTTTCATTAATCAAAGAATAAAATAATAGACATAAGAATCTAGGGTTCATCCCATCTAAATCATAAACAACTCAAATCATAATTACAAGAATTAATTAACAAAAGACATGAAAGAAAGAAAAAGCTCATTCTCATGCAGCCTTTTTGAATCCTCCCTTGCATCTTGATAAAATCTTCTCGCTTTGCACTATTGAAGTCCTTGAGTTGTCCCTCTACTCTTTGCTTTTTTCTCTTCTACATCCCTCTAGATGTGTGCAAAAGTGTGTTTTTGAATGTCTTTGGTTTGTGTGTAATGCCTCCCCCCAAGAGGTAGGGTCTTCCTTTTGCAAAGATTCACGCTCAAAATAAAGAAAATCACAAATTTCTATAATAGAGCTGCTACACCTTCCGTGACACAGCCACATCCGCAGCTGGAGTGCTGGTTAGTTTTTGGTCCCAACTGTGGCGTCATCCACACTACGGGTGATGCCACCGATGCGGACAGAAAATCAATTTCTTTTCTACATCAAATTTGGCCTCAAAGACAGTGGAATTAGCTTTTTCTCAAAACATAAAAGTTGTATCCCCTTGACATAGCTTTCCAACACAATAAAAATCAAGTCATTTGAAGCTCTATATCCTGAGATGCAGTTAAAAAAACTAAACACTAGTCAGAACTGTCTCACAATACAAATGTGCTTCAGTAACTTGAAATTTTGACCATCAAAACATGAGAACTAGACTTGGATGTCTCATATGAATTGTAGATCATTGTCTTAACTTTAAAATTCATCAAAAATCATCTCAATTCAATATCTCTAGTTGGAGTTATAGCCAAAACACTGAAACATGTCCGAGCTGCAAACCCATTTCTTTCCAATTCTTGTTCCACCATTGAGTCTTTGCACCAATTTGAGGGTTTCTTGACTTTCAACTCATCACCAACTTCAAATCATCTTAAAATATCATCCAATTATCATCTAAATTGATTCAAATTGGTGATGCAATGTGCAAACCTATGAAAACACAAGAATAATGCAAATAATTATCTTTAACACATGATTTAGCTATTAAACTCAAAAATAAGAAGAAATAGCAAGTAAATAAAGGAAAACTCATGGAAAACCCTATAAACCTAACCTAAACACTTACTAAAAATTAGTACACTCTAGCACTTATCATCTGTCCCATCCTCGACACCACAAAGCTTGAAAACCTGGAAAGTAACATCAAAGCGCTGTCAGTGGAATTTGGCACCAGAAGAAATTGCTAAGCTTCAATCTATTGCTTCAGCCGATGCTGTAGAAGGTGACAGATATCCACATGTATCAATGGCAATAAATTGGAAGTTTGCAAATACTCCTGTTCTGTCGTCTTGGAAAGCTACATAGAAACGAGTATTAGATCTTGGCATCTAGTTAATTTTTTTGTCATCTCATTTTCCTAACAGCTCAGGCCATATGGTTTATGCTTTCAAAATAAAATGTTTGAAACTATTTATGGAGGAACAAGGCTACATAAACATTATATTAAATCTATTGTTTTATTGTTAGGCTATCATTCATCAATTATCCATTAATCTTGATTATTGCTGCTAGGTATGGTGAAGGTTGCCTTTTTAAAAGCAAAGGTGCTCTTTACACACCAATAAACAACAAATAAAAATAGATAGGTGAGTGTTGTTTATCTCAACAATATTTTTCAGGGGTTGCACGAAACCAAATCCAACAAGCTGCCATTTCTCTCAAACAATTTGCTAAAAGAGATTCACGATTCATTTGCCCAATTCTATTTTTTCTTTTCATTTCTTTTACATCCTCTTTTACTCTGCTAGACAAAATCCTAAAATCTATGTTCTTTTAAAATTTTCAATCTGATATAACCAATTTAGAGGGGTTTGGTTTGCACTCAAGAATCGGAATCATTTCTCTTGGATTTGGAATAAAACCTTCAATTCTAATACATGTGATTGGTTCAGTACTTGGAGTGGGTATAATTACTATATGCATATGTATATGTGTGTGTGTATATATAAATAAATAAATAATATATAATGTATGTATATGACAAGAAATTAATCCTTTACCTACACACATTATGTGTGGGTAAAAAGACCTTATGTGTATAAAAATGTCTTTACCTACACATAAAATAAATGTTAGCAAATGTCTCTATTGTCATGCGGAGAAATGTTTTTACCTGCACATATATTTATGTGTGGGTAAATGTAAGATCTATACCTACACACATATAATGTTGGTAAATCTATATAGTATGTGTGGATAATTTGGTTGCCGATTGTGTGACGATGATGTGGACAACGACGTGGATGCTGACAAAGCATCCATGCTGGCAGATTGTGTATGACACGTGTCTACGTGGCATATGATGTGGCATAGACGTGGCATGTGAGGTGGCATGCCATTTTAATGTGTAGATAAAACTTTGGATTATATGTGTGGGTAAAAGGCTACTAATGTGTGGGTAAAAGAATAGTATGTGTGGGTAAAAAGAGTGCAATGTGTGGGTAAAAGTTACAGAATGTGTGGGTAAAAGCTTCAAAATGTGTGGGTAAAAATTACAGAATGTGTGGGTAAAAGCTTCATAATATGTGGGTAAATTTTATACTTATATTAATGGACAGTTCATATGCGTGGGTAAAAGTATCTTATATGTGTAGATAAAATTTGTTGTATTTATAAGTAACACATTTGTATGTGTGGGTAAGAACCTTATGTGGTATAGCTCTTGTATGTGTGGGTAAAGCTTCCTGCATGTGTGGCTAAAGATTCCTGTATGTGTGGGTAAAGTTTGCGTATGTTAATAGTAACCCTACCTGTATATATGGCTAAAAGTATATGTATGTGTAGGTAAACAATACCTGTATGCAATTGAAATTTATGATTACACATCATATATAATAAACCACAATAACTAAACAAACAAACAATAGTCAATAACATCATCCAAACACCAGTATCCAACATTCAAGCATCAAAACAATGTCAATAACACCATCCAAACGTCGAAATCAAACATCCAAAAGTATCACAAAGCATAGCTTGCTAAGCTACAATATGAGTATCACAAGTACATAAAAAAGTCAAGCAACGTCATCATGATTGGAATTAGCATCAACAAAGTCATCACTACTACTGTGAGAACGAGAGTGATCAGAATGGTGAGAGCCCTGGGTCAATGTCTCCTTGTGACAGGATGAGATGGTCCTGAGCCGTGATCTGATGGCACATGGGGTACAGGTGGAGGAAGGGATAATGTTCTTTGCAGCCAACACATGCTGCATATTTTGAACTGTGCCCTCAAGCTCTGACAACTAGATTCAGCAGCTGAGTGTACGTAGGACGCCCCAAATCTCCACTGCTACCTGTGGTCCTAGAAGTGCTAGGTGACCGTCCCCAACCAAACAAGCGAACTAAATGTCGTCCGATGATCCTCTCCAATATCTCTTTGTCAGTCATCTGCTCAAGGGAATTATCCCTCCTCAACTTCATCATTTCTTCCTGTTGAAATAAATAACAAACATTGGATTATATAGATAATGCTTTAAAGCTATCAAATAAAAAGTAATTAATTGAAGAAAAAATTAACTTACATATGTAGCAGCTGCCTGTGGAGAAGTCCAACCCCGCTCGGAATGCCAATGTCGTATGCGCCAAGTCTCAATTTGGCCAGTAGGAGCATCCAAATCAACTCCTAGGGCAACATGATGGCGTGCTGTACTCTTGGAGCCATTTCCTAGATTCCCATTTCCTGTGTGCCACGAGCTTCGGTATTTCTCTTTGACCGTTCCTTAAAAAACACAAAAAATAGATTTTTATTGCAATGTTAATCGAGAAAATAGATAACAAAACAGAAATCTTATATATTACAAACACAATGAAAAGAAACATTCTTTTGAGGACCGACAAAACATGTCAATGGGGCCAACTGTAGACTTTCTCTATTCCAAGAGAACCACAAGTTAGCAACTATAAAAGCTGAGATTTACATATGTAGGATATGCAGCACAAAAATGAATTATTCATTACATAATATTTGCATGAAAAGAATAAAAGGAACACAGTTTACCATCAGATAAATAACATTTAAAGCAACCCAAAATCAATACAAGTTCATTCAAAATTGCACAATCAGGCAATAACTCCCAAACAATAGATACAATTTATATCATGTCCATGTCATGGAGAACGAGTTTCAAAGAACATTAGGTAAAGAGCTTAAAATTGATAAGTTGAAAAATATTAAAGGACAAAATATTAGGATGAAGCCGTTATAGACAGAAACATTCTTCTTCATTACCACAATCTTCTTTACTCCTTATGCCTCTATTGGATGACAAGTCGTCAGCCCTATCCTCAAAGAAAGCAAAGGCAAACAATTTGAACACCACACTTTTTTCTAAATAGGGAAACAATCAACTATTCTAAATAAAGAAATTATTAGAGCAAGTAAATATGGTAAAAAAACTTAAATCATAAATTGTGAAACAAATGAAAAGATTTAGAAAATGAAACTGAAGGAAAACATGCTCAAGTCAACATACATGTGGACGTTGTCTTAGATAGTGTTTTTGTATATATATAATTGATTGATGTTCTATTGTCTATAAAAGTGAAATTGCTCTAAAAAAAAAAATTCCTAACTTCTTCTTTTTTGTCCTTCGTTGTAATTAGAGATGAAACTCTTTGCTTTGATTATCTTCGTTTTGCTCTTCTCTGCCACAGGTTCATTTTTACTGTTTGAATTGCAAATACAATTGTAGGAAAAAAGTCTTTATAAGTAGAGGTTACTTTATTGCATGTATGAAAGTATGTACATGCCATCAACAGTTGCTTCATTTGAATTCATTGTGTCAACTATTTTAATCACTATAATACTACGAATTTAGTTGGCTGCTGTTGTAAAAGTTCAGAAAGCTTTTCTTGTTGTGCTAAAGTGTATTACTACATTATTTGGTTGCAGCCCAAGCAGACGTTTGCTACAAATTTATGGCTTTGAAGCTGCCGGTGGCTGTCCTGATGAGCAGCAATGTGCTCATTGCTTACTGGTATTAAAGAAACTAATTTGACCAAATTCTACTTGGATCGACAGGATAACAATTAAACACCAAAATTAAAAAACGTTAAAGAAATGCGATGACAACATGTTTTTGTAGTCTTAATCACCATGTTTCTTCTTTCTACAGAAGAATTAAAAAAAAAAAGAGTTAACTCACTCATACTTTTTACTACGTTAGAGGATAGCCCACTAGGTACTAGGAACAGGATACAATCATACAATACTTAATTCTCTATCAAGAATCTTTCTACACAAGTTAAGTTGAAGGGACAATCTGTCACCACAAGAAATTTTTTTTTAATATCTATTAGTATACCTATCTGTCTGGACTGGCAACCTCCAAAATAATCACAATCCAAGACATAAATACGTACAGTTGTGCCTTGTGTGTGTGCGCATCGGAATATACACAAATTTTGGTGTACGATTGGCATGATATATACAGATCCACATTAGAAACTTCTACATATCCTCAAAGGAAGCAAAGGACAAAAGATTATGAGTTTTAGACTCAAGAAAACACCATCATTAATCCTGCTGTTAGTAGAACATAATGGAAGCAAGGCAATCACCATAAGCAACTTCCTCACGTGAATAGAACACTGTGGGTCATTTCAGTGATAATAGAAAATATCACAAGTTGAATAGCTTTCCCAAGATCTCGCACCCACAATCCTCATATGAAATACAATGTTGAATGATACATTCTTCAAAAGACAAGCAGCTATGCTAGACAAAGAAAAGTATGTTACAATAATGTGAAAACAAAAAAGCCTCATGCATTAAAAATCAACAAATGGGTTCAAGTATCAGCTTCTCTTGAGTGAACGAAGTAACATAAAATGATGTTTCCATGCAATAATCCTCTAATTTTAACTTGAAAAAGGAAGTTCCAGGCTAACTTTCGATGCAAATATTCATTTTTGTCTATAAGTATTAAATATTTGAATTGATTTTAGAATTTGCAAGTTTACTTTTCATGTTTTTTATGTCAGATACATATGTACTTATGTAAAACAGGTTGTAGTTTTAAATCCACACTAAAGCTTAACTTAGTACTTAAGAAAATGCTTTCTCATACTAAAATCACTTGGTCTAAGTGCACTTAATGTAAAACTAAAATTTCTGTGGTAAATTGCAATTACACAAAAACCAAGAAAAAAAAAGTTTCTATCCCAAGAGAAATATTTAGTAATAAGATTTCGTAAATTATATAACAGCAAAATAGAAATTCTTAGTCTTTAAGTTTTATAGAGTTCACTTGAAATAGCACTTGAAGAATTTGTTCTTACCATGTATTCCAATCCATTTAAATTAGTTTGGTAAGGCAAGTAATCTCTAGTAGCATTAAACAATTGACTTTTCCTTGTAATGTACTACATTGACTTTTCCATATAATTCACTGTATTCTTCACACACACACACGCACACACAAAATGTATTAATATTTCTTTTGAAGTTTTAATATATAGAGCAAGTTCCCAAATAATGGTCAAAAAGAAAAAACAATGAGAGAAGAAGGTAAAGATAGGGTACGAAAACTCTCCTTTGACTAACTTTTCAGCAAGAAATCATTCGCTTCCTAATACTACCAAATATTTCCTAAAAATCTATAGATACATGATAGGAGAGGATCTCACCATCATAAATTTTAAGCATGTTAAGGAGTAGTGTATTATGCCTAAAAACTTCCAACCAACAATGACAAGCATGCATGAATATTCCTAGCTAGTTAATTGATAGGAATCAGAATACATGTCCAATGCCAATTCAAATCAAGTTCACCAAACTATTTATCATGGTATGAAATAGTAAAAAGTCATCAAATATATGTAATATGTAAATTACCTTATATGTACTATTGGTCCAAAGGTCACAGAGATAGTCCCAATCCTCTTGGCTAACTTCTTCAGGGCACTTACTCTTTGCCATAACAGGATCTTCTTCCCCGCCAACCTCTTTGAAGTGTGCATGCAGCTTATATTTATGGCCTCTCCAAGCTCTTTGCATTTGCTTGTCGATGCATTTTCGAACATCCGCATCCTCAACATTAATATTGAAAAGTGTCTAAATCACCAAAAGGAAAGAAATATTACAAATGTGGTCTTTCAATGCTACTCTAGTCATAAAATTATCACTTATGATGTTTAAAATTTTATCAAATTTGGAAAACATAAAAAAATGCTTACTTCGAGCTTGTTGCGAAGTGGTCCTCTAACTTCAGATGGAACGAGTCTCCAGTCCTTATATCGTAAGCTGCAATGCTTGCGAACAATATACCCGATCTCATTGTTGAAAAATTCAGCGTTGCTGCAGATGGCTTGCATCAATGCAAAGTCAAACTCTATCGTCAATCTGTCCTTTGCATTTTTCATTGCTTTGCGAGCTCTATGACCACAAGTAATGCCACGTTTGGAGGAACTTTTTTGTGTATTGACAACGTCAACTTGCGGCTCCGTTGATGTAGATAGATCTACAAATGAAATACAAACAAGATAAAATATTATCCATTTGAAAAATGGTATTAATGCTAAAAGCAATATGTTAACATGTTTTATGATTAACTAACCAACTTGTGGCCCCACAGATGTACTTGCATCTGTAAATGAAGTAGAAACAAGTTAAATAACAAATAACTTAAAAACAAACTAAGATAAATTACTGCTTTTATAATTAACTAACCAGTTTGTGGCTCTACCAATAGAGGGGACTCTGTAAGTAAAGTAAGAACAAGTTAAAAAACAATTAACTTAAACAAAAAACCAAGATAAATTAATGCTTTTATAATCAACTAACCAGCTTGTGGCTCTACTAATGGAGGGGACTCTGTAAGTAAAGTCGGAACAAGTTAAATAACAATTAACTTAAACAAAAAATCAAGATAAATTAATGCTTTTATAATCAACTAACCAGCTTGTGGCTCTACCAATGGAGGGGACTCTGTAAGTAAAGTAGGAACAAGTTAAATAACAATTAACTTAAACAAAAAACCAAGATAAATTAATGCTTTTATAATTAACTAACCAGCTTGTGGCTCTACCAATGGAGGGGACTCTGTAAATAAAGTAGGAACAGGTTAAGTAACAAATAATTTAAAAACATAACAAATATTAAAACAAAACAACTATATTTAATGCTCTTATATAATGGATTAAAGCAATCTTCTATGTGGATTAGCTAACCAGCTCGTGGCTCGACGAATGGAGTTGAGTCTGTCAATGAAATATGCACAAATTAGATAACAAACAATTTAAAAACATTGCTATGTGGATATAAACAAAACATGTTATATTAATACTTTTATGATTTACTAACCAGATTGTGGCTTCATTAATGGATGTGAGTCTGTAAAAAAGGTGGGAACAAGTTAATTTATATATAGCATCTACTTCTAAGAATATTTTTCTATTAGCAAGGATTGATAAGTTCAAACCAGAATGTGTTGTAGTGGAAGAAGTAGCACGCCCATCGCATCGCCCACCACGTCCTCCACGTCGACCACGTCTTCCACATCGACCTCGCCCAACCATCTGTTTCAAAACAGGTAACATTATGGCAAATTAAGACATAAGTGATGTTAATTTTAAATTTTAATTAAAACTAAGTATGAAAAATTAAACAATGCCTAATCACTATCAAACAATTATAAATAACAAATAACCTTTTTGTACAAGAAAGTCATGCAATATCGTCATCATAAATATGAACATCTAAATCATCAAAGTCATCATCAGTTTTAGATTCTAAAGTTGCTTCATCATCGCAAAAAAGTCTACCCTCGTCCTCACTAGTCCTCAATATCATATAAGTTCTCTCCTCGATCATGAAAAGAGGTTTCTTCAGAACGTAGTTTAAGGACCACATCATGAGGTACAGTTGTTGGTTCCACATCTTCGCGAACCAACCTGGATGTATCATCTGCCTCTTCCATTAGATGAAAAGATGGTAAATCATAAGAATCTTCCTCTTGAAAAACATCTTCATGAATGTTATCCTCATCATCTTGCTCAGGTATATCATAAATACTGCGATGATTTACTTCGTTGTACAACCATCCAATTCTTTCCTCCGAGCATGGTTATTCAAATAAAAAACTTGTTGCGCTTGTGTGGCAAGAATAAATGGTTCTTCTTTGTACCAATCAGATGTAATGTCAATTGATGTTAAATTATTATCAACCACCATTCTCTTTCCCTTCGGATCACTATTATACCACTTGCAACGGAACATGAATACCTTTCTTTGATGAATGAAATCCAATTCCAAAATTTCAAGCAAAACCCCATAATAAACAACATCACTATTCTCATCACCACCCCATGTACAAACTGCCACTACATTGTGTCTTCAATTTGTCATCACGTTTCTTGCAACGAAATCTAACACCGTTGACAATGCAACTATGCCAACTTGTGTAACGATCATCCGCACATTGTGACAATGAGTACATATCATCATTTGCTTTCGGATCACCATTGGCTCTAAGAATTGCCATCTGTTATAAACATCTTTAATTAGATATTTTAATTTGAAATTTTTATCAATATATATATTTATCATGTTTACCTTTTTCTTGAACCAAGAAGGAAATTCATGTTTTTGTACACCCTCAATATCTTCTGCTTGTACATTTCTTGAGCGCAAAACTTCCTTATGCTCACTACATTTGAAGAATATGTTAGTATTTACATCAAAATGAACTAAAATCTTTATTGAGAATGCCATTGGAATGTTCCAAACTCACTTTATGTAGTCATCAAGTTCGTCTCCGCAGTTATTGAGAATGTACCACTGCACCATATTACCATCAACCCCAAGCTTGCTAAATGTATGAGACCCTAAAGTACAAATTTTGTTGTTGAATAACTCCATCTTGTATTTTGCAGTCGGTACATCCCAATTACGTTCTAAACGTGTAAATCTCGTCTCAGAATCACGTAAATAATGAGATACAAAAGTAATAGCCTCATCAACAGTGTATGCTTCAGTAATAGAGCCATCAGGGTATGCAAAATTACGAACGTATCCCTTCTATGTACCCATGCAACGTTCAATGCCAAACATCCATCTCTGACTGACTGGTCCTCTAAATAATGCTTGTTTTGGCAAATGCACACACAAATGCACCATGACAGTAAAGAATGCCGGGGGAAATATCTTTTCGAATTTGCACAACAAAACAATGATGCCATCCTTCATCTCCTCAAGCTCTTCAAGATATAAAGTTTTGGCACATAATTTTTGAAAAAATTGGCAAAACTCTATCAATGTTGCACGTACTTTCTTATCCAAAAATGAGAGAATGGCCACAGGCAGAATTTTTTGAAGTAAGATATGATAATCATGTGTTTTCAAACCTCCAAGTATATCAGCATACCATGCCGACATTTCCAGGCCGGTGATCTGTGTAAGCTTTTCCATTAAATGGGGTTTCTTAGTATGTAGATGGAATATGGTAGGCTTTTGAATGGCTGCTCAGGCATTTGGTGTTTTTTGTACAAACTTTTGACATGTCCATTTGTCTGTCTAGAGTCATGAAGATATATGTGCATTTCTTTATTGATTTGTTAGTGGTTATCAAATGCTCAAGTAACTATGCTATAACTTGGCATGCCTTTATGTGCAATCTTCTGAAATATCCTAAAATTTGATCACCGTGGTTATCAAATAAGGCCTGAGATTGAAATTTTTTAATGTAAAAGAGGTTGTAAAGTTGAAGCCTATGAGCTCCCTTTCCTTGCCAAATTGCTGATCTGATCGGGAATGAGTGATAAGAACAGTTTTTGTAGTAAATTTTGTTTGTGGGTGATAAAATGACAAAACAATTAGATTTAATTAATTTGTTATTGATACATGTAGGTATGGCTGAGAGTAGGAAGGGGGAGGTATCCCAGCCGTCTGACGTGGCTCCAGTTCGTCAGAGGCTTCGTGTTTGACCGGTTGTTCGATACCGAGAGGGACCGGGACATCCTTATAGGACTTTTTCACCTGCTCGTCGAGTGCGTCCTGCATGTGGGTGTTGGAGGACCTACTCATATCCTGATCACGTTGTACTTTCTTTGATTGAGGAGAGTAGGCGTCTAGGACGCGCGGGTGATACCTCTCAGGGGCGTATTCATGAGCTGCGGGAGGTAGTACGTTCACAGACGCAGCGGATTCGAGAGTTAGAGGATGCTGTTCGAGAGGAGCAGCAGAGGACCGTCGCTTGTAGAGAGTTGTACCATGACACTCGTGCCCGACTCACTCGTGTCGTACGGCACATTCAGGACCACACCGGACGTGTTCTCGATGAGTGTGGCCAGATGATAGGCCGGGTGGTTGATGAGGCACCAGATGGGGGAGTGCATATTGAGTTGGGGCAGGCCGCACACCCACCTCCTGCAGCCGAGGAGGCCCATGATGATGAGCCAGAGAGAGAGCTCTTTGAGGGCGTGGGTTCCACCGGATCAGTAGGCAGTTAGATTAGATTATTAGATAGGAATATGTATAAAGACATATGTTTGCCTTATTATATTTTGTATGTGAAACTTTTGAACTTATGAATGCCTTACTATGTTTTATATGTTGAACTTTTGAAATGTGTAAATTAAATAGCATGTATATATATATGTGACTCTATTTCGCATGACATTTGGGTTTGAGTTTAGGCTTTAGGTTTTAGGATTTGGATTTAAGATTTAGGATTTAGGACTTGGGTTTTGGATTTAGAGTTTAGGTTTTGGGTTTAAGGTTTGAGTTTAGGGTTTAGGTTTTACGATTTAGGGTTTAGGGTTTCGGTATATGGTTTAGGGTTTGGGTTTAGGGTTAGGGTTTAAGGTTTGGACTTAGAGTTTAGGTTTAGTATTTAGGGTTTGGGTTTAGAGTTTAGGATTTAGGGTTTGGGTTTAGGGTTAGGGTTTAAGGTTTGGACTTAGAGTTTAGGTTTAGTATTTAGGGTTTGGGGTTTAGAGCTTAGGTTTAGTATTTAGGGTTTGGGGTTTAGAGCTTAGGTTTAGTATTTAGGGTTTGGGTTTAGAGTTTAGGATTTAGGGTTTGGGTTTAGGGTTAGGGTTTAAGGTTTGGACTTAGGATTTAGGGTTTAGGGTTAGGGTTTAAGGTTTGGACTTAGGATTTAGGGTTTAGGGTTAGGGTTTAAGGTTTGGACTTAGGATTTAGGATTTAGGGTTAGGGTTTAGGGTTTAGGGTTTAGGGTTTGGGTTTGGGTTTTGGGTTAGGGTTTAGGGTTTAGAGTTTAGGGTTAAGGGTTTAGAGTTTTACTTTAGGGTTTAGAGTTTAGGATCTGGGTTTAAGGTTTAAGATTTAGGATTTTGAATTTTGTGTTATTATCATTATATCTTATTTGTTACAACAAAATTTATTAGGGTTTATTTAATATTTACAGTCCATTTTAAATTACTTTGAAATTATTAATTTGATATATTCTTTGCACGTGCAGTCACAAATTCACATGGATCACCGGTAGTTGAGTACCGCGGCACCGTTTCAGGATCCTATAGATGATGCTATTTTGCGACTACAGTCTCGTCATAGATCTGCGGCGATCTTTCACGGTGAGGGCTCTGTTCTAGACGTCAGGAGATGTGATAAACGGTTTTGGCTGTTATATCGCACCTGCAGATCCCCGTGTGAGATATTATATTCACGTCGCTGGATTTGGCGAAATATGTCGAGTCGGTACATTCCGTTTGGACCACGGACTTATTACTGCATTCATTGAGCGATGGAGACAGGAGACACATACATTTCATCTTCCTATTATTGGTGAGGCCACTATCACATTGTAGGATGTCGAGGTGTTGTGGGGCCTGTGAGTAGACAGTTTACCTGTTACGTTACACCACGAGCCTACTTCTCCACCTCAGCGACTCGCTTTGATTAATCAGTGGTTGGGATTTTTGCCGCAGCAGAATAATTTGAAGGAAGCACGCATCAAGATTGAGGCCTTGTACCAGCAGTTGATAGATCATCAATTACTACCGGATGCCGATGATGAGACAGTCCGCCAGTATACCCGTACATTACTTTTGATTTTATTAGGAGGTCATCTGTTTGCAGATAGTGCGGGTAATGTTGTACATCTTAGCTGGCTATATTATTTGAGAGATCTGGAGGGGATGGGCCAGTATAGCTGGGGGAGTGCCGTACTTGCATGCTTGTACAGACGTATGTGCCATGCATGCCGTTCCGACGCTAGGGTCACTGCTGGACCGTACATGCTACTACAGGTACAAAATTTAAATAGTAACCATACATTATTACATATTATCATTTGGTTAAGTAATATTAACTAGTTAAATAACTTAATATCCAATATATTAAATTATTCTATTTGAACAGCTATGGGCATGGGAGCGGTTTCTGACTATTCGTCCAGTCATAGTCGATCAGCGACCGGCTGGAAGATTATCCACTTGGAGGTAGATGGATTACCAGGCGTACTACTCGAAATGCTCCCCAGCATGTAGTCGGTCACTACCGTGATCATCTTTCGATGTTACAGCCGGATCACGTATTCTTATATTTTTATACATTTTGAAATTTTACTATACATTACATATAATTTTTATAAATGTCGTTCACCATTGGTTGATTGTTGCAGTTTATATGGATGCCTTATACGGATGATGTGCTATCGTCACTACCCGCTTATTGTAGAGCAGGGGCTCATATTTGGCGAGCTAAGGTCCCCCTGATTTTTTGGCACATCGTCGAGATCCATTTACCAGATCGTGTCATGCGTCAGTTCGGGATGCGCCAGCTTATTCCAGAGAATGCTGACACTGATCGGACCATGTTACATGATCTAAAACTTTCAGGATTCCCAAGGCGGGATTGGAGTGATTACCATAGTTCTTGGATCGGTTACTGGAATGGCCGTGCTGGTTCGGTCGTTCCAGGAGAGCCTACAGATAGTTTTCAGCCATCGACCGATTACCTGCAGTGGTACCACCGTCATACCATTCTATATATCACACCTCTCCGTCCATCAGATCCGGCGTGATGGACTACAAGGTGTTTCTGGTCAGCTTGAGTACATGGTAAAATTGTTATTAAGTGTTATAGCATTTCTTTCAATGAATCTTACTTCATATTGTTGCATTACAAATAATTTGTGTTTATGTGCCTTAACAGATGAGCAGCATGTACAGGATAGGACAGGCATCAGTATCAGGCCTTCATCATGCTGACCCTACACAGACTTTTCATCCTAGTTTGACGACGATTCGAGACGAGGCATTCGGGTCTATGCACTACTTACAGCGTTCCGATCATATGGAATCTTGGCCCAGATCCCCGTCAGGACATTGGCGCCTCTACGTCACGCAGTGCTCATTATCAGAGGCCAGTTAGACATGTCCCTAGTCAGGCTGGAGCTTCGTCTCGAGGCGATCGACGTCGTCATCGACATGGACTTCACGATGATGTCAGACATGATGAGCAGGTTGCCCCGATCGATTACCATACACATACCGTCGGGAGTGCACAGATCCCACATTCAGTTGGTACAGACACAATGTACGATGCATACGCTTCCTCAGCTATGCATGCTAGTACTTCTGACGTTGGGTATCAGTCTCATACGCCTGTATTTTCTACTGGATCTGACCTGCATCCCATATATCAGTTCCTATCATGGATCGGCCGGTGGATTTCCTGATCCATACGCATCTACATTTTTTACACCGGGTCCTAGTGCTCACATTCCTATCTCAGGCCCATCTACGTCTACCACGATCCATCATCGTTATTTACATCCATTCAGTGCATATTTATCTTCTGATCCTACAGACTCGCACCGTGGACTTGATGATGGTGATGATGGTGATGGTGATGGTGATGATAATGACGAGACCGATGATGTTGAGCCGTCAGCTCAGCAGGCTGTGCATGGACGACGTGAGATTAGACGGCCTAGGAGATTTTGCTGCTCGTCGACCTCTCGAGATCCGCCTCATGATCAACGTCGACGACGTTGATTTCACTCATAAATTGTATATTTTAGCATTTTCTAAATTCTCTAATTATATAATTGAACATTTTTTTTAGTGCTTATTTTACAAATTTTTACTAGCGTTGTCATTTTTAACAACGAACTAGAATTTAACATAAAAAATTATTCACAAAAACTTTAGACCTTATAAACGTACATCCAACTTATAAATTGTGACCTTATAAACGTACATCTAATTTATAAATTGTGAAAAATTAATCTTTGCATTTCCTTTCCCTAACAAAAAGTTCTTAACCTTAAACCCTTCAAAAAAAAAAAATAGTTAAGACTAAGAATCATAGTTGCATTTTCTCTCGCTATCCTTACATTCTATGCATTTGCTTTCCCCAATTAAATTTTTTTTAAAGTTGAATTTAGGACTAATTGATTTAAATATACATTAAAGAAAAAAGGGTCCCTTCCCTTTATCTGAACTATGTATATGTTATTATATCAATATCAAAGTGACTGTTGGAAGAAATGACTTATATTTGTAACTTATATTCACGAATAAGTTATTTTATAGTTCAAATTCAATACCAATTTAGATATTTATCGAATTATCGATTTAGATTAAATTGTTAGATTGAACACAAAACTCGCCCAACAATTGTACTCCAACAGCCCTTAAATGTATATTAACCCCAAAAAGTATTATCCAATCAATAAATCACCAATCAATTATTAGTAATTAACAAATTCTCTTTAACGAAAGAATACAAAATTAAAATTTATGATTAAAAATCTTAAGTACTTAATATATATCATAATATAATTTTTTTAATATACATTACATAGTTGAATTTTATTTATAATTGATAATTTTATAAATATTGTGTATTTATTCATAAATATAAACATAATTTAATTTTTACTTATATATAAATATAAATATCAAATAATTTATATTTATTTTTTGTATTTATTTATAAATATAAGTTATATCAGATTTAGTAGTTACATTTAAAATTATGAATTTAAATACGGGCAGCCCGACGTGTTTGTGAAACACATTGGCCCCGACGTGTTTCACAAACACGTCGGGGATCATTTTAAAAAAAAAAAAATAGCTCGACGTGTTTTCGAAACATGTCGAGTATATATTCTACCACTCCTCGTCTGACAGGTACAAATTGGACAATGTTTTTTTTTTTACGAATATTCTAATTAATAAGCCAATAAAATCCCAATACAAAATGACACCGAAAAATAGTGGCCGGCGACAGTCGAAGAGAAGGACTCACCACAGGTGAATTTGCATCAGCGACTTCCTCTGGAGAATAATATGCTTCTAAAAATCTCGGTTTGACCCATTGAAATTTAATCATATTGCAGTTTGATCAGGGGAGGATTTCACAAAATAAATATGATTTCACATAAGATTAATATGGGAATTCTAATCCTTTTTCTTAATATAGGCTAGGTGAAATACCCGTGCCCCAAAGTCAAGGACTCAACTGCAGTTTATTAAAAAAAATAATTTGGGCCTTCGTGGAATTTTGAGAAACTTGCGGGGCTATATATATATAAACTCTTCTTTTTAATAGAACATAACGGACGTTCTTTTTCCAAATTTACAGTTGCTTTACTTTAGGGCAACGATAAGATAAACAAAGGGTGAAGGATTCACTTGAGCCGGGATTGCAGCTACATCTACAATCTCTATTACTATCATTGTTAGTCTGATTTCTAAATGTAAGTTTTACTTTTCCTATAATTAGAGTTTATAATGGATTTGTAGAAATTGGGAGTTTACTGTTGTGATAGTGATTTGGTGATACTGACAAAGTTTGAAAAGTTTATTTGGTTTGTTTTAAAAAAAATAAAATATGAAAAATGAATGGAAGAAGACGATTAGTGGCCAAGGATATGTTTCTTTAAAAAAAATTTAAGATATTGAAGCAAGGTATTTTCCCAAACCGTTGCCGGGAAAAAAAAAAAAAGAAGATACAGAAGAAACCCAAAAGAAGGATGGAATTGCAAATCGGTTGATGACTTTGATTGGCCTGTTCAATAAAGGCTTTGTCCTCTAGCGATGTTACCATCGATTGGCAAAAACAATAAAATATTGCAATATTATGAATTGATGGAATCACAAGGTGTCACAACATAAAAAGAATTTAAAAACAAATCACCTACGCATTTTGAGTTTTATATTATGAAAATATTCATGAAAGAATAAATATACAGATATAAATAATTTTTCAAAACAAGAAAAAGAGTATGAATTATTTACGTCAAAGTCCAACATGAATCGCACTAACTCAAATAATCATGATTCCCAAGATACTCTACACCTAATTATCATAAAAAAATGCAATTTTTAGCTTTAAAATAATTGTATTAGTGAAAAACTAAGAATTCTTAGGCCTACCTTACGAATTATTACTAAAACCTATAAGCCTAAAATAAGATATCAATTCGAGATTTTAAAGTTTGTCCCTACTTTTTTCTATTGAAAAATTAGACAAAACTTAATCCTCATAACCTATAATAAACTAAAGGAATATGATAGTCCCAAAATCCCTAAGTTATTAATAGATCTAAGCCATTTTTACTTAACTAACATATCATCTGATTCTGAAAGTTATTTGCTAAATAGACAATCAGTCTTATAAAACTAATAGAATAGTTTAAACAAAATATCATTTAAACTATTTAATACTTAATCTTTACAGTTGGTCACCACCACGAGCCACCACTATTCCTGCCAATTTGACTTCATGACTGTCGGCACACGGTTGCGCAACTAAATAACCGAAGACATGCACCTATATACATGGATAATGGATGTGCGCCATGTGTGAATGTATGACATGTATGTTTTGGCTCTGATTATTTTTTGTAAACCAAAGAGAACTAGTTCTCGATCAACCTACCTAACGGTGAGTTGTCAGATCATATATGTACGTTTATGACTCTCCTAACTAGGAAAAAGTTAGACTAGATATCTAGTATTGGTTCTTGCGTTGAAAATCTAAGCCTACCTATGTATGATTATGTATGTAAGGATTATGTTACGTTTGATATGCCACAATTTTGATATACATTATGTATTATTTTTTTGTGTGATTATCGATAGTGTGTGATGGAATGAATGCATGTACTATATATATGTAACTATCCAAATTGGTGAAAGAGGGTTGGAATTGTTTACTGAGCATATTAGTTGCTTATCCCATGTATATTATCTGTTTTGCAGGTACTATTAGATCAGTGTAGACACCAAATTTTGACACACTTTTTGTAAAAATATGTGTGTTACTTCATTTAGGGGTATTTTTATTTTTCAGGGGTCGATTACAATTTTCGTGTATATTATTACTAATTCGTCACATTAGGGGTAAAATGGTAATTTTAGCGTCTAGATACATTTTATTTTATTTTTATTTTCAAATTCATATTTTTATGCTTTTTTATCATTTCTCTAATCTTTAAAGTTGTTTCGGAGTCGTTTAGTGATTATTTAGAATTTTGGTATTTTTAAGTTAAAAGTGCATTTTTCAATGTATTTTTAAATTTTATTTTTATTAGAATTTTAGTGTGAAAGATTTTATATGTGCATTTTATATCTTCATAGATTTTCTGTAAAAATTTAATAATTTTTAGAGATCGTTAGATATTTATTTCAAATTTTGTGTTCTAATATATGAATAGCACGTTTCCCAATGCTACATTAAGTTTGAAGTTTTTGGGTGATCTTTCTTTGTTATAATGCTGAATTTTAATATAATTTAGGGAGTCCAAGAAACTTTTATTTTAATTCATTTCTTTTTTCTTTATTGTTCTTACAAATTTCAAAAAAAAAAAAAAAAGAAAGAAAGAAGGTGGAGCAGGTTGCGTTTTGCAACCTGCTACTGTAGCAGCCTATCAAAACAGCCCCATGCCATACTTTCAGCCACCCTAGCAATCAGCCATACCACCAACTTCATCATCATCACAATCACTCTATGTCTAATCACATCACTCCCCTCACCACTTGCATTCCTCTACCAGATTTTTAGGGATTTTTGATCATTTTTGTTTTCACCATCATCAAAACTCAATCTCTCTCTACCTCAGTCTCACTCAGTAACAGACTGGACACAGACTACACTCTTAACCTCACAACTCTCCCTCTCGGTTCACACAAATTGCACACAACACTCACAACTTCATTTTTTTTTCTCTCATTTGCACACACCAGCTCACCATCCTACCTCACTTCCCCAGAAACACATTCACATATCGCACTCATTTGCACACACTCACACATAGACTTCACAAAGCACACACAATTCACTCCAGTTTCACAAACTCACAAACACACAAACAAATCAAACATTCTCACACACGTCAGACACAAAAAACTCACTTCATCTCCCTCTCCCTCTCCCTCTCACGGCTCTCACAAGCTCACTCGCATTCACTCTATAACTCACACCATACTCACACACGCACACACTACCACTAGACACCATCATTAGAACCGCCACACACAACTCACTTGCACTCTTCTTGCACCTGTCATAAACACAGAGACTCATCACAAGTCAACCATCCAAAAATTATTAGAAACACACACGAAACACCCACAAAAACACACATAGACACATGCATACACACATATACAGAAATCATATTCCAGTTTAGCCACACAACCTCCTTCCACCACTGAAGCCAGTGGCTTCACCAATCAACAGTCAGCCATAAAATAGCCACTAAGCCCACCAGCACCACCATGCTCTCTATTGCCAGTCACCAAAATCAGTCAGGCCTCCACCAATTTCACCCACTAATGAATTCACTTACCATTCTCTGCTTTTAGCTCACATATAGCCACAACACAAAAACACAGCACAAACACACCCACACACACAAAAGCGTACAGTCGCACAAGCATATTCACAGAGTCAGACCATTGCATACACCTTCAAAAACACACACACACACCCCTGCAAAACAAACACACCCTTGCGATGTGACAGCCCCACCTTACCCAAAGGCGCACCAAAGGGCTTAGCGGACTGCCTGCCTAGCTCTCGCCAGGACTCAAGTCGAGCACTCACTCGAAACATCCAAGCATACTTAACCGAAAAAAAATACATTCATATAATTTAACTTAAAGAGACAAGTATCATTAAGAAGTTTACATGCCAAAATATATATATTATTTACAATAATAGCCCAAACAGTTTGACTATCCAAAATAAGTAAAATATTCACTATTTTCAAAACTTGCCGTTCCAGCTTTAATATTACAGGGAACCTGGATAAAGGAAAACAAATGAAAGGAATGAGCTATAATAACCCAGTGAGTGCCCAAGTCATGCAACTATACCAAGAGTCCATTATTTTATTGAACAAAATAATTGACAAGTTAAATAGACAAGTTATGAACAATTTAATTAACAAATAGTCAATGGCGGATACATGGCTCAATTACGGGAGCAAGCTCAACCGCAGGAGGAGCAAGTACTGATCACGTAACCATGACGTTAGAACCAAGATAATAGCTCAGGTTCTCGCCATTAGTCATGACAGTATTAACAAGCAAGAACCCTAACCACCGTTCACCTTATAACCTCCATACAGACTACCACATTCAGGGAGTAATCTCGACCTTGGAGGGCCAACACGCGAGCAAGAAAGTTCAATCCGGAGTTGGCCTCTTTGAGGATTCACAACTCAAGGAAAAGAACAACACACCCTAAAACAGCCAGCACCTTATATCCTCCCACGCACGACTGGGTTGACTATCTGTGAAGTAACGGTGAAGTTAGTCACGGAAGTCTCACACACAAGTAACACATGTGGATAACGAAAGCATGTAACACATTGCGGAATAGATGCGATAAAGTACACATCTTTCCTCAAGTAACACATTCACGAAATAATAATTACAAGCACAACATAACATTTCATGCATCATGCACATATAGAGACACTCACCTGGAATGCCTATGAAAATATTTCGTAAAATGGTTGCGATTCGCTTTTGGGTCCTGAAATTTAAAAGAAATAATCTAATGAAAACCCGATTAAAACTCTAAGTAAATTAGTAAGAAAATTCAAGAGATAACCCAATTATCTTTAGGGTTCTATTTCTAGGGTTTTAGAGTTTAGGGTTTTACCCTAAGGTTTAGGGTTTTAGATTTAGGGTTTTGGTTTTAGGGTTTTTTTATTCTAGAAAAATTTAATTCATTAATAGATCATTTTCTAAAAATTTATGCACATCAAATTCACTAAATTTAGCATATTCTAGGCTAAAAATCTCACTTGTCATTTTTCTTCTTTTAATTTGACCGAAATTTCGGCAGCATCTCTCCTTAAAATCAAACTAACCAAAATTTTTTTCCTGCAAGAAATCAACCAACTAATCCAACTTCTAACAAGTTCTATAGCTTCCATGTTTAAATCCAACTCAATTTCACTCAAAATTCCACTCAAATTCAAGATTTCAAGCCCAAGTTTCTTCATCCGAACAATATATAATACATGAAATTTCAAGATTTAAATGCTATTTACTAGTCTATCTAATAAAGAGAACACTTTATCTAACAAGTAAAACTTCATTTCAAACTTAAATCTTCTAGTTGTAATAATAAGAATCTAGTATTAAACTTGTATAAAAGGCTAAATAAAACTTGAAATTAATAGCAAAAGTTCATAGTAGATACCTTAAACAAGTTTAAAACTTTGCTTAGGAAGAAGAGAAGCTCACTTTCTATGGTAAAGTTGTCCAAAGTTCGGAGAGAAAGCTTCAAAAAGATGAAAACTAAAGAGAGAAGAAAGTGAAATAGGAGGGCCGGCCAAGAAGAGAAGAAAAAGAGAAAGAAATAGGCCAAGAAAATAGAAAAGAAATAAAGAGAAGAATGGGAAAAAGAGTGACCAATCAAAGTATAACAAGAGTCAAGCTAGGGTTTATGCTTTTAAGGTATTAGTTGTTAACTTGGATAAATTTGATTCGTGGAAATTTTTAATCTCTTATCACTTATTAATTAGTAATTTTATGGCACAAATTTTAAGGCAAAAGATGGAAGAAAGGGGAGGAAAAATTTCGGCGAAGAAGAGAAGAAAAAGGGAGAAGAAAATTCGGCCAAGAAGAAAAAGAAAAGAGAGAGGAAATTTTGTCCAAGAGAAGAAAGAAAAAGAAAGAAAAAAATTCAGCCAAGAAAAAGAAAAGAAAGCAAGAGAATAAGTGAAATTTTTGAGTAAAATTGAGCTAAAGTCAATTGGTCAAAAGACTAGAAAATAGTAGAATAAGTTAGTCAAAATTAAACACTATAATAAACGAATGGTCCAATGAAATTAATCTAAATATGGTACTTAGGTGTCCTAATTAATAATGAAAGAATCTTAGTTAATTAACCTAATTAACTTAAAAAAACTTCCAACAAATAAATCAAGGATTAATACTAAACTCCAAATAAAAGAATTTCTCTTTTAAGTGCATTTTCGGTTTTTCCCCTTTTCTTTTTCTTTTCTCTATTATTTTTTTTCTATTAGTAGACATACATGAATTAAATAGTTCTTATATGAATTTCTAGGGTGTTACATGCAAAAACACACACACCTGCAAAACAAACACAATACACTTGCAAAACACACGCACACATCCTACAACATTCAAACACACACCACCCATTGCAACCCAAAATTGCAGCCCAAAAGCTTCCTCTCCAACTCGATTTCAGCTACAAAAATCACCTAATCTACTCCACCAGTGAAGCTTCACCGCCACTGACGAACAAACCACCAGCACCAAGAACCTCCAGTCACCTCTATCACCACGCACTGCCGCTCACCACCGCCCCGAATCAGGTAATCTCAGTAGCTTCCTTTCTCAATCTTTTGTTATTTCAGTTTGAATGGGTGAAATTGTGCATACTATTTGAGGTATTGGATATGAATTTGAAAGGCCTAAGTTTGGGTATTTTAATTTGAGGGACTTTGAAGAAGGGAGGGAAACAAAGAGAGAGGAGTGGGGAGAGAAAGAAGGAAAACGAGAGGAGAAAGAAGAGAGGCAACCGGAGAGAGAGAGAGAGAGAGAGAGAGAGAGATTCGGTGAGGAAAGGAGAGAACGGAGGGAGGAACCAAAGAAGAAGAGGAAGAAAAAGAGAGAAAAGAGAGAAATAAAAAAGAAATCTGGAGAAGCAGGGAAGGAAAGAAGAAAGAAAGAAGAAGAAAAAGAGAGAAGAAAAGAAAGAAAAAGAAAAAAAAGGAGAAAATCATAAAAAAAAAAGTGTTAGCCAAAACTACGTCGTTATGACATAAAACGACTTAGTTTTGATTAGTTTCTTTTACTTATTTATTGTTTATTATTTTAGTAGATTAGATATTTATGTTTTGCCCCCTTAGGTTCTTGATTGTTTGATTATGCCCTTCAATACTTTTAATTTACTTCATTTAAGTCCTTATTTATTTAAGTTGACCCTAGAATTTGTGTTTCCTTTCAATTATGTCCAAAATAATTGCAATTTAGTTTTAAACTTGCTGGAATTTATATTTTTGACCCCAAACCCTTTTGGAATTACATTTTTACCCCCCTAGGTTTGCTATAGTTTGCATTTTTACTCTCCAAGTTCGCTGGAATTGTATTTTTAGCCCTTGAATGTTGCTGAAAATTGTAATTTGGTCCCTCAGTGTTGCTGAAAATTGCATTCTTGTCCCCAAACCTTGCTGAAATTTTATTTTTGCCATTATGCTTTGCTGGAATTACATTATTACCCTACAATCTTGCTGGAAATTATATTTTTTGCTCAAAACTTGCTGTAATTTTTATTTTTGACTCCACATATTTACTGAAATTTATTTTTCATCCTTTAAGCTTGCTGAAATTGCAATTTTGACCTTTGAATGTTTGCTGGAATTATAATTTTATCCTTAAATGTTGCTGAAAACTTGATTTTGACCCTCCCTAGTTGCTGGAGTTTTTACTTAGTCCCTTTAAGCTTGCTGGAAATTATGATTTTGTCATTGTGTTTGCTGGAAATTATGTTTTGGCCCTAGAATATTGCTGAAAATTACATTTTTACCCCCATACTTAACTGGAAATTTTCAATTTAGCCCAAATACTTGCTATATTTTTTTAAGCCCTAAACCTTGCTGGAATTTGTGTTCTTGCCCTCTAGTTTATTATAAATTGCATTTTTTTCCTTTTAAGTATTGCTGGAAATTATCTTTGCCCTCATACTTGCTGAAATTTACATTTTTACTCCCTAGGCTTGTTGGAATTTTTTGTTTTGTCCCTTAGTTTGTTGGAATTTACATTCTCTCCCTAGGATATTGCCCTATTTACATTTTACCTCACAAATTATTGGGATTTACTTTTATTGCCTTATTTATTTAAATAGTGGTATTTTTGACATGTTTGTTCATTTTATTAGCAATTTATACCGAATCTTCGAATGGGAGGTACCCCTATTATCCTTTCAATGTCTCTTTATGTGCTCCTACGTGCTCCTATGTGTTTCCTATGTGTTTTTTTTATGTATTTCTTTGTGTTTATTATTTTTATTCATGTGTGAGCATTTATTTATTTATGTCGTGTTATTTATTTGAATTTAATTTTTATTATTCAAAGAAATGTAATAGATAGGTGATATTCTATTTAGCAAAAAATTTTGTATTTAGATAGTTAATGTAATAGATAGTTTATATTTTCATCTATTTAACAAAAGCTTATGTATTTTAGATAGAAAATGTAATAGATAGGTTAGATAGGTCATCTCTTATCTTTTTCCATTTTAGATTGTAATTAGGCTTCCCCGGTGTAATAGTTAGGGCTTTTGTGTGCTATGTGTGCTATGTGCTTATGTGTTTTATTCGCTTTCCCTAGGACTTTGCATCTAGAATATCATGCTTATGTGCTATGTGCTCCTATGTGCTATTATCTGCTTATATGTGATTATTCCTTTAATTTATGTTTTTATTTACTTATTTACTTGCTTTATTATGATATATGTATATCGTTGCCACACTAGTCCAACGCTAGTTGTGGTTAATTCCGGTTTCTTCGCTAGTCCAATGCTAGCGGAGAATTTCTAGAAAATGGGCTAGTCCAACGCTAGACCCTTAGGTCATTTTAGTATTAAAATCACTTCTTGTGTGCATTTCATATCATTTCACACACATTTTCTCTTTTTAAGGCCTTTTTCCATTTTTGCATGTTTTTATGTATTATTATTCTTATTATCTATTTTTACATATATTCAGTGCTTGACATTTAGGTTACATTTCACATAGAATCTTAGGTCATTTGTGTGATTTTTGACTAGAAATAGTCATCTACTTAGGTGGGAAGCGGTGGATTAACAAGTCGTTCCCCCCTCCGTGAGTAGGAATAGTTAGTCACGAGTTTATTAGTCCCTCGTACCCGTTATGTTGCATCCCCACTTTCTTTGTTCACTTACTATCTATATTACTATTTTCCTTTTCTTTTTTACATTCCATTTTGCATCTATACTCGTGACTTCCATCGAGGTCTAGATTCGGGTTTCGCAATTAATGCGATAATCCCGACCAAACCTCAATGGAATATTTTGTCCCTTAATGATATTTATTTTTAGGTCTAGGTTTGCATCCATATAGTTACATCCAAATGTGATAAAATCTTAGCGTTATATTAGGAAAATTTAGACTAAACCTCGCAACTAGTTTCGGCTAGGTTGAAAGGGTGCCTTAGGTGTAAACCTTTGCCTTCCCTTTCTTCAACTGTGACTCCCAAACCTTTTTTCTCTTGTTTTCAAAGACCTGGAGTTGTCTAAAAGGGTTTTTCTTGTTTTTCTTACATTTTTCTCAAAATCATTTTCTAAATAAATCATTCTCGATTTTCTTACCTTTTATAAAATATTTTCTGGTGACTTGGTACACCAAAACTCAATACCAAGTGGCGACTCCCTTTTCACTAAAAACCCTTTTTAGACTCTATTTTGTCCCCAAAACCGTCGCATTTTCAAAGTCCCATTTTAGGCCCTTTTCTTTTTGTTTTCAAAATAAAGAATTTTCTAAAAATTGCATTTTTGTCAAACTAGCTCTTCTTTTTCCAAAAATAAAGCATTTTCTTAAAAAAAATAATTTTTACAAAAAAAAAAAAACCTACACTTTTTCCACACTAATAAATAATATCCCTTTTTCCGTCTTTTCGAAAAATGGGGCGCGACAATCAGGATGGACTACTAGATTGTTTTGGCTTTTGAGCAAAGAGAATCTTTTGAGGATTATTCGTTAGTAAGTTTACGGCTATTAGCCAATGACATTAGTTTCTTTTATGTTTTATGTTATTTATATCTGCTACGGAAATTTGATGAGTTTTATGGTGGCTACTTTATTATTTGAGGATGAATGTAATACTTAAAGTGAATATTTTGACATTTATGCTATTGATGATTTAAAATTGCTTTGATTTTAAAGCTTGCATATTGGGTGAGCTTAATATGCGGCATGTTACACTCGGGTGTGGGGTGTGACATTTAGTAGTATCAGAGTTTAGATTTGAATCCTTATTACTGAGTAGAATGGATTATCATGAAATCAGGATGATCTTAAGTTTGAATCTTTAGTACTAATATTAACTCGTATGTCAGGCAGGAAATTGGAGTTGGGTCAATTTACTTTTGGGGCTAGCCAACCCAAGTCGTGAGTTAACGTAATCACAATTCGTGTGCCTGAATACTTATGTGAACATATCTAAGAATGAATTTTTTTAATTTTCTTAGTTTGGACTTTGGTCGTTTGATGCTAACTATTAGCTTTTTTTTATTTAAAATATGTCACTTAAGGAGCAAAGCAAGTTGTGGAGTAGCATGAAGAGGATGAGGGGAAACCTTATGGAGTGAGGACCTCTAAAGACTAAATTGTTTGTCCTGAGATGACATATAGTGATTGTTAATATTGTAGATATCAAAATTTGACACAGCCCTCTGTATGAAAAAAAAAGTGTTTTAATTTCATTCATGGATACTTTATGTTTTTTGGGGGGTCAATCAGCAATTTTTGTATAAATTATGACTAATTAGTCGTATTAAGGGCAAAATGATAATTTTATCATATAAATACCTTTTATTTTATTTTAATTTCTAATTTCATGGTTTTACATTTTTATCATTTTTTCTAATTTTAATGATATTTTCAGAGTCATTTCATATTTATTTAGAATTTTGGCATTTTTTAGTTAATGGCACTGCTTTCCAATTCACCTCTTATTAAGAATTTTGTGTGAAAAAATTTATATGTGCATTTTATATATTTTTAGATTTTTTTTAAAAATTTCATGGCTTTTAGAGGTCGTTTGATATTTATTTCAAATTTTTGTTTTGTTATCTATTAATGACATGTTTCCCAATGTTACATTAGCTTCAAATTTTACGGTGAATTTTATTTCTTCTTATAATGCTGAATTTTAGTATTTTTTTATATTTATTCAAGAGTCCAAGTGGGGTTTGTTTTATTTTTTTTTTCTTTATTTTTCTTAGAAAGTTCAAAAAAAAAAAAAATTTGCAGCCTACTACTGAAACCAATATCCAGCCACCCTATCAAATACTATAATCAAGCCAACTTTGTTCAATCTCCTAGAATCACCAACTCCACCCATATCCACCCTATACCTCTCAATCCATCACTCACATTACCATCCCCACTTGCCCTCCTCACTAGATTTTAAGGGATTTTAATCCATCTTGATAAGTAAAAAAATTAGCCAATATTATTATATATGTTATTATGTATTTTTGGTAAGTTTTTAGTGGAAATAAAATAAATTTTGGCTTCAAATGAATTATTTTCATAAATTAGGGTTTTTAAGGTAAAAGTGTTATTTTGAACTATTTAATGGACAATTCTTTTTTATTATTTGTAGATTCATCATACTTAATCCCAAATTGGACCAATAGAAGTCAAAGAGCATCAAAATCAAAGTGATTAAGTGGATGGAACAATTGGAGAATTATTGAAAAATTAATTATGAAAAAGTGTAAAATTCAGCAAAAATATGTGAAAATGAATGAAAAAGGCTTAGAACATGTGGAAGAACAGATCAGCAAGCTCAGGATCAAGTGGGGCCAATTTCCTTGGACCCGCGGATCGACACAAATTTCCAGATTTCGGCTCATACAGCTTGCTTTATCCTCCAGCTGTTTTTGCAGACTTTTGAGTTGGAGATGAGGTTTTGCAAGTTGAAGATTTTATGGGAAACATAAATGAAGACTTTTATGCCAAATAAAACCATCAAGAATAATCTTCATCATTCCAATACATTGAATGAAGTTGCAAGTTGGAAAGTGACTTGAAGGATCCTTGTCTATAAATAGAAGTTAGTTGCAAAGAGTTGAGGATGATAAGTGGTAGAGAATTGCTAGAATTCTCCTCGTACATAATAAGAGTTTCTTGTTAAAAAAACCCTTGTAGCAATTTTTGTGGAAGAAATACAAGTTCTTGAAGCTATTTCCATATCAAACAAGCTTTCTTTAACTTTGCATTCCCCTATGGAGCGGTGGAATTGGTGAACCAAAATGGAGAACACTTCAAGGCTAACGGTCAAAGATTGAAGCCTTACCTCGCCGGGCAATTGATACCTAAGGGAGTAAATTATCCTTTAGGTGAAGCCAATTCATGAATGATAAAAGGTTGAAAGTCAAGCTTTTGACTATAACTAAAGCGCTTTTTGGGAGGCAACCCAACGATTTTGGTCAATTTAGTTGCTTTGGTGTGTCATTTTATGTTTTAGTTAGGTTGTGAAGTTAGTTGCTTAATTGGTGGGAAGTTGAATTTTAATATGAAGAATGATTGCCATAATTTTGAATTCATGAATGAACTTAGATGTTGGATATCTATTTTTCATATCTTTTGAGTTTTATGTGTTTAGAAGGTAGAACATCTTTGTTTTATCATTTGAAATATGTTTGAAGTGGTTTCGTGGTTTAAAGAAACAAAGAAACCAAATTGATGCTTTGAAGTGTAAGGTTATTATTCCATTGGTTTACTATTCATGCATAAAGTTTAAATGAGCAATGTAGTTGGCATGAAGTAATTTAGGGATAATTGATGCACAAATTGATTTTGAACAAGTTTGTTTAACCATTTGGAACATGTTTTAAGTAATTGAGAAATCAAAATCATACAAAAGAATCAAAGTGAGTTATGGGGTTCATTGGTCACTATTCATTATATGAAATTCTTGGAGATTTTGATTCTAAGTTGGGAAAATGGATGTGTTTAATGCCTGAAAAACACGTAGACAACTTTATTTCCATAGTAGAAACATGTTAGAAATATTGGATTGATCAAAAACTTGAAAACAAAAATTTTGAATTTCATGTTCATATTGAAGAATAATGTTTAAGGTTTTTTGAAAAAGCTACTTTGATCAATTCTCATTTTATGTATGTTGATGTTTCGAATGAAGTTAAGGCATGATTCTAGAGTTTGATGACATATATACATGTTTGTCAAGTTATTTGCCAAAAATAACAATCAGAATAGGTCGAATTGAGCAAGCAAAATGGCTGGAAAAGCAACCTGCAACGAGAAATTCCTAGGCAAACTTCTGGGACCGTCTGCGGGTCATCCGTGGGTTAGATGACCCGAGGATGCGACTCGTGAATCCTCCCCAAAAAAAGCGGAATAACAGTAGCCAAACACAGGTCAATTTTTCTTCATCTTTTCTGCAACTTCCTCCCAACCCCCTCATTTCCAATTCTTCTAAACTCATGTACCTATCCATTAATTGATCAAACCTCACCACAAACACTTCACACACATCGTCCTAGCCATATTAAAACAATAGAATCCGCATGAAAATGGGAAAAATTCAGAGTTGTGTTTAAACCCTAAGATTTCCCCTCTTTTATTTGCAAATCATTGGAACCAGTTGGAGGATAGAAAATCATTCCTACTACCTTCCTTGAGTTTTCTAAACATCATCTAAGGTGAGTTGCATGGCTTAATCTTCCAATTCAAGTTTTTTTTTATTTTCTTCCTAATTTATTTACCCGAAAATTGCAATCTCTTTTGTGATGATTGTTTGACGTTAGTAAGTTCTTAAAGTAGAATCATTACACTTGTTTGAGCATTGGGTAATGTCTATATGGAGCAAGATAAGCATACTTTCTAGAATTTTTGAGAAATGAACTTGCAATTTTGGGTGCAAATGATGATAGTGAGTTAATGCATTCTGGTCAACGTTTAAAGATTGAATTCAATTACATATGGATCGATGGAACATGTGTGAATGATTAAACAAGTAGTCATTGTCATCAAGCATCAAATTTAGGTTATCATTCTTGTGAAGGTAACTAGGAAGAAAATGGAAAAAATAAAAGGAAAATCTAGGTTCATGTTGCTTTTAGTTCGATCAAATGACATTTGGAGTTCACATAATCACATGACCTTGATGAAACATTTGGAGTTCACATACTTTCTATGGCAACTTTGAAGTAAAGAGTTCACATAAGCACTTGAAAGTATCAATTTATTTTCATGCTTAATTGATAATTCATTAATGCCAATAATGGAATGTTTGATGTACAAGAAGGAGGATTGAATAGAACCTTGATTTGCATTCTTATTTATACCTTTGGTTGATATTATTTGTCATTTTGGCTTAAAGTGACAATGTCAAGAAGACGCACATGAGCTAGAATTTCTCACCCCGGAGGAGGAGGAAGTGTCACAATTTGACACCCAGTAGATATTGCACATCCTTAGAGAATGAGCTAGTGGTATCATGAGCTAGAACGCAAAGATCTCATCAGAGAAAAGAGCATAGTTGACAATGTTGTTCAATTCTTCCAACTTGATGAACATTTTGAACGGATGGGATGGGCACCAATACTTCACTTGCCACAATACATCTATCCCTAGCCTAGTGAAGGAATTCTATGCAAACATCGAGGACAAAGAAGGGCGTAGTGCATCCTTCTTACAAACTACAGTTCGTGGAACACTCATCTTACTGAACACAAGCCAATCTTGCAGCCATCATTCACTGTCGTGACTGAAGGGAAGGATGTGGAGTATAGGAAAGAATTCAAGTGGGAACTCCAAGAGCCTTCATGGGATTTTAAAGTAGCAAAAAGGCAGTTCGGAGTGTCGAATGAATTTACTAGGCACGGAGTTAGCGAAAGGAGAGGCTTACTTGCGGCAAAGATTTCAACCACTACACCACATCATCATCTACATCTTCGCACACAATATTCTGCCCAAAAGGAGTAGTAGAAACTGAAGCCTAAAATGCCAATGTCTACCTCTATGGATAAAATGATACACGGGCAAGGAAATGACTTACATAGAATTCCCTTGTCTAGTATCATCATCAGTACATGCACATAGTAGGGAGATCAAGTGTAGCAGAAACATGCTTTGGCTTTACTAGAGTATTGACAAGACTCTTCAACTACTTTCAGATTAATACGCAGGGGGAGACACCAACACTTATTCAACCAACCGACATCATCACCGTATCACTTCTTCGTCGCCTTAACTTGAAGGATCCCACCATTCTTGACCAAATTCCCAGGAGAACCTCAACAAGATGAAGCACGTCAAGAGGAAGAAGACCAACAAGGGGAACCAGAGGAATCATCTTTCCAAGCCAGGCATTCTACTTCCACTACGCATCCCCCTTGGCAAAGGCTTTTGACAAAATTGGGAGTCTTAGGAATGAGCAAAGAGATTACATGCAAGTCCCTCAATCAAAGGCTTGACACAATGGATGGAAGACTGCAGTACCTAGAGCAGTAGCTGGAAGGAGCACCATGATCAGCCTCCATTTTCTTAGCTTTCTTAGTCAGTCTTTACTTCTTTTGTCATTTAAAGACTATTTTTGTTATTTATGTATTTGAATATTGACTATTAAGAAGAATCTAATGCATATTTACTTGCTATTATGTCCAGTTAAATTGAGATGATCTAAGTCCGAGATAGCATATTCGAACTGCTCAGATTACAATATAAGGGGGTTTTATTATTTTAAAGTCTTTTTCCTTTCTTCTTCTACTCATTTCTTTAAAACATTGAAGACAATGTCTGTTTTAAGTGTGTGTGTTGGGGGGGGGGGGGGAGGGGAAGGATTAAAGCTATGTTTTGAAATTGTGTTGGAATTTGGTTGATGATTGGTTGAAAAATTGGAAATGTGCTTTTGTTTGGCAGGGAGTTTGGTCTAGTTATAGGAGAAACTCTGCCAAAATTTTTCAAAATGTTCCAATTTACTTGATTTTCCTAATATATTTTTCAAAATCTCCTAAGTTTAAAAGCTATCTTGACTCATTTTAGTTCTTTCAAAGACTTAAGCTTATCAAATCTTTTACATGTTGAAATAATTCCATGTGCTTTCCAAAAATAAGATAACTCAAATAAGTGAAAATAATTATTATGTGATTTAAAGTCTCATTTTTAAAGAAGGTATATTGAGTAAAATAGGAGAAATAATGCCTAAAATTTTATCTTTTTAATTAAATTTCTTTTCTTTATTCAATGTTACAAATTAAATGATAAGTATGGATAATTAAGTAGTAAGCATGCTCTATGATTATTAGTTTAAGAGGGAGTTTGTTATTCTTGTGGAATTTGAAAAGAAAAGGAAAAAAGTAAGCAATAAAGCAAAAAAAAATGAAAGCTACTCCAATGATTCGAGTACTTAGTAACTCGAGAATCTTCATCTAAAAATATTGATTTTCGCGTCAAACAGTACTTAGAATCAAGAGTATGTACAAGCAGTTGGGGAATCAAAATTGTCAAGTAACCAGGGGTCTTCATCTAAAACTGTCGATCTTTGCATCAAAAGACAATTTTCATTTCCAAAGCATGAAACAAACAAGTGTATAATGAAAATGAAGTGTTGAGTAACTAGGAGTCTTCATCTAAAAATGTCAGATCTTCGCGTCAAAAGACAACTTCATATTTGATCATGAAAATCACTAATACATACATCCCATCTTTTATGACATAATCTTAAAGTATGAGAACTACTTGATTGACCATATGAAGTGTCATTTGTAAAGTTTAGTAAGGCAAAGAAAATTGGTTTAGATTAATGAAATTTATGGTATAATTGTTTTCTTTTTCCTTATTTAATATTATAAGTATTGAAAGCAAGAACAAAATATTGCATAATAATTATTTATTTGCTTAATTCGGGAAAATTATTTTGGGAAGAGACATGAGTTAATTCAATCCTTGAATAATTATTTGATCTCTTGATTTTCTAAGTGCTTGAGGACAAGCAATGATTCAAGTGTGGGGGAGTTTGATAAGTAAAAAAATTAGTCAATATTATTATATATTTTATTATGTATTTTTGGTATGTTTTTAGTGGAATCAAAATAAATTTTGACTTCAAATGACTTATTATCATAAATCAGGGTTTTTAAGGTAAAAGTGTTATTTTGAACTATTTAATGCACAATTCTTTTTTATTATTTGTAGATTCATGACTACTTAATCCCAAATTGGACCAACTGAAAGTCAAAGAACATCAAAATTAAAGTGATTAAGTGGATAGAACAATTGGAGAATTATTAAAAAAATTAATTGTGCAAAATTAGGAAAAATACAAAGTTCAGCAAAAATAAGTGGAAATGAATGAAAAAAGGTTTAAAGCACATGGAAGAATATATCAGCAAGCTCAGGATCAAGTGGGGCCAATTTTCTTGGATCCACAAGTCATCGCGGGTCAGCTGACCTGTAGATTGACACGAATCCCCAAATATCATTTGTTACAACTAGCTTCCTCCTCCAACTGTTTTTGCAGACTTTTAAGTTGGAGATGAGGTTTTGCAAGTTGAAGATTTTATTGGAAACACAAATGAAGACTTTTATGCAAAGTTAGACCATCAAGAAGGATCTTCATCATTCCAATGCATTGAATGTAGCTACAAGTTGGAAAATGACTTGTAGGATCCTTGTCTATAAATAGAAGTCATTTGTAAAGAGTGAGAGAGCATGCTAAGTTAGAGAATTTGTAGAGAATTGCTAGAATTTTCTTAATTCATAATAAATATATTGTGAGTTTGAGAGAGTTTCTTGTTCAAAACCCTTACAGCAACTCTTGTGGAAGAAATACAAGTTCTTAAAGCTATTTCCATATTAAACAAGATTTCTTTAACTTTGTATTGTTATTTAATTTGATTGCTATGGCTAGTTGTTTTCAATTCATATGTTTTGATTTGGAAACAACTATGTTGAGCTAAATTCCTACTTCTAAGGTTTTGATGAAACTAATGAATCCATTTTAGGCTTGTAGTTGATTAAACTTGCCATTTCTTGCTTTTGTTTCTTCAATTATCCAAGTTTAACCTTTGTATATAAAAGGCCATCACATGCAAAGCATCTTAGCTATTAAGATTCAATTAAGTTGATCATAATAATGGAAAATGAATAATTGAGCTTAAGTACTAACACATGAAAATAGTGTTGTGCTTATGAGGACTTAATGAAGCAATTCATGCATACAAAAACAACCTTATCATGGTAGTAGGTAGGTTGAATCAATTCATTGTGAAAACAAGTTTTGATACAAATGGAATTGCATTCCTAAATAAGGTAAGTTAATATTGGCAAGTGTTAATCTCTATACCTTAATCTTGATCATTAGTGGAATTCATTACCCTAGAACTCAGTTCATAATTGCTTTTCTACAAGAAATCTTGCATTCTTAAAAGTTTTTCTTAGTTAGTTAGATATTTTAACCAACCCAATTTGTTCAAATTAATCATTGCTTAATAGTAATAAAGAAAGTGATAAAACTCTAGTAATTGCACTTTGGTGGTTCCTTTGTGGGATTCAACCCTAATTTCTTATACTACAACAACTCGTATACTTGCAGGTAAAAGTTAAGAGATTAGGTTTTATTACTTGACTTTTGTGTGTATATTGACTTGATTTTCTACATCTAATCTACACCATGTCACATCTTCGCCACACTCATCATTCATCATCATCACAAGAACACCAAACACAATCCCCACTAGCACTCTCACATTGCCATTCACACAATCACATACTCCATTACACACAATTCACTCACTTTTTCCTTCTCAGCTCCCTCATTACACCATCACACACACACTCTTTCTTCTTTGCCTACACACACACACACACTACTCCCTCTTGGTCTTCTTGCAATTTATACTTCACCTACCACCAGGTTCACCAAAATTCCCAATTCACTCAACTCTCCCAATCTTTCTCACGGCTCCCCCTCACTACACCTCTCGCACAAAACACACACATAAGGTTACCAAAACACTCACCATATTCACCAATTCACACAATAATCCCTCTCCCTCTCGTTCTTCCCCTCACTTCACCAGCATTACAATTACTTCACACTTCCCACACTTCCCACAATTCATAAGATTCATCAATTCACCAACTCCACTACACACACACTCAGTTCACCTGCACAAAATCACACCACCATTTCACACTCACTTCAATTGCATAAACTCACACCACTACAAACTCACTCACCTGCACACACCCAGAGTCTAGTTTCACACTACACGCTATGCACGCTAACACTCAATCACACTAGCTCCACATTTCACATTCACTCTCACTTCAGCATCACTCACAAGCACATTTTTCACACATGTTCACGTATCAGAAGTGCACACCATACACATAGTAGCTTGCATAATTTCATTCACTATTCACACACCATGCAACACAGCTCACTTATACCAAAACACTCACAACACAGCGCACACAAAAAGTTCATGCACAGACACTTGCCACACACTACACAATCAGTCAGCCCAATACCACCAAGACCCAGCCATATCAACCCACGACTACCACCTCCATCTGTCTAAAACTCCACCTGCTGCGCCATTCAACTGTCCATCACCATCTTCAACTTACAAGCCCCAACAAACCAAAACCAAGATTCACCAGTAGATTCATCACCACAGACAACAGTCAAGCTCCACTGGCTTCCACCAAGGCAACGATCAACCACCGCCACACCATTGCCATTGCCATCACTAGCAACCAAAAGCATCTAAGCCAACAGTCAATACCGTACTACCTAGAAACCACCAGTCACAGCTTCCATCCTTCATCGCACCATCCCTCTCTACCAATCAAAAGGGGTAAAATGTCTTGAACTCTCTTTTAATGGCTTTGAATATCACAGAATACATGAAGATCTTATATGGATTACTAGTAGTTGACTCTTGATTTGGGAAATTTGATTTGGGGAGTATTAGGAATTGAAAGACCTGAAATCAGATTGGAAAATTTTGGGGGTTTTCTTTTACTATGTTTGGGAGGGAAGAAATGGAGGGATAAGAAAGGAAGAGACAGGATTTTTAAAAATTTTCTTTTTTTGGGAGTAAGGAGAGAAAAGAAAAGAAACACTTTCATTTGTTTGGGAGTAAAAATATGGAAAGAAAAGAAAGGAAATGAAGGAAAAGCTCTTGTTTTTTCCTTCAAAAATTTTCTTCCCAAATTTGGGAAGAAATGGAAGGAAAGTAAAAGAAAATTTTCCTTCCCTTCTTTTCTTTTCTTTCCTGTTCGTTCTCTTCTTTTCTTTCCATCTTCAACTCCCAAACATAGCATGAGAAAGACAAGAAGAATAATAAAGAAAAATTTTGGCTTTGTTTGGATAAGTTTTTCCAGACATTTTTTGGAAAATCTTTTTCAAAGGCCGTTTGGTTTGTTGGAAAAATTTTCAGCATAAAGACAAGAAAAATCATTGTAGCATTTTTTGGTTTTGAATGTCTGGCATGAGTAGACAAAAGGAAAATGCTATTAAACTTTCCCCAGGTTAGACATAAAGAGAACAAAAACTCCATTGTGGCTTTAGGTAGCCGACGACGCTTTTCTTCACTATCTTCCTCTTTCTACAATTTTTCCATGCTTTAGTCACTGAGAAAGGACAAAACTCCCTCTAGATCCAGCTCCATTCATCACAGATCGAGTGAATCATTGTGGGCATTGGAGTGGGTTTCTTGAGTCTTCAAGACAGCAAAGGTTTTAAGATGATAGTACATGCGTTCGTCGAGCCGGACGTCTGCTTCATTAGAAGGTCATTTGCTTCAGAGACAGAATTAGTTGGATAAATATTTAGTGAGCACTGGGTATGGAAGCTCCAGTGCACGCTGCTTTTTCTAGCTACATGGATTGCATCTTAATTTGATTGCCACAATTTTTTTTAGATAAATTTTACCCAAAAAAATTCAATGCCTTTCTTATACAATCATTTAAAAATGAGTGCAAGTTCGGTCCAAAATTTTTGAACCATTCAAACTTTCCCACACTAATTATTCACTTTTCAAACCAGCATCATGTTACTTCAAAAAAATTTTCACATCTAAACACTTTTTCATCTTTCCAAAAAAGTCAACAAAAAAAAAGTTCAAATAATTTTTTTCAATAATTGTCAAAAAAATACTCCAAGTAATGGTATCCAAACGAAGCCTTTGTTATAACCGAATTAGGTGCTAGCAATATGACCCTTTACTTCGTCCAAACAAAGATCAAAAGGCAACATAATGCGTAGCTACCAACAGAAAACAATAAACGGAGAAAAAATAGTTTTCCTGGCAGCTGGAAATAACAACCAAGATGATATGAGTGTTCTGCATATTGCATGTTGGATGGCAGATCACCCGGAGACAACTTCATGTCTGTAATGTGCGTTTGAAATTTGGGTGGCCAACTTAACTTGCTTCCATGGAGAGCCCGTGCCATTATCGCATCAGAGATGCTTGGAAATAAGGAATATTTTGCAGGGGTTTGTTTGTATAGGCTTTAATTGCTTTGGAAATGGAAATGCTGGCCCATCCAAGGTCTTGCTCTGCTTCCTCTCCTCTTCTTGCTGACAAATCTGCTGCAGTCTTATACTAGGAAAACTTAACTTTGGATCTTGTAGCATGGCTTCCCAATTGCATGTAATTATGATCTTGAGCAATGGGGTGTTGTATCATCTTGTGATGATCACTTTGACATTTATGAACGTTTCCAAGCCAAACGTAGGTCCAAGATGAGCATTGAGATTTGAAATTGTGCATTTTGAATATAAATTTGCATTTTGAAAACTTATCACTTAATTATTTATCTTTTTCTTTTAAAACTTACCCTTCAACTTCTACTCCATGTCACCATAATCTTTTTTTTTCAACATAACATTACCAAAATATTTTAAAAACATGTGCATTATACGTGCAAGAAGGTAGTGTTTGAAAGGAAGAAGAACCACTCACCATCTCTTGAACACTGAGAGACAGAATAGTGTACCCATATTCTTTCTTTCCCTTGGACTATAGCTTTTACATTGGCACGCAATTGTTCTTTTTTTAAATAAATTATTAGGCATAAAATTTTATTTTTAAAGATGTTTTCGAAGCATAAATATCTAAGAGAAGAATCAAGGCCCTCCATTTAAAATGGATGCAACCATCAATCGCACTTTAGAGATCTCCAAAAGATTGGAAAAATCTCCATTCACAAAGTAGCAAACTCTATCATCCCACAAAACATTGGGTGTTTGAGTCTCAAGGCTTCTTGCCATGACCCTTTTGACAGCTTTTTCTTTTCTTGCATCCTACTTACCATCCTTCATTTGCTTCTCACTTGAATTTGGCATGAGAAACTGACTTTTCTCCGGAAATTTACGGAAACATTTGTCATAGGTGTAAAAATTATGAAAAAAAAAATCATAATGATGAAAAAAATTAAAAGAAATGTATATCGAGATTGGAAATGTGTTTTATCAATACAATGGAAAGGAAATGAAACAGACATATGTCCTCAATTTGGTGGATTTCAACCATACATTGCTTTGTTCTCCCCAATTAGCAAATAAGAAAATAATCACTACTTTCTTTCGTACAAGAGGCACTTCACTGCCACGGGAATTCAAAACTGAAAACTTTACTCTTGCCATATTTCCAAAACTATGATCCACATGTAACTCAATGGATTTCGAATACACTGAAGCAAGGTGTTAAAACGCTACATTATCGTAGTGGAAGTGTCTTCTATACTAAATTTTTTTCACGTTGCAAGTCATTAGAGGAAGTGATGAGAATTATGATTCCTTGTATCCTAAAAGTTTCTCCAATTACTACATTCGTAAACCTGAAAATCTTTTATATCTCAATGATGAAATTGAAAAATAAGAATTACTCTTACTTGAGCGAATTGTGCTTTAGCTTTCCTACCCTAGAAAAAAAAATTTTCTCTATGTTTTGCTGCAGTTGGGTGAATGTGAAAGTCATCAAGATAGAAGCTCCTTGTCTTTTGAGTTTCCAGGCATCATGGTGCAAGTGTGGAAATGGTATAGTGATCATAGATTATACGGCCGTGAAATTCATGCTATTGGGAGCCTACGGTCTCGCGAAAGTCATATGGACCAGTGATGATTTCCTAGAAAACTTTATTCTGCCAAGCTCTCCATCTGAAGGGATACTTGACCATTTTCTTGGAATTAATTGTTTTAGGATAGCTAGAATTGGAGCTGTGAAGTTTTTGAAACTGTTCTCTAGTTTGATCCGTCTTGAGCTTACAATTGACATTGTTGAGGTACTTTCTTTATTGACGCCAATGCTATAGCATCTTTAAATTGCAGTGTGTGTAGGAACCCACAGTCTAAAGATGCTATAGCATCTTTGAATGATGTTGTGGGGAACCCAAAATTTCCTCACCACATTTTGATTCCATTTCACATTCACCTGACTGCAGCAAAGCATGGAAAAAATATCGAGGGTAGTGTAGGTGAAGAACAATTCACTCCAATTTCAACCTTGAGCTATACAAGATTTTCAAGTTTATAATGTAGTAAATGGAGAAACTTTTAGGATGTAAACAATTGTAATTCTCACTTCTTTTTAATTACTTGTAACTTAAAAAATAGTTAGGGGAATACTATGCCTTCAGTACGACAAATATAGGATAAACATCTTATAATCTATACCTTACTCTAGTGCAGTCAAAATCAATTGAGTTACAAGTGAATCGTAGTTTTGGGAACATATCAGAGTAAAGCTTTCAATTTTCGAATTTCCACAGTAGTAAAGTACCTCTAGTATGAAAGCAGTGAATATTTCCTTATTTGTTTACTTGGACAGAATAAAGCAATGTATGGTGGAAATCCAAATTGAGAATATATGTCCACTTCATTTTCTCACTAGTGTCTTGCTTGATAAAACACTGATACCGAAAACATCATTCGCGTCTTTTTATGTGGCTTCTACGGAGGGAGAGCCAATACATGCCACCGTGCCACCAGAGATGTTTGGAGATAAGAAAGGTTTGCAGGTTTTGCGGGCTTCAATGGTAGCATAGTTTCCCAATTGCCTCGCAAGTCTTCAATATAAAAATTTAACTAAAGTCATGCAGTGAAGTAGAATACAACTTATCCATGATAATATTTGATGTAGTCTTGATCCTTTGCACGCACTCTGCACAGCCTATTATTGCTTAACGGTCGTTTGGTTATTACAAAATATAATCAATTCTTTGATGTTGAAAATAGCTAAAGTAAATTAGTGAAGTAACACAATTCCAAGTATGCCCACAAATTTTGTGAAATTCAATTTCATCAATGCTATACACACACACAGAGGCATACTTACTCGTATATTCACGCACAAATACATACATATATACATAAATGCATACAAAAGTACAAGCATACATGACACACACACACACACACACTCCAATTTAAAGATGCTATAGCATTGGCATCAATAAAGAAAGTACCTCAACAATGCCAATTGTAAGCTCAAGACGGATCAAACTAGAGAACAGTTTCAAAAACTTCACAGCTCCAATTCTAGCTATCCTAAAACAATTAATTCCAAGAAAATGGTCAAGTATCCCTTCAGATGGAGAGCTTGGCAGAATAAAGTTTTCTAGGAAATCATCACTGGTCCATATGACTTTCGCGAGACCGCAAGCTCCCAATACATGAATTTCCCGGCAGTATAATCTATGATCACTATGCCATTTCCACACTTGCACATGATGCCTGGAAACTCAAAAGACAAGGACTTTCTAACTTGATAACTTTTACATTCACCCAACTGCAGCAAAACTTAGGGAAAGAAAATTTCCAGGGTAGGAAAGCCGAAGCACAATTCGCTCAAGTAAGGGTAATTCTCGGCAATTTTCTCTGAATAATGATATTTTAAGAAAAGGTCCCCATTTTGGAGTCCTTTTTTATATGCTTCTTCATTTAACGTCGCCGCACACATAGTGTGGGGCGACTGTTATTTTTTTTTTTAAAATAACGTGTGCAGGTGTGCAGATGATGTGTCAGAGAGAAAGCACTAGGAGGTTTTGTGCAATTTAGAGGAAAATGTGAGAGTCACCGCATGAGGCTTGTGTGGTGACTCTCACAAGTAATTTTTTTTTTTTTTTAAGTTTTGGGGGTTTGGTGCAAATTTATGGAAATTGTGAGAGTCACCACATTGTTCTTGGGTGGTGACTCTCACATTATCCCTAAAATTGCATTCTAGCCCTTAAGGTAATTGTTTTTAGTTTTTATTTTTTACTTTTTGGGTGGGATGGACTTAATGGCAATTTGGGAAATTTGGTGAGAGTCACCGCACAAAGGCTGTGCGGCAACTCTCACAACTATTCCCTAATTGCCATTTAGACCCCCAAATGTAAAAAAAAAAAATTCTGGTATGGGGACTAAATGACAATTAGTTAATTTGTATCAAAAAATAAATTAGTTTTGAAAAAAACTCTATTATCTTAATTAATTACTTTAATCATTATTCTCTTAATTAATATCAACTACTATTTTCATCTTGTAAAAAAAAAGAAAAAAAAGTTAATCCACAACTAGGGAATGGTATGTATTTCTCTTAATTAATTATTTGAATTACTTGTTGATCTTTAAAAAAGTAACTTAAAAATAAACTAATTATTTATTTATAAAAATAAATTATTATGGTAGGTTAATTCACAAGTGGGGAATGATATGTTAATTCACAACTAGGGAATGATATGTATTTTTTAAGTTAATCCTTAAAAAAATAAGTTATTTATAAATAATGGTATGTATTTCTCTTAATGAATTACTTGAATCATTTTTTAGGGTAAAAAAAATTCTTCTCTTATTTAATTACTTGAATCATAATTTTTTTTACCTCCAAAAGTTAAAAAAAAAATTACGTTTGGGGTTTGTATCAAATTGTCATTTTTTTACCCTAAAAAAAACTTTTGGGAAGTACAAAAAAAAAATGTTCTCCTAATTACTTGCGATAATTGCTTGCAATATTTTCCCCCTAATTAATTACTTGAATCACAATATTTTTTACCTTAACACAAACCCTAAACCTTAACCATAATTTTTTTTTAACTTTTCATGTGGGATGGATTTAATGGCAATTGGGGAAATTTGGTGAGAGTAACCGCACAAAGGCTGTGCGACGACTCTCACAACTATTCCCTAATTGCCATTTAGCCCCCCAAATGTAAAAAATAAAAAATAAAAAATTTCTAGTATGGGGACTAAATGGCAATTAGTTAATTTATATCAAAAAATAAATTAGTTTTAAAAAAAACTTTATTCTCTTAATTAATTACTTTAATCATATTCTCTTAATTAATATCAATTACTAATTTCATCTTGTAATATCAATTACTATTTTTTTTGTTAAGGGGTGTTAAAAAGCAATTTTCTATGAAAAGCAGTAACCTCAAAATTTTTTTTTTAATGTTAAGGGGTTAAAAGACAATTTGGTGATTTTTGTGAGAGTCACCGTACAAAGGGTGTGCGGGGACTCTCACAAAACTTCCCAAATTGCCTTTTTAACCTCCCAATTTGGGAAACAAATTGTGATGCGTAGTGCTACATTTCGCCGTCAGACTTTCCATTAGACTTGGACATATGATCTTAAAGATCTACATAAGCAGCTTAAGATCCAAATCCATGCCCAACACGTGTTACACCTTGAGGCCCTAACCCAACGAGAACTTATTCAACTACACTTGCAACATATCAGGTGATGAAGCACGAAATCTCCTAGTATGCAGATAGACTAGCTTGGTTTCCCTTAGGTGTATATAGGAAGTTTTGTGAGAGTCCCCGCATACCTTCTGGGTGGTGACTCTCACAAAAATCACCAAATTGTCTTTTAACCCTCTAACATTAAAAAAAAAAAATTTGGAGTTACTGCTTTCCACGGAAAATTACCTTTTAACCTCCTTAACAAAGAAAAAAATAGTAATTGATATTACAAGATGAAAATATTAATTGATATTAATTAAGAGAATAATGATTAAAGTAATTAATTAAGAGAATAAAGTCTTTTTTTAAAAACTAATTTATTTTTTGATATAAATTAACTAATTACCATCTAGCCCCCACACTAGATTTTTTTTTTTCCATTTAGGGGCTCTCACCAAATTTTCCAAATTGCCATTAAGTCCATCCTACCCCAAAAGTAAAAAAATAAAAATAAAAATGATTACCTTAGGGGCTAGAATGCAATTTTAGGAAAAATGTGAAAGTCATTGCCCAAGAACAATGCGGTGACTCTCACAATTTCTACAAATTTGCACAAAACCCCCAAAACTTTAATTAAAAAAAATTACTTGTGAGAGTCACCGCACAAGCCTCATGCGGTGACTCTCACATTTTCCTCTAAATTGCACAAAATCCCCCAATGCCTTCTCTCTGACACATCATCTGCACACCTGCACACGTTATTTAAAAAAAAAAATTAACAGTGTGCGGCGACGTTAAATGAAGAAGCCAAAAAAAAAGGGAACCCCAAAATGGAGACTTTTCTTTAAAATATCATTATTTAGAGAAAATTGCCGTAATTCTCATTTTTCCAATTTCATCCCTGAGATATAAAAGATTTTCAGGTTTACGAATGTAGTAATCGGAGAAACTTTTAGGATGTAAGGATTTATAATTCTCATCACTTCCTCTAATGACTTGCAACGTGAAAAACAGTTAGGGTATATAAGATGCTTCCACTGCGATAATGCAGCCTTTTAACACCTTGCTCCAGTGTATTCAAAATCCATTGAGTTACATGTGGATCATAGTTTTGGAAATATGGAAGAGTAAAGCTTTCAGTTTTGAATTCCCACAGTAGTGAAGGTGCCTCTTGTACGAAAGAAAGTAGTGATTATATTCCTTATTTGTTAACTGGGGAGAATAAAGCAATGTATGGTCGAAATCCACCAAATTGAGGATATATGTCTAGTTTCAGTTTCCTTTCCATTGTCTTGATAAAACACTCGGTACCCTACAACATCATTCAAATCTTTAATAGTGGCTTCCAAGGAGAGCAGCCAATACATGCCATCATCCCAGTCAGAGATGTTTGGAAATAAGAAAGGTTTTGCAAGTTTTGTAGGCTTCAATGGCTTTGGAAATGGAAATGCTGGTCGATATATCCAATATCTTGAGTTGTTCCTCCACCCTATCTAGTTGACAAAACCTTCTGCAATTTTATATACTTAGAAAACTTCGGATCTTGTAGCATGGCTTCCCAATTGCTTCATCCATATATATTATTCTCATGATCGATAGGGCTTCAATACAAAAATTTAACTAAGTCATACATCAAATTAGAATACAATATTCCATAATAATATCTGATGCAGTCTTAATTTATATTCTTTGCATGTATTCCGCACAGCACCATCATTGCTTGTAATGGTCATTTGGTTGTTAGAAAATATAATCAATTAATTCTATGAGAAAACTTGCTTTCTTGGAAAGGCGCGGGAAATGGTTTTGCTTATACGTATGCATCAGATCAGTTATGGGTAGAAGTTCCAAAATAGCTAAAGTAAATTAGTTAAGTGAAAACATACAAGTATGCCTACAAATTTTTGTGAAATTCAACTGCTTATTTATATATATACTCTTATTTAGAGATGCTAGAGCATTCGTTTCAGTAGAGAACATACCTCAAAAATGTCAATTGTACGCTTAAGGCTGATCAAACTAGAGAACAGTTTCAAAAACTTGACAGCTTCTATTTCAGTTATCCGAAAATATTTAATTCCAAGAAAATGGTCAGGTATTGCTTCAGAAGGAGGGCTTGGCAGGATAAAATTTTCTAGAAAATCATCACTCGAGCCCATATGATTTTCATGAGACTGCGGGCTCGCACTACATGAATTTTGCAGCCGTATAATCTATGATCACTGTAACCAGTTCCATACTTGCACCATGATGCCTGGAAACTCAAAAGACGAGGAGCTTCTGTCTCGATGACTTTCACATTCACCCAACTGCAGCACAACATGGAAAAAAAATAATTTCCATCCAGGAAAGCACAAGTTGAAGAACAATTCACTCGAGTAAGGGTAATTCTCATCCTCTAATTTCATCCTTAATATATATATATATATATATATATATATATATATATATATATAAGATTTTCAGGTTTATGAATGTAGTAAATGGAGAAACTTTTAGATGCAAGGAATTGTAATTCTCAATTCTGCTAATGACTTGCACTTAAAAAACAGTTAGGAAATAAGACGCTTCTGCTACGACAGCATAAGATAAACCTCTTAACACCTTGCTTCAGTGCAGTCAAAATCCATTGAGTTACATGTGGATCATAGTTTTGGAAACGTACCAAAGTAAAGCTTTCAATTTCCAAATTTCCACAGAGGTGAAGCACCTCTTGTTCAAAAGCAGTGAAGATTTCCTTATTTAGTTATTTGTTACCCGGTGGAAGTCCAAACTGAGAATATAAGTCCGTTTTATTTCCTTTCTACGTCTTGATAATCAATATGATCCTTAGCACGCACGCACATCGCACGGCCCCATTATTGCTTAACAAGTCATTTGTTATTTTTTTTTAACAACCTACACTATTACAATGGGAGAAAAAAAATGATGTTGATACGATTTGAATCCCTGACTTCTAAGGTAGAGTTATAAAGTTCTAACTGCTCAAACTCCTGTTCATTCCCTTGTTTGGTTATTAAATAATACTATAAACCTGTGAAAAGACTATGGCTTTTGCTATATATAAAAAACTTGTGAATATTTCTCAAAGAATAAAATTAGCCATAAATTTTTTTAATAAAGTTAATTTTTATTATCCCGTCAAAAAATGAAATTTCACCAAAACAGAGTATTTTTGCTCAATACTACTGAAATAGAAAGCGATTTTTAAGAGTTCGATTAATCCGTTGTCTGATTAGAATAGACACTAATCGAAATCAAATGGATCTTATATATCTTCCTTTGGCTACATTTTAGGTCAAATTAAAAGAGACTTATGGTTACACTATAAGGAAACTATGGTGATTGATAACAAGCAGGCTTATAGGGAAGAGAATATTGGTCTTGAAGTGAGACAAATTAACGAGATTAATTACATCAATTTGTCAAGAAAAAAATAAAAATATTTAAATTTGGATATAAGCTCTCAACTTGGTTAGCCAAGAGGGGAAGAAAAAAATTGACTATCTATTGTATTAAAAGGAAAAAAAACCAACTAGGAGTTCTAGGGTAATTGTTAGCAAGAAAATTTAGTGTGGAAATGGGATTGAAATGCAATAACTAGTTATAATTTGATTGAAAATGTTGACAATCACTATAATTCCTATCGCTAATGCTAATAAATGATTTGCTTAAATCGTGCACAATGAGTGCATAGGACCTATAAAACTGTGAAAGAAATATTCGAATTAAAAATGAATGAATGTGATTTCTTTAAAATTGGAAAAAACTTAGGAGAAAATGTAAAAAGTTATACTTTCAAAATTGAAAAGATATGAGAATTGAAGATGAAAATTCACATAGGTTATATTATTTTAAGTAAATAAAGTTCATGAAATATCATGTATACACACACACACAATATATATAGGCCATGTTTACTGATTTTAATTTGAATTTTTTTTTACTTACAACTTCAAGTTATTAATTAAAATTTGTTGTGAGTATTTAAATTTGTCTCCTTGTTGTAACTCCTCCAAAAGGAGCATTTTCTTTATCTTTGTATCCCAAGGTTCACTTTTCTTTCTTTTTTTTTTTTAAATCTCTAGCATTTTCTCTCATTAGAATCACCCAACAAATTACAAAAAAATTCATTTATAAATAACAAATGTGATATTCTTAACATCTTTTTTTACCTTCCTTTTGATTTTTTAAGATAAAATTACTAGCAATCAATTTTTACAAGTAAAAAACAAATCCAAAGTGCATCGCTATTTGATGCTTGATATTTGAAATATTTAGTTCATGATTAAATTATTTTCTCAAAAAATAAACACATTTTTTTATCATATACTAGCAAATATAATATGTACTATTATAATATTCTTCTCAAAACTCTTAATTTCAATGGCAAAATTAGTAAAAGAAAAATCCACAGAGAGAGAGAGCGAGAGAGAGTGGGTGAGTGAGTGAGAGTGAGAGAGTAGACATTTATGTTTGGGAGGGAGGAAATGGAGGGAAAAGAAAGGAAGAGAAAGGATTTTTAAAATTTTTCTTTGTTTGGGAGTAAGGAGAGAAAAGAAAAGGAACACTTACATTTATTTGGAAGTAAAAATAGGGAAAGAAAAGAAAGAAAATGGAAGGAAAAAGCTCTTGATTTTTCCTCCAAAAATTTTCCTCCTAATTTGGGAAGAAATGGAAGGAAAGTAAAAGAAAAGATTCCCTTCCTTTCTTGCTTTCTTTCTTTCTTCTTCTTTCTCTTCTTTTCTTTTCCATCTCTGACTCCCAAACATAGCTAGCTTTATTACTCTCAGCTAAAAGAAATAAAATGGACTTGGGGTTGTCTTCAAGGCTTTGGTCATCTTAGTTAAAGAAGAAAAGACTAGACTTTTATTCTTTTATGAATTTGCTTGAATCGGCATTTAGATTTGTTGAACCAAAACCGTATTGGGGTGGAATGCTTTAGTAATAGTAACTTTGGTTTCATTTTATTTTTATTTTAATAATATTTTGATTGTTTTACTTGACTAACATATCACTTTTATTTATTTGATTCATTGGTTTTTGGAGTTAATGTTAAATGTTTGTTTTATTTTATATGTTATATGTTATATATTATATGTAATTAATAATTTTGGTGTTATTTTATATGTTGTTAGTTTTAATTTGATTAACGGTCAATTTTAAGTTTTTTTCTAGGTAGCATTCTAGTATTTTCATTAAATTTGTTTAAATTAATATGGGTTTGGTTTGGGTTTTCGAGTTATGTTGTATGTTTGTTTTATTTTATTTGTTATATGTTATATGTAATCAATAATTTTGGAGTTATTTTATGTGCTGTTAGTTTTAATTTGTTTAATGGTCAATTTTAGTTTATTTATTTATTTTTGTGTATCATTTCCAGTATTTTCAGTGAAATTTTGTTTAATTGATATGGGTATTTATCCTTCAACTCCCATGGTTTTGATTAGCCAGTTTTAAAGTTTCTGAAAACTTCATTCTTAGTCCTCAGTAGTTGCTTATAATTTCAATCTTTCACCCCCCTAAATTGCTAGGAGTCACATGTTCTTATCCCCATATTTGTTGGAATTTTTATTTTAGGCTCCTCCCCAATTTGCTATAATTTTACATTCTTACTTCAAAAGTTGTGGATGTTTACATTGTAAACTTTATTTATCTTGATAATGGTACCTAAAGTTTAGTTCATTTTGTCAGTACTCACATTGGATTTTTAAAACTGGAGGTACCTTCACTACCTTTAATCCTCATTATGTGCTCATATGTGATTTTTCTTAGTGTGTTTTTATGTGTTGTTTTAATTATCTTTTATTTTTAATATTTATCAATTTATTGTTTATTTATTTATTCAAATTTAATTTTAATTATTTGGAGGAATGTAATAGATAGGTGATATTTTTATTTAATGAAAATTTGTATTAATGTAATAACGAAAATTTATGTTTTTTAGATGGAAAATGTAATAGATATGTTAGATAGTTCATTTGTCTTATATTTTCCCCGTCTAGATTTTAATTAGATCTCCCGGGTGTAATAGTTAAGGTTTTTGTGTGCTCCCTATGTGCTGATGTGTTTTACTCACTTTCCTTAAGATTTTGCATCTAGACTATCATACTTATGTGTTATATGCTCCTATGTGATCTTTGTGCCCCTATTTGCTCTACATGTTTTTATGTGTTTATTAATTTTATTTATTTATTTATATTTATTTGTGACGTTATCACACTAATCCAATATTAGTTGTGGTTCATTCTCATTTCCTCGCTAGCCCAACGCTAGTGAGGAATTTGTAAAAAATAAGCTTCTCCAACCTAGACCATTAGGCTCCTCATGCTTTAGTGTCATTTGTGTGCTCTTCATCACATTTTCATGTATTTTTATATTTTTATAATTTTTCTCCATTTAGCTTGATTATACCCCTTATATATTATCCCTTATTCCCATACATATAAGGCATGGCATTTAGATTGCATTTCATCTAGAAGTTTTAGGATAAATAGGTCATTCGCTTGTTTAGGTTAGGAAAAGTCACTCTTTGTACATGGGAAATGAGCAAGTGACTCTTGGTCTTAGCATACCATTTACTCCTCTGTAAGAAGAAAAATCGTGTCATGAGTATTAATTCCCCGTACCCGTTATATTGTATTCCTTTGTTTTTTTCATTTTTTTTAGATCTCATTTTTTATAACTCATGACCCTTTCAAGGTTTCCTTTTGGGTTTCGCAATTAACGTGATAATTTCAATTTAACTTCAAAGGGACATTTTGCCCCACTCGATGTCCCTTTTAGATTCAAGATTCGCATTCATGTAAAGACATCTAAATGTGATAAATTTAAAGGTTATATTAGGATTTCGACTAACCTCCGCAACTAGTTTCGGTTAGGTTGAAAGGGTGCCTTAGCTGGGAATCTTTACCTTCCTTTTCTTCAATTGTGATTCCCAAACTTATTTTTCTCTTGATTTCAAAATCCAGAGCCATCTAAAAGATTTTTTTTTCTTTCTCTTTCCTAAAAATGCTTTTCTAAGAGTCTTTTTCTTATTTTTTTTTATCATTCTTTTTCATAAAAAATATATTTTCTGGTGAACTTGGTACACCAAAACTCAATAACTAAGTGGCGACTCCTATATTTTTTTTTTCACAAAATACATTTTAGACTCTATTTTTCGGGTCCAAAAACCATTGCATTTTCAAAGTCTCATTCTACGCCCTTTTTCTTTTGTTTTGCTTTATTTTTAAAAAACTAAAAAGCCATTTTCTAAAAAACTATTTTTCAAAAATCACCAAAACTATTGCACTATTGGTTGTAGAAAAAGAAAAGAAAAAGAGGTTGTGTTGCCCACTTGGCAGGATAGGAGTTTATTTTTCAGGAGAACACTGAAGGGAAGAATAGATAGTGACTTCGATATTCATTTGCTTATGCACCTCCTCATCAGGACTTGTTCGATAGAATAGCTAGCTGTACACATCCATCAAATTCTTGTAGCCTAAGAAGTAGACTAAAGTTAAAAAAAAAAATTAGAGGATGAGCTATTATTTGCAGAAAGAGCGTCTGAGTTCCCATCACTATTGTAGATGATAGTTGCATTAGTGACAAATGGTTGCATAAGCCATGTCCAGGATATTGTCATTATCAACAGGAACAACAGACTGAATTTGGCTCGGAAACATTAACAAATTGCTGGTGTTCAATATCTCCTAGTGCAAGATTGAAACACATTGAGTGAGTAACTAACTGTTGATCGTCAGTCCTCTTCTGGCATAACATCATTTTCTTCCAATATCATAGTCATCATTTTGCAAAAAGTCATCCTCAAATTGACCTTCTTCATGATCATCTATTTGAGTATTTCCATTAAAATGGATGATCAGCCTCAGTAAGGACAATCTTCATCATGTTATGGGTTAGTTCCAAAAACTAAAGGGTCAACAGAAGTAGTATTAGTCCAATGATGCATAAACTTAAACCTATCTTCAAATCTTTGACTGTTTTGCATATAAAATTGGCTGCTAATTGAACTTCAGAAAGAGCTTGGAATAGAAGTGCTCCCAAGACGACTGTAATGCGCCTGAGCTCCTAATGGTTTTTGGGAATAATTCTTTAATAACTTCCCTACTTAGAGGAAGACCAAACTCATGAGATAAATCCTGAAAATGATTTCTTAAAAACTCCTCGAAAGCTTCATCATCATAAAGAAACCGACAATAGGGTATAGTGTGCCCAATTAAACCACATTTATGGCATATCTTATGAACTCTTTCATACTCAAAAGATACCTATGTTGTTCCTTCATGTGGTAATCATAGAAAGAAACTAGGGACAAGACCGGCTTTTATGTAAGATAAGTTTCTTGCATCCAAAAATCTTGTTTGTACTTCAGTTGAATCTCCAGCTAATGAGGCAAACTTCCAACCAATTTTCTAGTTGAAATATTATGAAAGGACATCTTTAGTTCTCACCCATAATAAAACATAGGTTGGCAACATATTTGTAAAAACTAAGCTTGGGTACCATCTCATTAACATAAACAGAGCTCCATCAATGGCATAAGGGCCATTGTCCAAAATAGCTACCCTGACCTCAAGCGAAATGAATCTAATAATACAAAATTTGTTTTCACAGCCAACTAACCAAGCTTGAGAACCCAATTGAGCACGAATATAATCTTGGATTCTATTAAAAGTGAAAATCCTGTAATTCAACATATAACCAATCAAACAGTTTTGATACCGTGATACTCCTAATTTAATTTCCATAGCTGATATAGGATAGAAGAGATCAAACCGAAGAGATTTGTATGTCAAGGAGAAAGTGTGATTTTGGTAAGAAATATCTCTTTCTTCCTCAGAAAAGTCTAGACCAGAGTCATAATTTGATCCTCCGTCTAACCAATAAGTTTCACCAAAGCGACCCGTAAGATCCATAAATCCAGCAAAGATCAGTAATAGCTGAGGTGTATCTAACTCAGTCTATTTCTTCCTTACACCTCAGCCTATTTCTTCCTCAAAAAAGTCTGGACCAGAGTCATAATTTGATCCTCCCTCTGACCAATAAGTTTCACCAAAGTGACCCGTAAGATCCAAAAATCTAGCAAAGATTAGTAATAGCTGAGGTGTATCTAACTCAGCAACCTGTTGGTTCTAATTGTGAGTTTAGGTTATATCCAAATATGTCAACAAATCCACTTAAAATCATACAAACAAGTAATAAAATTTATAACCTAACACTCATTCTACAAGTGCACGGGTCAGTTATAATTGTGATGAGTATTAGGGTCAATCCTATGAGAAAACAATAACTAAGCGACTACCTAGGCTACTAACTAACTTTATTATCTAGAAAATCAAACCTATAGAGATGGTGAAATGGTAGGGAAATCAAATTCAAATAAGCAAACAATGAAGAAAGCTAGTTAAAAAAAATTTGACTAGGCATAAGAATCCACAAAATATGAATGTTTAGCTTATGACTATTATGATTTTTATTCATATTTAGGATTTAATTCCATTTGTATTCCAACAAATTTCTTTACAAATGGAACACTACTAATTACATGAGCTTTCCTACTCTCAGTGATAAAGTCTTGCATGCATCAGTTCATTGAACTCATGAATTGTGGCTTTAAACCTTAATCCACCTATGTGAATCACTACTCTTTATGAGATTCAACATAAGTTTCATTTACTCTTTCCATTGTTAAGTGCAAATCTCTTTGTCAAATAACAACTAGATGACTTGAACTTAGTAGCTAATCAACAACAAGTGTTAAGACCAAGTAAATGAACAAACAAGAATAAAGTTGGTCATAAACTCATTCATATTATAGTTTCATCCTAAACCTTAGTTGGAATCAACTTAATTTAACATGATAAAGATAATATTAAACACGTATATGAATCTAAACAAGTATGCATGAATGAAACTAGAAAGAATAAGATAAGAAATGCTCAATTATGGCTCCAAGTCTTCTTCCATCATTCCATCAAACTATGTTGAATACAATTGAAGTTCCTTCGAAGTCTTGCTACAAGACTATGACTTTGCCTACTACAAAACTAAGAAAGAAAACTAATCTAACTATTTACAAGGAGTGCTCCTCCACCAAGCTATAGTTCAAGCATAAACTAAGCTTAAACCAAGCATATCTTCAATGAACTACAAAGACATGTATTTATAGGAAAAATCTTAGCTCAAGTCATTGTTCAAGTTGAAGATGATATGATGAAAATTGATTCCAAATCTTAAAAAATCTTGCCTTGAACTTTGAAATATTCTTCTAGAGTAGTGCGGAAGCAGCTAGACGTTTGAATTATCTGCAAAATTATGTGAACAGGCTGCAAATTACAAGAGCCAAAATTCTGCAAGCGGGAGCCAATCCACAAGTAAGCAACCCACGGATCTAACCTGCAGATCGCTTTTCTTTGACTCTTTTGCCCTTTTCAATTTTTAGTTATTCCTTCTATGACCTTGAGGCCATGTTTCACTATTTACACCATAATTTCTTGATAGAATTTGATGAAGAAAAATTGTTTAGGAAATCCCCAAGCTTTAGTGATATAATGATATAACTTTGAATCAACTTTAATTTTGATAATCCTTGTGTTCCAATTGATCCAAAATGTATTTAATTTTCATTTTCCTAAAAAATCAAATAAACTTGGGCATTAAATTGATCAAAATAATAATTTTGCCTCATAACCCTAATTTACTGATTAAAAATCCCTAATTTTGGAGCAAACCTTGATTTGATAGATAATAATGGAATTGAGTCATTTTAACATAAAAAATATCAAAATCTTACTAAAATCACACTAAAAACCTATATAAAACACTATACTAAAATAGGTAAATTTATCACTTGTCAAACTCAGGCCACACTTGAATCATTGCTTGTCCTCAAGCAATTAAAAAATCAAGAGATCTAATAATGATTCAAGGACTTGAAATAACTAAATGCCTCATTTTTTAAGACAATTTCACAAGATAAAGTAAATAGGCAATATGCAATTCCTTGTAATGTTTCTAATACTAATCATATCAAGTAAAAAGGAAGCAATTATTTCAAGATTAAGCTTATTCAACCAAATTTCTTTACCTTGCAAAATTTTACATGCTAAGTATTCAATATGGATAGTCATATACAATTCAATTTACACACAACAGGGACATATTACACTTTATAATAGCAAGTGTCTTTTGACAGTGAAGGTTGACATTTGTAGATGAAAACTCTCGGTTACTCAACACATTGATCATTTTAACCTCTTTTCAACCTTTAGTTTGAAAAGTGAAATTGTCTTTCGATAAAAGGATTGACATTGCTTGATGAAGATCCTTTATTACTTCAACAATTCACTTTCAATCAAACTTGCTTTGCATACTCTTAATTCAATTGCCATTTAACTCGAAAATTGATATTTTTGGATGAAGATTCCTGATTACTAAGCAATTTGAATCATTGGAGTAGAAATAAATAATCATTTATCATTTTGCTTATAATATAGAATTCCCCTTTATTAAAAAAATGCATAAGTATACATCTTGTTCCATGTCTACTACTTAATAATGTAATGTCAGGTAAAGAAAAGAAATTTAAAATTAAACATGCCAAATCAAGACATAATTATAACCATTTTCCAAGATATACTTTATTAAAAATAAAACTCCTAATCACATAATAACTATTTCTTCATATATTTGTAAAATGCATTCAATCAAAGATGCATAAATTATTTCAAAAGTAAGGGAATTCAAAAAGTTAATGGCACAAAAGTATGACAAAGAGGCAAATTTTCAAAAATTTAGGCCATATTTTGCTAAAACAATATTTTGACACAATTACTTAAATATTCAACCAAACATACTCTTATACCTTCCCCCCACACTTAGAAAGTTGCATTGTCCTTAATGTGTAAATGAAAAGTAAGAATGAAAATGTAGAACAAGAAAACTCCCCTTACTTGGTTGATATGTCTAATTCTTGATGTTGTTGTTATCCTTGATGTCCATTGGCCTTGACAAGTTCCTTTTTGCAATGCTTCACCATATTCTCCATTTGATTCATTTTTGCTTCACAACCTGGTTTCAAAACTTAGAAAACCTCAAATGCTATGTTAGAATATGTTTAAATAACAAATAAGCTCAAAAAGTAACAAAACATGTTTTGAAACAATTGGTTTTTCCCACACTTAGTTGTTGCAATGTAGCTTCAAGAGGTGAAATTGTGCTGCATAAGTGATGTGAGCAAATGTATTATGTTATAATGATGTAATGTGCAAAAGAAACTTGTGTGAAAATGCCTCAAAATAAAATTTTATCTTTTGATGCCAAAAGTTAAAGTTTGAATCAAAAAATTGAAACATGAAATGCAATCCCTTTGAATGTGTTTAAAGTGTTCATTTCATGCCTAAAAAATTGCTCAACAAACTTGTAAAGAATTAAAACCCCAAACAAAATTGACCAAAATAAGCCAAAGGACCCTCAAAATGCTACTAATCCGTGGGTGGGATCCGTGGGTTAGCTGATTCATGGATCCAACTCATAGATGCCTTCTAGAAGTTTTTGTAGAATTGCAGAAATTCTAGTGACAAGGCTAGTTTTTTCTCAACTTTGAGCGATAATTTCTTCCATTTAAACCTCTAGTTTTGGACAAACAACTTTCTAATCCTGTAACTATATCAACAAAATTTGAATTGATGCATTAAACTCCCCAAGATTATCAACACAAATGAAATGAGATTGACCAAAGTAGGACACCCGGAAATTCTACAACATTGAATTTCAAGATAAACTTGAAATTCAAGTTTTTCTTTTTTAAGTTTTTAACCAATTCAACACTTCAAACATGTTTTCAATATTAAAACAAAGTTTCTAACATGAATCTTAGGCATGCAACATATCAAAATTCCAAAATTAGAATCAAAATCACAAAGAACCTTATATAATGACTAGTAACTAAATGAATAGTTACCTTTTTCATTTAATATCTCAAATTGATTCTTTGCATGATTCTAACCTCAAAATCACTTTGACCAATTTTCAAATGATAAAACAAAGTTTCTCAAAACCAATTTATGCATCAAAAGTCTATGGATTATCAAATGAGAATCAATATTTTCAATCAAACATAACTCATGAATAATAAACCAATGGAATAATAATTTTGAAACTCAAAGTTTCAAATTGGTTTCCTTGTTCATTTAAACTTCAAAATCACTTCAAACACATTTCAAATGATGAAACTAACATGGTTAACCCTTCTAAACACATGAAACTCAAGAGATATGAAATTTGGCTATCAAACATCCAAATTTACACATGAAACTTCAAGGATTGCATATAATGCTTCAATTTTCAAATTCAAACTAAACAAATTAAACAAACTAACTATAAAACAAACCTAAAACACAAAACACACCAAAGCAACTTAAAATACCAAAAACATTGGGTTGCTTCCTAATAAGCGCTTCATTTAAAGTTTAGAACTAGACTTTCCTCCAATTTTCTCACGTAATTGGAGTATCTCACAAAGAATGTAATACACATTTAGTGCTCAATTGATTGAGTAGGTAAATGTGCATCCGTTGCCTCAAAATGAGTGCTCCAATGTCCATAATCCATTGTGCAATTGTATCTATGACAAAAGAACACTTTGCAAATATTTCATAGCCAAAATTGGCTGTCTTTCCCTTGTGTTAGTATATTGTCAATACCAATAAAATCAATATCACGAGTGAAAGGAAGATCATTAAACTCTTTATTTTCTACCTTTGAATTTTCAATTTCTTTATCAAGAGCAAGTTCATTATTGAGATTTGTGCGTTTAAAAGTGGGATAAATAACTATTTTATCATTTTTTATATTTTCAACTACCTTTTCATAAACATGCATTTTCTTCAATTACTTGTTCTTGTTCATGTTCAAAAGTAGAAATATCAAGCATTTCTTTACAATTATCATTTTCATGAACAAAAGAATCACAAGACATGCTTTCCACCCTTGTATCATACATGCTTATTTGATCATTAGAATCATCTTTTCACAAGTTGGAATACTAATACTAACATATAAGTCACTTTGAATACCACTGTGTTGTACCGTAGCTAATATAGTACATTCATGAATTTCATGGTCATCTCCACATATGGTACAACAAGTAACATTTAAATTAGATTCATAGTCAACATAATGCATAGAAATATTTCTCTAGGAAAGCATTTTCTAATTGTTTCCAACTAGTGAAATAATTTGATTCATATTATCTTAGCCAATCTTTAGATTTGTGTACTAGAGTTAATTCCATTGTATCTATCAAAACTAAGAAGGTTAATTAAATCAAAAAAATTGACTAAATGAGAATATGCATGTTGATTTGAATTTCCTTCAAATTGATCATATTTCTTGATCAAATTCATAATCACTTACACTTGTTCCTTATTCTTGCTTTTGATTTGTAACATATGACATTAAAACTTCCAGCAAACTTGTTCCTTGTTCTTGCCTTTGATTTGTAACATATGACATTGAAACTTCTGGCAAGTCCTTATCCATATGCACATTATTCAACATGTCTTCCAATTGTTCGATGAAATGCTTGAATCAACTTCAACCTTTAAATGCTTTCCTTCGCCCTAGATTCAATTAGTACCTACAAAAGCACACACAAGAGATATTAAAGCAAGAAAAACAAAAACGTCTAGGCTAATAAAGCTTGTATTTGCCTTGATATTGCTAAAGTATCTTTGTTTCCTCAACAACTGCCAAAAACTTGATTGTGATTTTAGGTTATATCAAAATATATCAAGAAATCCAATTAAAATCACACAAACAAGTAATAAATTTATAACCTAATACTCGTTCCGCAAGTGCATGGGTCAATTGTAGTTGTAACAAGTATTAGGGTCGATTCCACGAGGAAACAAGAACTAGTAACTACCTAGGCTACTAACTTGCTTTATTATCTAGACAGTCAAACCGTAGAGATAGTGAAATAGTAGGAAAATCAAATTCAAGTAAACAAACAATGAAGAAACTAGTTAAACAAAGTTGACTAGACTTAAGAATTCACAAAATATGAATGTTTAGTTTATGGCTATGATGATTTTTATTCATGTTTAGGATTCAATTCCATTTGTATTCCAACAAATCTCTCTATGAATGGAAAACTACTAATTACATAAGCTTTCCTACTCTCGTGGTAAAGTCTTTCATGCATCAGTTCATTGAACTCATGAATTGTGGCTTTAAACCTTAATCCACCTATGTGAATCACTACTCTTGTGAGATTCAACATAAGTTTCATTTACTCTTTCTATTGTTAAGTGCAAATCTCTTTGTCAAATAACATTTAGATGACTTGAACTTAGTAGCTAATCAATAACAAGTGTTAAGACTGAGTAAATGAACAAACAAGAATAAAGTTGGCCATAAACTCATTCATATTGTAGTTTCACCTAAACCTAGTTGGAATCAACTTAGTTTAACATGATAAAGATAATATGAAGCACATATATAAATATAAACAAGCATGCATGAATGAAACTAGAAAGAATAAGATAAGAAATGCTCAATTATGGCTCCAAATCTTCTTCCATCATTCCATCAAACATGTTGAATACAATTGAAGTTCCTTCGAAGTCTTGCTACAAGATTATGACTTTGCCTACTACAAAACTAAGAAAGAAAACTAATCTAACTATTTACAAAAAGCGTTTCTCCTACCAAGCCATAGTTCAAGCATAAAATAAGCTTAAACTAAGCATATCTTCAATGAATTACAAAGGCATATATTTATAGAAAAATCCCTAACTCAAGTCATTGTCCAAGTTGAAGATGATATGATAAAAATTGACCAAATCTTGAAAAATCTTGACTTGAATTTTGAAATATTCTTTTAGGGCAGTGCAAAAGCAGCTAGACATTTGAATTATTTGTTAAAGTTGTGTGAACAAGGTGCAAATTACAAAAGCCAAAAATTTTGCAACCGGGAGCCGTTCCAGAGGTCGAATTCGTAGGCAAGCAACACGCAGATCTGACTCGAGGATCACTTTTCTTTGACCCTTTTACGTTTTTCAATTTTTGGTTATTCCTTCCATGCCCTTGATACCTTCTTTCACTATTTGCACTATAATTTCTTGGTAAAATTTGATGAAGTAAAATTGTTCTGGAAATTACCAAGCTTTAGTGATAAAATGATACAATTTAAATCAACTTTGATTTTGATAATCCTTGTGCTCCAATTGATTCAAAATATATTTAATTTTTATTTTCCTATAAAATCAAATAAACTTGGGCATTAAATTGCTCAAAATAATAATTTTATCTCAAAACCTAATTTTTGGATTAATTCCCTAATTTTGGAGCAAACCTTGATTTGATAGATAATAATGAAATTGAACCATTTTAATATAAAAAATATAAAAAAAACTTATTAAAATCACACTAAAAACCTATATAAAACACATTACTAAAATTGATAAATTTATCACTTATTAGATTCTTTGACCAAAAGAAACTAGAAATAGGGTGGTTTACGGATAGTTTGTAGATAAGACTATACCTGATCAACTTAATAAATAAGAGAAGAAAAAGAAGAAATCGTAAGATAACAGAAGTAATATCTGAGATAAGATCTCAGCAAGACAAGAATCATAAAAGAAGTGATAGAAGAGATGATAAGAGGAAAAAGTTAGGCAGATACGAGAAAGCTCCTATAAGAGAAAAGCTCTTTCAGAGAAAAGTTGATGATGATGATTATCTCCTTGCTTTAGGTATGGAACCTCACAATTTGGCCTTTAGCTATTTCCCACAAGTTGGAGGTGGTGCAAGTCCTCAGCATTTTGATGTAACTCTTCAGTATTTGCATGTAATTTCTCAGCATTTTGATATAACCAATTTTGCCTCCAAAATTATCTCGTTTTTGGCATTTTTTTCACTTCAAATTTTATTCACATGGCAACATCTTAGCTTTCCATTTTGCCATAATAAATCATGGCCATCAACTTGTGACAAATGAAATTTGTGAGGCCCCAAATCCCCTTCAAGAGGTCATTGGATCTTCGTAGAAATCACAATTGAGTTTGTGGATTTTACCCTTTGATTGAATTGAGTTATTCTATAACAAATGGCAAAGAGTCAAAAAAATATATTTTAGGTTTGGGTTTGTTTTTATAATAATTCCTTAACACTTAAAAGATAAATAGTTTTGTTGTATGTATTGGGCCTTGATCTGATATTGGTCTTTGATGAAAAGAAAGAATTAAATGTTGCAAAATTGTACAATGATTAGTTGTCGTGATAGAGAAGGCAAGTTTCAAAATTAGACAGACTGCTCATAGAGGACTTCTTTCCATGCACCACTTGGTACTTTGGATTCCATATTCGAATTCTCATTTTCTCTCTTCCTATGTCTAATATTGCTCCCTTATTTTTTAACTAAATAGGAAAAATGTAAATATTTTTGGGTGAATTTCAAGAAATAATTATGATACTAAATAATGACGATGACTACAGCCATGACGAAAAAGGGTTTTTGAGTTGTTGAATTTAAAAGAAATAAATAACGTTATTAATCAAATTAAAAGAAAAGCACTTTTTTTAAACAAAATTAAAATAAAAAGACTAAAATGAAATGGGACTAAAATGGGAATTTAGAAAAGTGTGACAATTTATTGGTCCAATAGAATATCTAGGAAGAAATGTCTAAAAAGTTAGGAAGTCGCCACTCCGCACTGAATCTTTGGTGTATGAAATCACCACAAATTTATATTTTGCTCAAATTTTTTAGTACAATCAAAATCCCCAACCTAGAGGAATCATAGTCTTTTAAAAAGCTAAAATATGGATTCGTATGCTCAGTCAAGCATGAAATCATGAAGTAATTAACTCAGGTATCCCTTTCTCCAAAAAAATTGGTTGCGAGTTTTAATTTCAAATCTTTTTTATTTTAGCATCTAAAATTGAGTTTTTTTTTTATTGTCTAACCTCGTTCACGATGAGGGGTGTGGGACGCAATTCCCAATTTTATTAATAAAGCCAAAATAGAAATATAAATAGGAGGGGGACATAAAACCAAAACCTCCATTATAAATGGGAAAGAAACAAACTAGTACTACTCCTTTACAAATTCAATCATAAACTACTCTAATATTAGGAATGCTCAATTTATCCATTAAAAAGTTCGCCTTTTACTTCAGTAGATAAAAGAGCCATGTCCAAATAAATCTTGGGAGAAGACAAACTAGTACCTTCCTTTGCAAGCACGTCAGCAACTCTATTTGCCCTGTCTAAGCACATGTATTATTGAGAAGTTTAGTCGTAGATGATTAATCTGATCTACCTCATGACAAATTCTCTAAGGACAATGCACAAACCTAGAAAGAATTTGTACCAAGACCAATGAATCAAGCTCCAGTTGAATATTACTAAAACCTTTTCCCACACAAAGTTTAATACCATGCAACAAAGCCTATGCCTCCGTTTGCATATTGGTTTTAAAACCCAAGCACAAAGAAAAGGCAAATAGAAAATTACCTGAATAATCCCTTAAAATGCCTCCTCCTCCACTAATCCCCGGGTTTTCAAACGAACACCCATTAGTGTTTAATTTAAACTGCCCTGCAGATAGTCTTAATCACTTCACCATTTGAATACGAACTGGTCTAGGAGTTGCAATAGCCCTATCAATGAAAGATTGCCAAGTCCGGCCTTGCCAATGGAACTTAGGAAATTGAAATGAAGTCACCGCCATAATGTCTCTAGCAACATCCGCAATAATTTTATCTACCTAAGTACTTCCATCATGCATAACAACATTTCTAGCTTTTCACAAATTCCAACAAACAAACAAGGGAATAATTTGAAGCAAAAATTGCACAATAGCATTACATTGCTTAGCAAACCACCAATTAGCTAGATTTTCTCGCAATGTAGGCATCCATAAAATACCACATGGAGATCCAAAGAATACCCAAAAATTTTTTTGCCAATGGATTATCCACAAACATGTGATCAAACGACTCTTCCTTTGTTTCCAAAAAACACAAACATCAGGACGGACCATGGAAACCCAATTTAATCAAAGCTTCAAAAATTGGCAACTTACCATATAAGAGTCTCAACATGAAAACAGAAACCCTTACTGGCAAATGTTGATTCCAGATCTGAGAAGCAAACCAAGACTTTTGCCTCCTTGCTCTAAATCATCTGAAATGCAGAAGACACTGAAAAAAATCCCATTAGCACAAGGAGACCATATACAAATATTGCCTAAATCATTATTAGATGGAAGGGGCAACAGTTAGAATATCCCTAATCTGTTGCTGTGGCAACCATTGCTCCAACTTAGAAAGGTTCCATTGGCCATTAAGAACAAACTCCGAGACTGTTGCATCAAAATAATCGACAACTCGAAAGCATAAAGGACCATTTCCAATGCAATTGTCTCCCCAAAAATTACAATTCCTTTTCTTCAAAATCCAGCCCATATTATTCTCAACAACTAATCTGACCTCAAGCATACATTTCCAAGTTAAAGAAACTCCTTGAGGGATGGAAGCTAAGGAAGAATGTAAAGGAGAACAATATTTAGCTTTCATAAACGAAGCCCACAAAGAATTCTTGGTTATGAAATTCCATCACAACTTCATAGAAAAAGTCGTATATGTCTCCTTTAAAGCATGAAATCCAAGTCCTTCTTCCTCATATGGAAAGCATAGATTTCTCAAAGCAATCCAATACTTCCTATTACCCAATTCAATGGAACCCCATAAAAAATTAGTAAAGAACCTCTCCAGTCTATGTAAGACTGCCTTTGTAGGTTTGCTGCAGTCAGAATATGTATCGGAATTGCTGCCAACACATGCTTTATCAAGATCATCCTACCACCCAAAGACAAATATTTACTAGACCACAGACAAATTTTATTCATAACTGCCTGAATAAGATCCTCAAAATAAACAAATTTCCTCTTCCCACAAACAAAGGACACCCCAAATATTTAATCAGAAATATTTTTTGAGAAAAACTAGTAAGTTGTCCAATTCTCATTCTCAACCCAATGACATGCCTCTATCCACCAAAAAGCAGCTCTTTGATTTATTAATCATTTGTTCCGAAGCCTCCTCATATTCCTGTAAAATCTCTAATACATAACTGCAACGATCTAGTATTTGCACCTAAAAAAATTAATACATCATCAGCATAAGCTAAATGGGTTATAGGCATGCAACTCCTTGGCACTTTAAAATGAGAAAAAGAAGGCTTGGCCAATAAAGAATTTAATCTTCTTGTAAGAACCTTAAGCTGAAATTATGAACAATCCAGGAGACAAAGATCCCCCTATCCCAACCCTCTAGAAGAATTGAAAAAACCACAAGAAGCACCATTTACAATTACTAAGAACCACACATTAGGAAATAATCCTCCAGACCATATCAATAAATCTCTCACCTAAAATTAAAAGCTTGCAGAACCTTACAAAGAAAAACCAAGATACTCGATCGTACACCTTTGCCATGTCCAATTTAAACACCACATTACCGCCATGAGAATTTTTACCTATTCCTGAAATCAACTCTTGGGCAAGCAAAAAATTATTAGAAATCAACCGCCCTTTAACAAATCCACTTTGTTGTGGAGATATAATCACATGTAAGATTCTTGCAAGTCTATCAGATAAGAGTTTAGATATCACCTTATTTACAAAATTACAAAGGCTGATTGGATGAAATCTAAAAAATATTGAGGAGACTTACATTTCGGAATTAAGACAATCGAAGTAGCAGTGATACTCCTTGGCAACTCCTTCCCACTGAAAAAACTGAGGATAGCCTCGAACAATGTCTTGTCCCACAATATCCCACGTAGCTGTAAAAAACTTGCCTGTGAAGCCATCAGGGCCTGCAGCACTTTCACTATCCATGCCAAACACCACCTTTTGCACCTCTTCCTTCATGGGAAACTCCTCCAAAAACTGCTTATCCTCCTCACTAACCAAGGCTGGAATATTATCTAACAAATTGAATGACTATGGCATCTTCCTCCGCCTGAAATAACTTTTTAAAAAAATTGACCGCTTCCTCTTCAATCCCAACATCATCTTCAATCCAGAGACCTTGTGAATTTTTTATTCTATGAATCATAGTCCGAGCATGTCGTTGCTTAACCACGAAATGAAAGAATCGAGTATTTTTATCTCCTTCATGCAGCCACTTGACATGAGATTTTTGTTTCCAAAAATACTCTTCAATTGCCATGGCTTTATTTAATTTACTTTGAGCTTCTTCCAATTCCCCAATGTTCTGAATCCCTTCATTAGCCTCTCTATCTTTCCAATAATTTCAGCTCTTGCTCCGCCAATTTCACCCCCTGAAAAATATTTCCAAAACAATCCTTATTCCAAGTAATCAAATCTTTTTTAAGTCTACGAAGTTTACCTGCCACAACAGTCAATGGGTTCCCAAGATAAGGAGCTTCCCATGATGTTTTAACCAACTCATGAAAAGAAGAATGACCAGCCCAAATATTTAAAAATCTAAACTGTCTCGGCTTATCATCAAGTCGAGTCCGAAAATCCAAAAGAAGAGGAGCATGGTCGAAAGGGTGTCTAGCAAGATGTCTTACTGAAATCACCATCGATTCCTCCATCCATCTCTCATTAATCAAAACTCTGTCAAGTCTCTTCCAAATTCTTGCTCTTTCCTCTTCTATTGTTACACCACGTAAAGTTTGCACCTGAATAACCTGCATCAAATAATCCAGCACCATTCATAAAGGTTAAACAATCCATTGCTTCCTCTGCTTGAAACATGCGGCCTCCTCTTTTTTCTTGAGCATCCAAAACAACGTTAAAGTCACCTACAGACCAACCAAGGATTTGCATTAATAGGTTTATCAACCAATAATCCCTCCCACAAACTTACTCTTTCCTCCCTCGTACATCTCGCATGAACAAATGATACAAACATAACAGACTGTACATGTGGATGAGAAACTGATAGAGTCAAATGTTGCCTACTTTCCCCTAGACATCATGAAGCTAAAAGGAGAATTATAAAAAACCCATATTGAACCTTCCCTATTTGTAATACAACTATCAAAGTTTAACTTCATACGAATCCACTGAATATTTGCCAAATCAACTTTAGGTTCACATATCGTAACACATTGAATTTTATGTAACCGAACTAGCTTTTTTAATCTATGCAAGTGAGAAGGTCGTGAGACCCCCCGAATGTTCTAAAATAGCATACTAATCATCAGTTAAAAGCTGAAAAGAATTTTGAGAAAGCCTTGACCTGGACCGAAGCTCTCTATCAGAGGGTAATAAAATCTTTACCGACCGATGCCCACATTTGGGTTTCATAAATTCTCCTCCATGTAGGTCCCCTGCCTGATTATCGTCATTCAACATGATACCTGGAGAAAGAATTGGTCTTGGTGACAAATTTCCAGCAATCTTTGGCAATTCACTTCCACGTTCAGATGCTACTGACACATCAACCTGTAAATCATCCTCCTGCAGAGCAGCATCTTGCAAATGATCTGACGTGATCAATAAAACCTCATCAGATGCATTTCCTTGTATGCCCATAATTGCAGATTCCTCATGCACAACATCCAACTGGTTAGCAAGCCCCATATCGTATCCTTTATCCGTAAGTTGGACTACTGTTTCATCTTTGCTGGCCTCCTAATGACAAAAATAAACCTCATGTTGGAGCCCCTTATCCACTGCAGAACTGCAGTTAAGAACTTCCTCATCTGTGGGAATCAAAAACGTACTGGGAGCAGTACCTCATGTCTGGTTTTCATTCATTACAGCTGGTTCCTACTCCTTAGTCAACTGTACTAGAATTTTCTCAGAAACTATTGTTGCTCCATCCACCTTGTTGCCTCCAGCTTCAAAAGTTTTTTTCACCCATTGTTTCTCCTTTTCTTTCTCCTGTGCTACAAACATTTTAGGCGTCAGCATATTTTGATTTGAACCCAACCTACACGTCTCATTTTTATGCCCAAGATGCCAAAATTTAGTGCAATACAAAAGAACATTTTCTACTAAAATTGGTTGCCAAAAGCCATCCCCTGTCGAGTTCACTTCAATCCAGATATGGTCTGGAATTGGACAAAGTAGGTCCAATTCAACACACACTGCGAGCAACACTTGGTCTCACACCCATTGCAGTTGCTGAATCCACAAATAATGGGTGTCCAATCGGTGCAACAATGGAGAATAATGCATGTTTGTCAAAAAAATGGATAGGAAGATCATGAAGAGCAATCCATACAGGAACTAAGGAAGACTCTTTGCGACATGAAAATTGGGATTCCATCAGAACACCCTCATTGGAAATTTGTTTAACTGCCAAAGCCCACGAACCCAAATCCTATGGAAATCCTCCTCATTTTTGCACCTTGATAAGAACATGACGAGGATCAAGATGACCCACAGTCACCACATCCTTCAAATCCAACTTGACGAAGAACTTTCTGATCTCCTCTATCTTAGGCCGTCCATGTGAGAACTTACCCACCAAAGAAAGCTTAAATGGTGCTGCCAGTTTTTCTATATCTGCTTCAGAAAATTTCACTGCGACTTCTCCTTTGTGAAGACATGAGTTTTTCAAGGCAATTGGATGAGGCAGAAGGCTCCTTGAAGAGATTTGCAAATGACATTTCATTGCTGGAGAAGAAGGTTGCCCCTTCGCCATCAGCGAAGAGGCCTCCATGTCGTGAATGGCCGGAAAAACCAGCCGGAGATGATGAAGAATTCAAAATTCAAAGTCAGACGTTAGAGAGAAAAGCTAGAGTTTTTTCTTTTTTTTTCAATATATAATATTATTACTATATATCTAAAATTGAGTTAATTTAACTAATATATGCCAAAATGAATTGCACAAATCAAAAATAAACAAAATACACTTTAAATAAAAATTAAAAGAAAATGCACAAATCTCAAACTTTCATCGGAAAGGTTATGGAAGCAATGCATTCTCGACATCCTTTTACATTCACAACATAGATAAATAAAGATATGAAATTAAAAAAATAAAATAAAGAAGTAAATAAAAGTACCATGCTCTAATATCCCATTATATAAAACTGATTAAAACTAATTAAACTAATTTATGCTAAAAACCCATTAACTAATACTATTAAACTTACAAAGCTAAACCACTAATTATTAAGCTAAGAAATAGCCAATTAATCCTTAATTGAACTTCAATTAAATTAATTTTGAATTTCTAACTCTGAAGGACCGAATTGAAAAGATTAAAACTAATTCTTTTGGGTCAAAGTAGGAAAAGGAAAGTTGAGGGAAACAAGTTGCAATTTGTAAAAATTTCTTCTTTGCCAGTGAGATAAAAGACTGCAACTAGATTATTTCTTTTGCAGCCGTAACTTCACCCTTATTTGTTTAATTTGGCCCGAGGGGCTTCACAAGTATTATTTCTCACAAGTTCATGTTCCAAATTTAAAGGCCAAATATTGACGGACGAGATTGAATCAGCAAGGCAAAAAAAGGGCCTAAAAAACAACATCATTTCGTGTGAAAAATGGTCCAGATTTAAAGGCCAAAAATTGACAGTAAGATTGAATCGACAATGCAAAAAATGGACCTAGAAAAATGACGTTGTTTTGCATAAAAAATGGTTACACCATGGTTCTACGTGATTTCACCAAAATGATGACAGTTATACTATAATGTTGGATAGTTACACGGTGTTCAGTTTGCAAAAAATGAAAAAGGTGCAAATTGTGAACCGCTGGTCCAATTTCTACAAAACTCTGAATTTCGACAAGTCCCATCTCTCACACTTGCACACAAAAACACATAGTAGAGTTTCCTCTCTGATATTTTTTTCCCTTTATGATATATCATTCAATACTTTTATCAAAAGCTGTGTTGTGCACTAATTTTGTTAGCTGGTTTCTTAAAAATTTAATATAACAAGGTCCAAAAAATTTAAATCCTATCTTTCAGTCACAAAAACTAGAAAACAGAAAGAAACCAACAAACAATTTTAGCATTTTATTTTAAGTCTTCTAAGTTTTCATTTTCTTTTTTAAAATAAATATTAATATAAACTTAAACCATATAAATCTACGTATTCATGATATGAAACTAGGAATTTCAATGAGGATTGCAAGGAAAGAAACAAAAGATTGTTACAACAGATTTAGAATGGATTCGTTGTGGTGGGGTGATCGTGGTGAAGATCTTCAACAATGATGGTTCCATCCTTAGGCTTCAAATTTTTTTCTTTGTGCTTATGGTGGGTTTGTTGATTGATTGAGTAAAGTGATAAGCTTTTGGAATTGATGATGATAGTGAGCAATGGTTGACTGTGAAAGGCCAACAAGATGAGATTGTTTGTTAGGGTTGATGATGATGGAAAATTGAATGAAAAGAATGAAGTATCTTTGAAAAGAATTCATATGACTACAAGAAAATTAGCTTTTGCTAGTATGGCGAGGAAACTAAACTAAGATGGATTTCTATGTCCAATCTGATTCAAAAATTCACCTACAACACAACGACAGTAAGAAACACGTAGGAACAGTCTCCCAATGCACCTCCGATGCTTAAGTTAGTAATTAATTCGAGTAAGAGTAAGAAAGCTTAATTAGTGTGCTTGTAATAGAAGCATACCTTATTTGTGAACAAGTTAGGACATTTTATACCTGATAAGGAAGAGAAAAAGAAGGCATCTCAGGGTTAAAACCCTAGCCTTGTGCATCAAAAATTGATATCTAGAGCCTGTCACCTTAAGATGGCTATTTCAGGTGCGGATTGATCATTTGCATGTGCTCTAGATGTGCAGGTGAGACTTTTTATGCCTTGATATGTCATATCACTTCTTATTATATCATATTAGTTATGGGGATAGAATCTCAGTGATTCATTAGCTCGACGGCCTTTGGCCCAACCTTATATACTTGAGGCTTCCCATAGCTTTCAGATGAGAGTTGAGATCGCTTCGTTTATAGGCTTTTTTTTTTACCTGTCCAGGTTGGAGTTAATTAATTTAGTTGGGATCAAACTGGCCAAAAACAGAGAAGATCAAATATGGATGGACTAAAGAACTCAGGATCCATAGAAGTTCAAGATATAATGGGCTCCCTAAAGTTGGAGTAAAATTGGGCTCTCGTGATTATGGCCCAATAAGCTCACCATAAAATTAGATTGGGTTGATTCACTTCTGTTATCCACACGAGATACTTAGCTTGGACAAGATGACTATAAATTCCGATCATCGTGTCTTAAGCTCGTAGGTCTCGGTTGGGAGTTTGATTGATTTTGAAATTAAAAGGATGCTACTTTTCACGAGAGAGATTCAATTAGATTCATCGAATCCTAGGCAGTAGAAACACTGGCCTTTTATCTTCATGAGAATGGCATTTCAAATGATAGGAGTGCCCTTATAAATAGAGGAATACCAAATTTGGTTTCGCAATTCAATCCTTATGATTATCTCTAATCTGTTTCGCATAAAGATGACAGGCTCTCAAAAAGTCACGTTTTGTCTCAAAATCAGGTTCCAGAGATATTATCTATTATATTGAGGCATTTGGCCTGATAAAGGGTTCATCTGAATATTTTACGTCCTCCGTTAGCTTATCAGAAGAATCCACATCTTGCGTTACGTCAAGCGTTCTCTGTGCTAAGGAATGCACCATCTAAGAGGCTTGAATTTCTAAAAGAAGTCTCAGGGTCTTTGTTTTTGTAGAATCAACAACCAATGCAAACAACGACTTTCAAGGGAAATACTAGCTACCCGATTACTGGTATCGAGGGTTTTGGTTTAAAATCCCTTGACATCTGGTTACAACATTGTTAGGGACATCTAGTGCCAAGGCTAGATTTGAAAACTCTCTAGGTTTCATATGGCTTGGCATCTCAGCTGTGGTGAATGGGCTTTTGGGGCTTTCCAATTGCAGGCATCTTAGGATGTTAGGAGTAGAAAGACAACGGCCTGTAGCTAGGGTAGATTAGGCTATACAATGAATCTTGTGTAGTTATTTTTCCTCAACTAATGTATAACATGTGTAGTTCTGCTCAGTACTTCTTCATATAGATAAGAGATGTTCACTCTATTTTGTCTTTGATTGTACATGCTTTCCTTTTATTTTCTTGTTTTAACAAATATAGTTTCAGCCGATGAAGGCACATATCACGAGTTCATGGGATTTCTAGTAACAAAAAATTCCGAAAGTCGCTTTACCAAATGAGAGTAATCATAATAAGTAATTGGTTCTAATAAGATGAGTTAAGATCATTTTAACTGACCAGAGACATATGCTGAGTACGGTTAGCATTTTAGTCATTTGCCGAATACTCTTGATGTAAATGTAAGGTCGAGCTGGCTTTGGACTTCAGTGTCCCTTTTATAGAGATTCAAAAAAGAATCGATTTGATCCAAGTAATCATTTTTATGGGATTTCCCAAACCAGTACCACGAGGAATCACAGATTTAAGGATGTTTACTGCTGAAGCAATTGTAGTAACTCTGACACCCCCAATGAGACTGGTACCTCTTTTAGTAGACTTAGCTATGGATATTCATAAAGAAATGAATGCAGGGATCTTTCTTTCACTGCCAACCTCAAGAAGTTTTTTAATGTTAATACTTTATGTTTCGTTGAGCCAGAGCCTGTGGTCCTTCCACTCTCCGATTGACCTAAAACTAATTTAGGTTCGAAGAGTTCTCGAGGACGAATAGAACTTTGTTAACTGCAATTTTGGGAACACACTTTTATTCGAAATAAGGAAAGTCAATATAGGTTTTGCTTCTTCACCTTAATCCGAAATAGCTTCCCTTGATCGAGTCAACGAGCTTAACTTAATGTTAGACTATAATAGCTAGACTGGTGAACTAAGAAGAGTCAAAATAAGCCAAGAAAAGGAAATGAAACCTCTAATAGTGATGAATATTAAGCGGTAGCAGATTGTTCAATAACAGATCTCATAATATTGAGAAAAGATAATGAGAAATCATATGGACATAAAGCAAGGTACACATAATAGGGATTTTTTTTTTTTGGAAAATAAAAGGAAATTTTATTAAACCAAATTAGAGGTTACAACAAGCATTACATTACTTGGAAAATCAGAGAACCATAGACATTTGCCTTCTACATCAAGAGCTAGCTTAGATGCTATATGAGCAACTGAGTTAAACTTCCTATGGACATAATTGCACTTAACACCAGGAACAATTTGAACAAAACTTTGACATAAAGTAAGGTACATGTAACATGAAGTTTTAAATTTGGTGCTGCGATCTTGAATTTAAATTTAAAAAAATATTACTTTTCCTCAATAGATTCCTTACGAACCAAATGACAGATGACCACTTATTTTGAAATCATAAGTAGACAACCAAGAAAGCAAGTAAAAAGAAAATATCAAAACCAAACAAAATTTACTTTATTATCTAACTGAAAACACAAATCCCATAATTCACAATGTTTGAAACAAATGAAAACACGAGGTTTCAAAGAAAATATATTGTTCCATTTATGTGGCCGCTTTCTCTTGACCTTCTAAGACACTTAGGAACTTTCAAACAAAACGGGAAAGCTATTGATAAAATCTGATCAAATTAATTATCCTGCAAATGGCTTAAGCGCATTATTTTTTTTTCAAGTACAAAAATCAACTTCATGTTTCATTTATATTAGGATATATATCATTGCAATGATATCCTGATATAAGTATATTCTCTACTTTGATTTCAAACATTTACTAAACAAACCATCCATGTTCACAGGATACAAAATAAATTATTTACAAAATTATAACTTCTAAACAAGAAGAGAAGTATGTATAAACCTAACTGAAAACTGGAATTATAATATTGTAACTTTTAAGGCTAAAAGTTGTATCTTCGTAGAAAATTTAAAACCGTCTATTGGGTTTCAAGAGAAAAGAGGACCCAGTTCAAAAATCTCTTAATTTCTTTGCTTAGAAAACTATATGCTTTTGTGTTGCTTGGGTATAATAGCCATTCATTTTCTCATTCCTAGGAGGGGATCTGCAAATACACTTTTAAATATCCTATCAATTTATTTGTAAATAAAAAAATTAAGTATCCCTTTGAAATATGATATTCCAGGACAAGTTTATGTTAACGAAATGGGATGGAAACCTGCCCCTGCTTCTTCCATTTTTTATTTATTTATTTATTTATTTTTATTTTTTTTGCCCGCAATCACAAGTTTTGTGCGGTAAACAGAAAATTAGACCAACAAAGGGAGATGTGAGGGAAGTTATGCTGTCATTTTCACAAGTTCCCTCAAATGTTCAGTCCATTCTTCTTGTAGCATTGAAATTCATTGGAAAAAAAAAAAAGAATTCCTATTATTCTTAAATGAATTGGGTTCATGACTCTCCTGTGGTGTGAATTTTGTGTGTTAAAAGAGCTGCCATATAAATAAAGTGATGTATGCTAATATAAGAAAATGATATAAGAATGCTTACAAGGCTCACCGGTGAAGCTATAGGTCGAGTATATTTAAAAATTTTTTTAAAATCAATAGAACAAAGAGATTAAAATAAAGAAAAAGAGCAAAGAGAAGCCACTAAACTTTGTTTTTTTCTCTATTTGAATACACATTATTGTTCTTTAATCACTAGTGACAAATTATATAATTAAACAACCACTTTCACATTGCTTAAATAGTTTATGGACTATTTGTGCAATTTGCCCACTCTTTTTCTTTTCTTTGCTTTTCCCACCCCCATCTTGCCCAAACTGTTTAAACAAACAAACACTCTCTCTCCCGAACTTTTCACTTTTCAAGAATGGCTTCGTTCACTTCGCTTACCCAAGAATCCGACGATCTGGACCGTCCCTTTACTCATGAAGATCTCCAAGCCATCGACGACGCCGTTTTCCAATACTCCACCCCCACTTCCTCAAAGCGCCACGTGTCCTCCTCCTCCTCCGGCGGCTCTGTTATAAAATCTCGCCGCCGATTGCCCGACTCCGTTTTCATTTTCCATCAAAATAATAATACTAATAATAATTCAAATTATTTATCTCTTTCCCCTCGTGGTCCAAGAAGTCGATTTCACTCCAACGCTTTTCGCCACTCTTCTTCTACTTCTAGTTATCAAGGTAACGTTTTTATTTATTGTTTAATTACTGCAGGGTTTGAGTTTTTCTTCCCTTATTTAAGTGTTCTATTTTCAATTAGAAATGGTAGAAATATAGGAAGAATACTGGTGTGTTGTACATTGTGGATCAAAAGTGGTACTTCGCTATTAAAATTCTGAATCTTAAAATAAAAAGTACTGGTAGTAAAGGAAAAGACATTGTATAATTGCTTTGTAACAAGAAAAAAGAATAATGTGCAACGAATGTAATTCAGTTTATAAATTACGAGGTGTTGTACGCAATGCTGAAGATGTCGTACCATGATTTTCTTGTTAAAAATGATGGCTACTTTATCATTATTTAAATTCCATAAGAAACCCATTTTGAGGTTTTTTCAAGGGGAAAAAACGTTATTGACTAACGAAACATGTAGGTTTATTTATTTATTTTGATTTTTTTTTATGAGAAGTAATTTTTTATTTTATTTATTTATTTATTTATTTTGATTTTTTTTATGAGAAGTAATTTATTTATTTATTTATTTATTTTGTTTTTTTTTTAAGAAAAATTTCTTATAAGGGCTGTGAAAGTTTGATAATTAATAAAGAGGGCGAAGTTTTCACATAATTTCTATAAAGGGTGTTATTACTAAAAGCATACAATTTCATGTATAAAAATATAATATTATTTTTAAATAATATAATTGAGTTATTTACCTAAATAGTAGCATTTTTAATTAAAAAAATCAGAATTATAATTTGTGTAGTAAAATTAAAATTTTCTAAATTTTTTATTCAAAGTGTTCAATTACAAAATTATGAAGGGGACGATTTTTTGAAAGTGAACTTTTTTACTGTCAATTCTAACTAAAATTAAAATAAATAATTTTGTGAAAATTTATAAATATTAGATTTTTTAATCAAAAAGAAAAAACGTATATTGATATTTGTATGCATCATCTCAAAGTAGAAAAATTAATTTCTTTTAAATTTTGATCTAAAGTATCCAAGCAAAAATTATGAATGAGATGATGTTTTGAAAATGGACCTCTTTTTATTGGTCAATTGCAACCAAAATTAAAATGAAATCAACTTTTTAAAATTTATAAATATTAGAGTTTTTACTAAAAAATAAAAAATATATAGGCATTTTTATTCGTCTTCTCAAAGTTATAAAATCAATTTCTTCTTAATTTTAGTGCAAAAGTGTGGGTACAAAATTATGAAGGTGTTGATTTTATGAAGATAAACCTTTTTTTAATGATTAATTCTTGTCAAAATTAAAATGAAATCGATTTTCTGAAATTGACTGAAATAGAATTTTAGAAATATCTATTTTTCTACCTTGGAAAGATGAATAAAGTAGCACTCTATTTTAATATTAATCAAAAAATTCTTAGATTCAGGTATTTGTTAGTAATGCCCTTTATAAGAATTATGTGAAAGTTTTGCCCTCTTTATTAATTATCAAACTTCCACCGCCCTTATAAGAAAATTTTCTTTTTTTTTATGAGAAGTAATTTTTTATTTATTTTTTGTTTTTGGATTTTATGTCAGGTAATGTGATGATGAGGCATCCGGAAGTGGCATTTGGAGGTCGAATCGTGTACAGTAGGAGTTTTGATGAGGTGGAGAAATCAGCAGAGGAGCTTCTAAGTTTTGTTGAAGCTAAAAGAAGAAAAGGGGAGCAGGCCATTCTTGGATTTGATATCGAATGGAGACCTACTTTTAGGAGAGGTTTAGTCTCTTCAACAAGCTTTAAATTTTTCTGGCTTCTTGTTTTGAGTTTCATTACATATTGTGGAAAAATATTCTGCCCTATGTATTTCTTCTTCTATTTAGATTACATATATATATACGAGTACAAAGTGTTTATACTAGTAATTCTATACAAATCAAATTAAATCAAATCAAATCTCATAATTTATCTCCTAGTTATATAAATCAAATCTCCTAATTTCTCTCCTATGTTTACAAATCAAATCTCCTTTAATGCCTCTCCCAATCAGTCAAAAACAGATTTCCTCCTAGTTAGCAACTCCTTGATCTCACTGATTTCTCCTCCTCAAGTTAGCTTGTAAATGTCTTCCATAGCTAGCTTGCTTACTAGGAGATCAAACTGATATCTCTATAGTCCCTTAGTGTGTATATTAGCTGTCTGCTTGGTGGTTGGTAGGTAAGGAACACGGATTAGGCCACATTGAAGTTTCTCATTGATAAAATGTCTATCTAGTTGGATGTGCTCTTTTTTGTTAAATTGAATAGGGTTGGGTGCAATCGAAATGGCAGTCTTGTTATCATAATAGACTTTCATAGGAAGTGATAGAATCTTCGGATATTCTTGTAGCCTCTTGATCCACATCATTTCACAAATCCCATGTGCAAGAGACCTAAACTTGAAGCACTATGTTGAGCTACTACATTCTGTTTCTTACCCTGCCAGGTGACTAGATTTCCCTTAACAAAAGTACAATATCTTGATGTTGATCTTATATCAGAAATTCTACCTGCCCCATCAGCATCTATACGTTTTTGAACATCTGCAATATCACCTTTTTAAACATCAAGCCTCTCCAAGTCCCCTTAAGATACTTTAGTATTCTCTAAATAGCTTCAAAGTGGTCTTGACTTGGCGAGTAAATAAACTAACTTATCATTCTTACAACAAAGGCTATGTTAGGACGAATGTGTATTAGATATATCACTCTTACCACCAATCGCTTGAATTTTTCCCTATTAATCACATTATCCTTAGCAATGATTGAGTTTTAAGGTAGCCTCAATTGAAGTTTTGAATACCATACGTTCCTAATAGTGCGGTTTCTCCAAGAAGGATATACTTCCTCTAATTCACAAATATTCCTTCTTTTGATCTTGCAAATATCATTTCAATAAATATTTCAATGCTTCCAACTTTTTAATTTCAAACTCCTCTACTAGTTTCCTTTTCAACCTCACAAGTGCTTCATGGTTTCACATAGACAATTAGAATTGCAAATTTTCTCATCTTAGAATGCTTATATAGAGTATGATTTGCTTGACTTTGGCGAAAGCCATAGCTTTTTATTGCGTTCCCAAACCTTCTAAATCATACCCATGGAGATTGTTTTGGGCCATATAAAGATTTCTTGAGCCTACACACTCTATTTTGGCCAATAACTTTTTTAAAATGTGGTGGATGAATAAACACTCTTCTTTCGAATCGCCATTCATTAATGCTTTCTTCACATCGAGTTGATGTAATATCCAATTGAAATTAACTACAAGAGATTGTAAAACTCGAATAGAGTTAATTTTAGCTATTGAGGTAAATGTCCCTTGCTAATTAGTGTCATAGGTTTGAGTAAACCTCTTAGCAACAAGTCTCATTTGTATCTTTTGGCACTTCCATCACCTTGCACTTTTCCATAAACACCAATTGACATCCAATTGTTCTTTGGTCTTCGGGTAATTCTGTAACTTCCCATGTGCCATTTTTCACGAGAGCACGAATCTCTTCCATTACTGCTGATTTCTATTTTGGGTCATCAAGTGTTTCCTGAATGTTTTTGGAAATAAATAGATTAGAGATTTTTTATGTAAATGCCCTATGATCCTAAGATTGTTTATCACATGATAGATATTTTGCAGTAGGATGGCTAGTACAAGACTAGGTACCTTTTCAAAGTGCTATGAGAATGTCAAGATCACATTAAGAATCAAGAACAGGAACAATTTTGGATAGTAGAGGGGTGTACCTTGCATGTTTACAAGCTCATCATTGTGTCCTGGGAACAATTGGCTCTCTATCATTTTAATAATTCTTCCTCTTTGTGTAAACTCTAAATTCAGGTTCCTGCCCTTTAGGATCATCTACTAGTATTTCTCCTTCTGTCAAATTTTCAACATTTTTTGGCTCTATAATATTAGGAACAACTAGTTTTAGAATATTTTCAGGGGAATCTACAATTTTAGGCAAGGGAGTGGGATTAACCTTCCAAAATTTTCTTCACTTTGTTTCTCCACCTAAAGAAAATTTACCTCAAAAACGGTTGATGTTCAAGGAAGTAGATATCCATAGTGACAAAGATTTTTCAAGTCCTAGGATTAAAACATTTGTATCTTAATTTGTTTGGGGCATAGCCTAGAAAGACACATTTTTCTGCCTGTGATTTAGTTTAGACCACCCCCTAGTTGGTAAATGGACATAAGCAGTGCACTTTAAAAGCTCTTAGTGGTAAATCTAAATAGATCCAGGTTTTAGGAAAAAAATTTTTAAAGCACACTAGGGGTGTGCCATGATTAAGAATTGGAATAAGCATATTTATCAAATGGGGTGCTATTAAAACAGATTCAACCTAGTGAAATTTGGGAACATTTTTAGAAAACATAATGGCATGAGAATTATAGCTAATGTTGGCAAATGTTTGTTCTTCCTTTCAGGAATCCTATTTTGTTAAGGAGTTTCGACATAAGCAGATTGATGTTGAATACCCTTGTGTTTCAAAAAATTGCCAGGAATCTCATTAGAATATCCAGTGCCATTATCAACGTGGAGAATGCCAATTTATTGTTGAAATTGGTTTTCAATCATTGCATAAAAATTTAAATAAGGTTTCAGCTTCGAATTTTCCACTCATCAATTAAACCCAACATAGACAGGTATGATCATCAATATTTTCCAAAACCGTGCTAATCTGCTAAGGATCCAAACATGACTGTGATTAGATAAAATGGTTTGGAAGGTTTATAATGTTGTGAGGGATAAAAGGACATGACTTTTTGACAAAATGCAACTTTCACAGTGAAATTTTGAACAGTCCAATCTTCAAAATAACATAGGAAAAAGTCTTTTCAAATACCAAAAAAATTAGCATGTTCTAACTTATAGTGTCAGAGCATAACCATGAGAGAAAGAGAACTGATACTACTCAAGCCTTGAGATTTTTTATTCTTGGAATCTTCATCATCAAAATAGTAGAGATCATCTATCTCGCAGAAACTAATCAAGCTCCGTTTGATCTCCCAATAGCGGAAATTGAATCAGTTGCAAGCTATAATGTAGAATACGCACAAGATGCGATCCTTAATATTGGTCCTGAAATACCCAATGAAAGTCAAAGAAAGTAACCCAGCAGCTAGAATGTTTAGACAATTTTCTAACAGAAAGTAACTGATTTCTCCTTCTCAACACATACTCATGTACGTTCATGTTACTCTTGTACTAAATTCTTGATGCCATTGATGTTATTGTCCACAGTATTGATCTGTCGTCTTTGTTATGAGTACTATGCTTATGTGGTTTGTTTGCCTCTATAAATTGTTTTGAATAGTGGTCCTGAAACACACAATGAAAGTCAAAGAAAGTAACCTAGCAGTTAGAAAGTTTAGACAATTTTCTAACAGAAAGTAACTGATTTCTCCTTCTCAACACATATTCATGTATGTTCGTGTTACTCTTGTACTAAATTCTTGATGCCATTGATGTTATTGTCCATGGTATTAATCTGTCGTCTTTGTTATGAGTACTATGAAATGATTTATGTGGTTTGTTTGCCTATATAAGTTGTTTTTAGATGATTATTAGAAAGTTTGATGATCAAAGAGATGTAATTAAGTACTTAGGAAGAGGCCTATATAGCAACGTAGTTGAATTAATCATGTTTTCTGAATGCTTTGTGTTTATGGTCAAGCTAGACGGAAATGACAAATCGAGTTAATCCAGAGGAGAACAAGAAGAAAAAGATTGAAAATTCTTTCCTAAGTAGCATCCTTTTAACATGTGATATCCATTTCCTGCTTGGGAGCCAAGCTTCTTGCCTTTTTTTTTTCTAAATTTCTAGTTTAGCATCCTATTTGTTCATATAAAATCTTTTTAATTCAACTTGCTGATTGTGGTTTGGTTTTCTTCTGCTTTTGGTCTTGCTTCTTGGACTTTGTTGGCATATTGTTCATTTCTGCATCATGATGCAATCCCACATCGCGTGTCACATGTTCTTCAACTTTTAGGAAAAGGGAAAGTGTGGGGTCATCATAGAACTATGTTACATGGACTTGGCAGTTGAAACCACATTACTCGTGTCGACAGGACATGACATGGGTGTGGTTACGAAATTCGAGTCAAACTCGATCAACTTTAGATGGGTATGTTGACTGGTTACTGAAGATGTAATTATTAGCCCACCCATGGTTATGAGGGAGGAGAGAGAAGACAGAGTTGATGAGGAAGAAGAAAAGAAACAGAAATCAGGGTTGCTTGGTTCATGAGAATTGGAATCGAAAATCGGAATGAATCCCTTATAGGTTGCCTAGTTGAAGGGAATCGAAATCATTTCTAAAAGTTTTAGAATCCCCCATTCCTGACTAAATCTGAGGGAATCGGAATCATTTCTAAAAATTTTACAACTTTGACTTCTTTTTTTTTCCTCAATTGTTTTGTTGTGATAAACTATTAGGAAACATCATAATTTGTTTGTTAATCAACAAAACTAGATGATTTAGGATCATAAAGTCTTCAAAAGTGAATGATTCCTATTCTGATTCCGACATCCAACCAAGCAAAGAGATTGGAATGAAAAACTTCATTCCAATTCCAAAGTGTATGATTTCGATTCCAATTCCAATTCGATTTCTCTCTACAAACCAAGCGCTCCCTGCCTCTGGCCTGGCAAGATGGATAATATGGGATTAGGAAGAGAGGCAAGAAAATGGGAGAATGGAGAACATATGATTTCGATTCCAATTCCAATTCGATTTCTCTCTACAAACCAAGCGCTCCCTGCCTCTGGCCTGGCAAGATGGATGATATGGGATTAGGAAGAGAGACAAGAAAATGGGAGAATGGAGAACATAGTATTAGGAAGAGCGACAAGAAGATGGGAGAATGCAGAGCATAGTATTAGGAAGAGTGACACCATTGAGTTGCGACAAGACAGGAGGAAGAGCAAGAGCGGTGGCGACATGAGAATGAGGATGAGAAAGAAGAAGAGAGAAGAAGATGATGACTAGGCACTAGCTTTTTGTTCCATCTTACTGGGCTGATTGGCCCTTTTCTTGCTTAGGTCTATTTCTGTTTTCTGCTAGTGGTTTGCTCTTGAGGCTTTTTGATAGATGGGCTCAAAAGTTTTTATGGGTTGTTTTCAATTGGATGAAATATTTTTTAGAGTTGAGGAATAACCTATAGCCCAAGATCAATATTTGCAGCCCAATCGAATTGATTTAATTTGAAAAGATGTGAATAAACTTCAAGTCTTGAACTGGCTTTGTTTAATCTTAGCCTAAATTGAATACTAACGTGTGAACTCATTTTCTAGCGTAACTTTTTTTTTTTCCTTTTGGAAAGATAAGAATAACTTTGACCAAAGAACACCAACCCCTACCCCCTCCTTTGCCTTCTCTGTTGCTAACCTTTTCTAATCCAAATAGCATCCATCGTGGCCACTGCCATATTCAACTCTTTTCAAATTAATTATCCTAAAAACTAAAAAATTTAAAATTTAAAAGCATAACTCCGTGCTCGTATTCGACTCTTTGGTGGTGTCATCGTATCTTAATTTTAGAAAATATTTTAGAAAATTGACGAGTCAGACACTAGGACACGTATTCGTACCTGACTAGTCCATGTAACATAGTTACAAAAATTTAGTAAAAATGAAAAATGGAGGTGCAAATGAAGTTCATAGACTGAAGAAGTTCATCTTAATCATTAAAAAAAATGCTATGTGGTTATTATTACCACTTTCTTATCATTTGAACTATTCCTATCTCATGAAGTTTAGTGTGAAAAGGACAACATTTTAGGTAAATCTAATTGAGTAATCAGCAGCATGTTGAGAGTGCAAGCCCCTTAACGGGGATCTTGGGGAATTAGAATTAGACTTTTGAGAAGGCCAAGGAATTAGAATTTGCAAATGGCAATTAGATGGATCTTTATCTGCTGGTTTATTATCTGTCGTGCCATAAGTCAAGGCAGTGTTATCTACAAGAAAAGTGTAATACTGAATTTGATGAATTTCAGCTTTTGGGGGCTGATGTGGTTTAGTTGAATATCATGTACATGATATGCGGAATCTATGTTACATGAACTTTCATACAAGAGTCAAGTACGGGTATGTGTTCGAGTGTCTAACTCATTAATTTTCTAAAATTTGGATGCGGCGATACCGCCAAATAGTCAAATACAAGTACGGGGATATGGCTCTGAATTTTATATTTTTTAGTTTTTAAGATAATTAATTTGAAAGAAATCAAATATGCCCGTGGCTACGATGGATGCTATTTGGAGTAGCGGAGGTCGGCGGTGAAAGAGGCAGAGAATAAGGGTAGGGGCGGGTGTTCTTTGGTCAAGGTTATTCTTATCTTTCCATAAAGGGGAAAAAAAAAATTAAGCTAGAAAATGGGTTCACAATTAGTATTCAATTTAGGCAAAGCCATTTTAGGTGTTGGGCTGTAGATAACCTCTCAACTCTCAAATATATCTCATCCAATTGAAAACAACCCATCAAAATTTTTGAGCCCGTGTCAAAAAGCCTCAAAAGTGAACCACCAGCAGAAAACAAAAATAGGCCTAGGCAATAAAAGGGCTAATCGGCCCAGTAAGATGGAATAAAAGCAAGTGCCCTAGTTGTCTTCTCCTTCTCTCCTCTTCATCCTCATCCTCATCCTCATGTTGACACTATTCTTGGTCTTCCTCCCATCTTATCGCAACTCAACATTGTCTCTCCTTCTAATGCCTCCACCCTCCCATCTTCTTGTCTCTCTTCCTAATTCAATATTCTCCATCCTGCCAAGCCAGAGACCTAGATCTCTATCTTATTTCTTTTTCCTCATCATCTCTTTCTTCTCTCTCCTCCCTCATCACCATAGGTGGGTTGATAATTACATCTTCAGCAATCAGTCAATGTACCCATCTAAAGTTGACCGAGTCTGACTTGGATTTTGTACTTGCACCCGTGTCGTGTCCTGGGGACACGGGTGATGTGGCTTCAACTGTCGAGTCCGTGTAACTTGATGCTGAATATGGCTGTGTTTTCAATGGCTTTGGTACTCTTTTGTCAACAAATGGTGATCAATGCAGTTTACGCTGGGTGTTTTTGCCCATGATTTTAATTTTTGCTACATTCTACACTAGTTCTTGGGAACAAAGTTGTTATGCATTATGTGTTTCTATTTGTTTCCCTATTTATTGGGAGCTCTTTCTACTGTCTATTATTGCTTGGTATACTTATTCCTTTCAAAATTTTCAGCTTCTTATTCATACATATAGCAGTTAATCAAGGATCATTGTATTTTGGCATGGTGCCATACCATTCGAGGCTTCTACATACTTCACAATTTTTCCTGCTTTTTGCTGCAATATATCAAGTAAATAGAACCAAGTGTCGAAATATTTCATTATAGAGGATTGCTAATTGCTGCAGGAGTTCCACCTGGGAAGACAGCTGTTATGCAAATCTGTGGGGACAATAATTTATGTTATGTAATGCATGTCATTCATTCTGGAATTCCTCAAAATTTGAAAAGTCTTCTTGAAAATCCAAATTCAGTGAAGGTGAGTTATATCTTTCTATCAAAAAGTTTATACTTCTTTTAGTCAAAGAAAAACCTTTTCTTTTTCTGAATTTTAGTGTGCCTCTGATTAACATGCGCAGTCATTTGCATAGGTGGGCGTGTGCATTGCCAATGATGCTTTTAAAATTTTTCAAGATCATAATGTGTCAGTAAAAGCTTTGGAAGATTTGTCAGATCTAGCAAATCATAAGCTTGGTGGAGACCTGAAGAAGTGGAGTCTATCATCATTGACTGAAATGCTTATCTGCAAGCAGGTATCTTTGGGCTTTTCTTTATTAAAAAGAATATATGATTGGAAAGTTGAGAATCACTCATGAGTGGCTCTGACATTATGATGCTTTTTAAACTAATATATGATTTACATGTCTGCAAAAATAAGCTTCATCAGTTTTCTCATTCCAAATGAAAATTTCAGTTCAATTTTGAAGATGGGAGTGTATAATAAACCTTTTGTAACTTATGGAAAGCAAAATGTTTTGTGAGACTGCTGAGATGAACTCATTCCCCATAGAGAAAGCTGTCAATCCCCAATCAGGTCTCGATTATCCTGTTCTATTGCGGTCTTATTAGACTGAGTAAGGCTTTAATTCGTAGAGTTGGTTTTTATGTTGAAGCCATGCAACCAACCAAAGAAAAAGAAAGTGAAATGAAGTGTTATATAGTTTTCAGCCTTGTCCTTTGAATCAGCAGAAAGAACACCTATATGCCGCATGGTAGAGTCCTTTGTTTGCTTGTCAGTGGGAAAAATAAAGTTCATTAACAACCTTCATGCCTCGGTCTTGAAGTATAGTAACCAAGAATATTCCTGAAACTAGAGAATTATTTGAAGCTCCACCACTTAGCTCCATTGTATTTCTCTTACCTATTGTTGTTACATGTGAGCAACAGATGAAAATTTATTGTCTCCTCATTCTGTGAAATTTTTCATAGCAGCAATTTCCTTGTGGCATGTGCTATGTGTCATTGAAAATCAAAAAATTTATGTTGGTTGGGCTCTTCAGAAGCCCGCTTGCTGAAAAGATGAGGCTGGCAATGTGTGTAGTCTTATCAAACTCTATTCTTGTTTTTATGCTTCATACGCCATGTGGGAGAGAGTGCATCATAATTTAGGGATCTTTTCTTTTGCCTTCACAACTATTTTTTCTATGTACTTAAGCTTTTGATCCCACGTTAATATGAAATAGCTTCCTGAGATTTGTCCTTACATTGATGATTAAACCTGGACCATAAGTTGAACATTTGAGTTCTCTCTCTTACTTCATGTACAGATTATGGATGGCTAGAATTTTTATCATTGATTATTGTTTTCCAGTTCAAGAAAATCATTTCATCCTCCCATATATTGTCTGGGATGACATTATTGTAGCATCACTGAATAACTCCTACTTTCTATGCAATGACAAATACCCAGATTTTAAGGATGTCAGCGGACTTCGTTAATATGCTTTCTATACTTGATTTTTGCTCACATTTAATAGAGCAAGTTCCATTCTCCTTTATTTTTTGTAATAAATTAATTGGCCCTTTTCTATGAGCTTCTTATATTTAAAGGTTCTGTCTGCAGCAAAATTTAGTTGAGAATTCCATTGTCATTATTATCTGATTGAAAAATTTTGAATGCTCATTTAGTATGTCTATGTATCACTGAGCTATGCTCAGCTTCATTGTCTCTAGAGACAAATTATTTCTTGATGCATGTAAATTTGTGGGTCTGCACCTCCCCTTATCTGGTTTGGAAATGGTTCTGCTGGAGGTAATCATAGTGGGAACTAATTATATTACAAAATACTGTTTATAAAAGACGAAACTGATGAAAGTGAAGGTAATTGACTGATTGTTTCATCTAGAATATGAAATGCCTGTTTGAGGAAGTTTAGTTTGGTAACAACCTCACGTGGAAGATTAATTGAACTAATCATTGCATCATGAATGTCCATAATCAAACATGACATTGGAATGTGCTCTGTCATTTAAAGAAGGCCAACATTCTTGCTGTGAAACCTAATTGAAGCTCCTGGATTATTGCATAGCTGCCTAAACCCAAGAAGATAAGGCTGGGAAATTGGGAGAAGGATGTTCTATCAAGGGAACAACTGCAATATGCTGCCACGGATGCTTTTGTTTCTTGGTATCTATATGAGGTAAATGATCACAGTGTGTTTGTTTGTTTTTATGTTATGGTTTTTCTTCAGTTTCATCTGTCATGTACGAAATATTTTCTGTACATATTTGCCCTCGCTCTCTAAACAAACAACGCACAGGTACTGCAAACTCTTCCAGAGGCAGAGAACAACAAAATTGAGGAATCAGTGGTTATTGCACCGTAGTGGTCTTGTATTTAATGAGCAATTATGTCTCTGGTGTCTTCTGGATCAGCATTGTCTTTGTTCCTTCCTAGAGGATAAGATTTAGATGAAACAGCCACTAAACAGCCTTCTAGATGCTACATTTTCATAAGGGTAAAGTGTAATCTGCAGGAAAAAATGTCCTAGAGTTGCTGTTGTATCTGAAAAGTGCTTACTTGATGGCAATCATAATTGAGGCTCCTATTCCACAAGTAATTTGACTTGTACGATCAATACCAGTTATTCGATGCCGAGTTGCCGTGTTATCAGTTCCTAAATTGGTTCCCTGCTGCCAAACTCTCCTTCGCCTTGAAACAACTCATTCTTTGAAATGCTGGCCATCGTTCTGTTGTAAAGATCAAGGATCTCTCCTAAGAACTTTTTCCTCTTGAATTGAGATTATGCAATCTGACAGAAAAGTGGTTGTTTAAATAAGGTCTGTATTTTCTTGTCTGATTTTACATCGTGTATGGCACATTCTTCTTTCTGCTAGACACTTATTTTAAGATTATTAAGTTCATTCGTTCTTTTATTAGATGGTTCTCAATATATGAAAAGAATCAAGTAGTTAAAGAATCCTGGTTTTTGTCTGTTAATTTTTTGGCCTGTATTGTGTGGAATCCATCAAGTTTTGTCTTTAAGCCGACAGTTACTTGATTACTAGTGGAATCTTACGCTACGCAGGTAGTGCACTATTGTACATTTGTACCCTGTCCCAATTCCAGATGTAGCTTCCCTTGAAAATATATGAACAAATTTTAGCTCAAAACCGTATTCCTATGAGTTTTATGGGCTCTGACATTAGCTAATTGTTACAGGCCGGTCACTGAATAGAGCAATCTTAGAGTTGTTTCCAGATGAATATCCATTATGATGCTAATCGAGTTGAGTCTGAATTTTGATCCCTCATTTGAATTGATAAAGAGATTCCCTGGTCTTTTGTGTCGACATAGTACATATACACATTAATAGTTGGTTTATTGTTTATTGCACTAACTGCATCATGATCTGCAACTTATTTGCATAATGCACTAGGTTTTGCTAGGTTTCATATAATGTGAGACAAATCATTGCTGACCAGAAGATGAATATCATACTTAATTATAACCCAGGTGTGTGAAAAAAAATTAGCTTATTATGACTGAAATGTGTGACATTTTTGTTTTAGTGGAAATAGGAAACTTGTCAAGAGAGAGAAGATTTTGGTTTGTCATCAGGAGATACCGTGTGCTGTTTCTGTTTTTTCAATTTGCCTTATACGAGGAATTTTCGCACCAGCAAAAATAGATTATAAAAGGAACCAACCAAGAAATCGTGGTATCATGTTTTCATCTTTTGGCTGCACAGAGAACTAACTAAGTCTTCACTAGAAAAACTCTGGAGAAAAAGTGTATATTTTGCTAACGTTTTTCAAGGGATTTCATCCAATACACCCTTTTCTCTGTTTAGACGACTGATTGCACTGATACTTTTTGTTGATACAGATCAGTGAAGTTGTTAATACTATTCCTCATAAATTAGAGGGGAAAGAAAAAAGTTGCTTGGTATTGAAGCTAATCGAGGTTTATGATAGACATTACAGGAGTAAATATGCCGAAAGTAAACAACTCTGAAAATGATACCATTAATTAAAGCTAGAGCTGTTATTCGAACCGAGCTGTTCGCGAATACAGCTCGGTTCGGTTCGTAAAAGCTCGAGTTCGACTTGTTCATATAGCTAAATGAGCCGAGCTCGAACAAGAAATTGAGCTCGTTTATTAAACGAGCGAACACGAGCCTTGTTCGTGAACACTCGTTTATGTTCGCGAACAAAGGGCAATAATGTCTTTTCACTCCTATTCTTCATATTTTAATTGATTAAACGAGCTCGTTTGTGTTTGCGAACGCTCTTTTCACTTCTTGTGTTAAACGAGCCGAGCTTATACGAGCTCGTTCGAGCTCGGTTTGTTGATGTTAAACGAACCGAGCTTGTTCGAGCTCGGCTCTTTAGTGTTAATCGAGCCGAGTTCGAGCTCGAGCTTCTTATTTTTTTAACGAGCCGAGCTCGAACATAAAATTTAGCTCATTTAATAAACGAGCCGAGTCGAGCTTGTTCGTTTATTAAACGAGCTCGAGTTCGAGCACCAAATACTCGGCTTGGCTCGGCTCGAATAACACCTCTAATTAAAGCACACTCAATATCTTGTGCAGAATACTAGTTTTTACAAAAATCTAATTTACATTTTAAAAATAAATATATAAATTTTGAAAAATAAAAATATGATAATAAGTAGTTATTGTTAGTTTCATATAATTATGGATAGTTACTAATGTGTTTGAATCTTTCCTATTTAATTTCAAAAAATAAAATTAAAATGTATTTGTTTAGAACAACTACTTTGTTTTACTAAAATTTCTAGATATCAAAATTTTTTTTCAATTTGCAATGACTTTCTGAACAATTAATAAATTCAACTATATTAAATGTATCACACCACAAAAAAAGTGGCAAAGTATGGTGCATTAAGAATATTTCTATGACAGATAAAGTATAGGTCCCACTTTTGACTTTAATCAAAACAAATTCATATGCAAGTATGATGACTTGATGATCATCAAAATCTCTCAGCCCATAAGATATTTTTTTCAATATTCTAAGCCCTGACATTATGGTTCCTCAGACCTCTTGTGCTCTTTAACTGTACCGCATGTGGAGTTGCATGCCTCAGTCGAAGTGATCAAAAGCACCTTTATGGTTTTGTTTGGCCTTAAATCGTAAATGATTAATGACTTTTATGTGAAGGAATGTGCATGTGCGTGGGCCTTGGCCAATGTGGCCATGCATGATGGATGAATTCTTAGTCAATGCGCCCCTCAAATGTTGTGGGTTATTACAATCTTCATGGGAAGAATATGGAAGGAGAATAGGATTACATTTGGAAATGGACAGCAAAAATTGAATTGAATTTGACTCTTGAATCAAAGTGATTATGATTTATCTGTCGTTCTTGTGGGTTTGAGTCATGGCTATTGCTAGGGAATTTCATTCTTGTCTACCTATCTTTTTGTAGGACATGCAAAAAGATGGCAGTAAGGACAAAAAAATAAAATCTATTAACAAATCTTTGCCTTGCATGACTAGCGTCACTTTACAACACTTACTATTAGTTAAAATTAGCCCATGAGCAGCTTGTAGCTTAAACTTATCAAAATGCTCAGTATGATAAGCCAATCGTTCAACCATCTTGCTATCAATAAAATTATTAGTACCATCAGTATTAATTAAAACAATAACAAATTAAACAACCTAAGGGGTTTGGTTAATTTTTTTGCCATTCTAATCAAGAAAGGAGAAAGGAAAATTACAATTAATAGCCATAATTAAAAGAGGGAACGTTCAAATTGAACTTGCTATTGTATGAGAAATGTGAAGAGGTGTAGAAAATCAACGGGAAGACTTTTAGGATATTAAAATAAGTATTTAGGTGTATTTATATGATCAAAATTTTGACCAAATGAAGAATGAAACATGCATAGGAACTTTGGAGAAAAATTACTTATAGAAGAAAAGGTATTCCAGTTACTATAGGGAAGGCGTACAAAAAATACCCTTAGATCTAATAATGTTACTTCCATGCATTTACGTTTATATATTGTATTGAAATGCATTTGCATATATATTCTCCTAAAAGCCATGGGTGCTGCATCAATTTCTTTTCCCAACAGAACAGATTCACTATTATTTGTATTTTTTCCCTTACTTTTTAGTTGTTAAATTTTAAAACGACAACAGGGAAACAATATAAATGTCGACAATAAAGAGACCTTATGATGGGATCATGTTCCTAGCTAGAATTGTTGAGGTGTCCACTGCTTTGGTCTTCAATACGTACACTTTGAAATCTGCATATTCTTAGTTTCATCAAATAATTACACTAATAAAACAAATGTCCCCAACCGTAGAGTCCTAAATGATGAGAATCTTAAATGTTGAGAGCTAGATTTCAAAGAGGAGCATTAATCAGCATCTTTTAAATAGGAAGGATATTTCCTCCAAAAAAAAAAAGGAAGGACACTTGTTGATTTTTCTCTTTCATCCTTCATTATTCAGGTTTAGCAAAGTGGCAGCAGGGTGCACATTGGAGGACAAATAATATCCTTTCATGTAGGGTAACCCATCAACCAATTCAGTAAATTGGAATCAAAGTCAAAAGTGTGGCTCCACGATCCATCTTTTGCTGCTGAATACTGAAACCCCAGAACAACCATGCCCTAAACCTGTGGGCATACTGTACCTTCTATGCCAACGGGAAAAATACTTCACCTACCGCACCAATTCTTTTACTCCAGTTATCCTAATCCAATGCATATACATATAATCCATACAACTAAGATTTGTTATAAGTTACACATTAATTGCATGTGTAAATGGACAATATCTCTATGGAAATATCAAAACTGTTTGACCTGATTTTATACATTTCTTGCCCTTACTTTCTGCAATTCTCTTCCCAAATGGCCAAACTTGTACGCCCCGCAAAGCCAATCAAACAATGGTAGAAAGAAGTAGAGGACATAATCAGCTTGTTCATTTGGTATCTCTTGTTTAAAATTTGTTCAGTTATTTTTTAAACTAAAATTTCTTTGGGATATTCTTTCTTTTAAATCATCTTTGAATTCATTCCAAGTCGTGGAGAGCTGGTTTGGAAAACTATACCTAATTAAGATGGTTTTGGAATTTAGCTTTTACATTTCAAAGTCCTTGTAAGTTACAACAACATTAGGCTTCACCATGTATAATTCTATTCTTCAAAAATTCCTTCTTTTGAAAAAAATTCAAAAAACTCAAACCAACGAGATAAAATTTTTAGTATCCCTATTTCTCCATCCCTCTACTTCCTTTCCCTCAGAAAAGCTCAAATTTAACATTTATTCTACAATTTCAAACGCCAATGGCACCTTTTTATGGGGGCCTGGGTCCCCACAGGATGCTTCAACATTGCATATGATAGGGTTACTGTCCACCCAACCTTGCCGACCAGGTGGACATAAATGAAATGAAGTCCAGCCGAAAATTGAGTTACATCGAGTTCATTGATTTTTAAACGGCCTTGAATGTGAAATCTAAATGCGACTAAATTATTATCGTAGTCTGGCTAATTTGGCAGGGAAAAATGACTTGATCGAGTACAGCTTGATGTTATATTATATTTAATTGTTGAGTCTTAAATCATCTAATAAGCAAAGTTCAAATAACACCTATAAACTTTTACCATGTTTTCAGTTCAAATTGAGTTAGGCAAATTTAATTCTCTAAAATTTGAACATTCTTGTTGCCGACTAAACCATGTTACCGAAAGAAAAGGAAAAATTCAAGAAAGAATTAAAAAGAATGTAAGAAACCACAAATATTTTAATAGTGCCATTTGTTAACTGCGAAAAGGAAAATCCAATTACATATCGAATAAAGGGTGATCTGCTTGAATCCACATTTGTCTTCGTGGCAGACAACCAAGAGCCCACAGACCAAACTCAGATAATTTAATTCCCAAATGCCCAGTTAGTTCACGACTTCGACCATTATCTACGAAGTCTGAAATTCACTGCATTCATAAACATAGTGCTGGAAGATTCACATACACTGAACTGCATTCATAATGTATTGGTAAAAGGTACAAAAACTGAAAGTGATTCACATACACTGAACTGCATTCATAATTTATTGGTAAAAGGTACAAAAACTGAAAGTGCTAGAATGAAGCCAGTACCTGTCATGATAGTGTTTTATTTTTATTTTTTATTTTTTTGTTGTGGAGGGGGGGGGGGGGGCGGTGGGGTGTTTGGTTTTTGGGTTTCACTAACTTGATGATCATAGCCTTAAAAAAGAGCATGATGATTATGATGATCATAATCTGAATGCTTGTGAGTTTGTAAAGTAGCTTCATACGAGAAAGAATAAAAAGAAAATTGGAAAGAAAAGGACCATATATAACATAAAAAAGAGTATATGATAAAACAGCATGCCGTCATTTTCTTTGGCTAGAGAAGTGATAACCAAGATGCAATTGTTTTTTTGGCCTTTGGTGTATAATAAGCAAAGCTACATCCTATGTGCCTGCACAGGCGTACTTTTTTTTCTTTTTAATTTTCTCCACCCTTAGATACCACTATTCCTAATTGTCTCCTTTTTAGAGTATTACTCCCTCTGTTTCACTTTGTTAGGCTTGTTTTTTTTTTCATCCGTCTCAAATTATAGTCTACTTTCTAATTAAAAAATATAACTAACTTTTAACTCCTCTAAAATGTCCTATTTAATTACTTTGTTACAAGTGAGATAACTACCATATTAATATAGTACCATTTTCAAAGTGTATACCCAACTATATATTCACATATCAAAGCCCATAAATTACTCCATTCAAATATATTGCTTAGACTAATGCAATTACTTTGACTTATGTTGCAATTTTCTATTTTGTATTTGATGTAAATGTTTAATGATGAATATTAGGATATTTTAGGAACATCATAAATTAAATTTATTCTTTCAATAAAGTTAATTAATCTTTCTTAGACCATGTGAAAAAACAGTAAGCTTAACAAATGGGACAGGAGTATCATTTTGAGTTGGTTGGTTTTATAGATTTAGGCTGGCATAAATTTGCTTGGATTCTTTAGCCATGGAGTCGTCCAATGAGGTAGTTATTAATATTGATGAATAGCACAAAATTCCGTCTTCAAATGCAAATCTAATGAAGATATATAAGAACCATTATAACTAGACCTTCATTTCTGTTAACTTGAACCCTAAACGAAGATTTCAATTTTTTTTAAAGTGAAATAATTGAATATTGAACAATTTTTAAAACTTTTGCAATAACCTCCTAAAAAACACCTCAAAAACAACTATATGAGCGAACCCTTTTCATAGGGAGCATTGTTTGAAGTTTAGGATACAGGGTTTCCTCTCGTTTCAAAATTACGAAAGACAACTGACGTTTTCATCGCCTTACCATGGTTTTTATTTATCAGAATCTGTAAGGGAACTTGAATTTAAACTTTTCTTAGAGAATCTGTGAATGAATTTAACTGAGCCAACTCTCATTGGCTCAGCACAAGCATTAATTGAGCAACTAAGTAATTTTTGGATTGTTAATTGATGTATACAAATTGTATCACTAATCACTTGAACATGATTTTGGACGTAATATTTTGTTACAAATCAAATTCTTTTACTCTTTGTTTTTTTTAAGGTACGTGAACACACGCGTGTGTACATACATACATACATATATATATACATACATACATATATATATATATATATATATGTATGTATGTATATGTTTATATGTAAGTATGTATGTATATGCATGTGCACACGCTTGGATAAATGAGTCGGCAATACTACATCCTTCATCACTACGCAAAACTCGAAAGACCACGAAAGACCACCAATACTTAAGAAAAGAGTACATGATGAACTTGATATTAATTAAGCAGTTAGGTTAACTAGACTGATCAATATGTTCTTCAGTTTTAAAGAGGTGACATGAAAGATCTCTTATTGCAAAACACAAGAAAGGAAACTGGTCCATTCAAGAAGCTACATGACAGCAACACTGAATTTATTGCAAACCCATTTTTCACATTTGCCTGCTTGTTGGATGATAAGTGCAACATGGTTCTTTTAATCTAATGGTTGGACCACAAATGTTAGTAAAAAATTTTTGTTGTTTTGTTATTGTCGGAAGAAAAGAAAGAAGGAAGGGAGAGAGAAAAATCCACCCGGGGGGGGGGGGGGGGGGGTTCCGCTTGTAAAAGAATTTCGTGTATACAAAGAATATGTTTTTCTTGTTCTTTTTTAATTCACGTGTTACAGTGATTAAGTTCAATGTAGTTGCTGTTTTATGTTTGGGATAGGGATGGGGAAAAAAAGAAGCCATCATTTTCGGTTATCTTATACAAGTATGTGTGTATTAGTTAATCTTCCTTCCTCGAGTTTTTTTTCCCCCTTAATAATTACAAAACCTTCTAACTTATGAAAAAAAAAATGTTAGATTGAAGGTTTTTTTTTCTTATCTAAGTTAAATTGATGTTTCCAAGTTGAAACATTCTTCTGGAATACTCCCTCCATCCCATTTTGATAGGCTTACAGGTTTTTTCACACAGTTTAAGAAAAATTAGTTAACATTTATTAAAAGAATGAATTAATCTATGATGTTTCCAAAATACCCTTATATTTATCATTAAACATTTACATTAAATGCAAATAGAAAATTGCACCATAAGTCAAATTAATTCCATTTGATATCTGAATGCACGGTTTGCTGTACACTCTCACTTATAACAAAGTAATTAAATATGGGCATTTTAGAGAAGTTGAAAATTAATTACATTCTTTAATTGGAAAGTGGATTATAATTTGGGACGGATAAAAAAGAAAACAAGCATATCAAAATGGGATAGAGGGAGTATTTTTTTTTAAATTGAGACAAAATGTCCTCAAAACCTAGAGACTAGAAGCGACTGGAAATAAGAGACATTTAATTTTGTAAATCACCGTGATTTGAATGAAAACAACTGTCGAGATGGTTAATTAACACCAAAAAATACCTATGAAGTTGAAGCCAATTGATTAATGTACCTTGGGCAGAGAAATGAAGCACTATCTTAAATTAAGCTGACACCTAGCTTTCAAAAGTCCTAGTCTCAGTGTCACTCCAATTAAAAGCAACGTCAAAAGTTCAATTTCCACTTAAATTATGCGAAAGGTTCCCTTATTAAAGGAAAATAATACCACTAATATGCATATACAACCAAAGGAAGGTAAAAACACATTAATACCAACTTGACTAATCCAAAATTCTGATTTGAGATTGTCGGTCAATTTGGGATAATGTACAATGAAAATTTGACTAATCTCCAAAATAGTAGCAAGTTTTATTAATTTGTAAAAAGCCAGATTCGATAATAAAAAAGGACATTTTGGTCACAGTTCTACATGCAATTTGTGACGTATCTTTCACTTGCCCATGAAATTTCGCAATTTCAAAGCATGGACGAGTCAGATCAGAGATGTGATTATAATTATATAGTGCATGCAGCGACTTCCAAAGGAAAATTGCAAGTGACAAAACGAACTTTTTCTAAACTCTTTGAACTAAGCTCTGCAGCTTCAGTAAATACCCTTACAACCCGAATAAGTTTACTATTGGTCTAAAATGCATAAAAATATGCACCAAGAAGCTAAAATTAAAACAAAAATAATTGTACCTTAAAATCCTATGTATTTTGTCGGTCACAAAAGGTCAAAAAGAGACAGTCAAAGAATAATGAGCAAAAAAATACAACTGTTTTTTTTAAGATTCCATCAATTATGGAGGATACCTCTTTGACCATGTAGATAACAATCAAGACATACAAATCAACCCCATGTGAAATTTCCTTTATTTTCTCCTTTTAATCCAAAATTTCTTCTCTGTAACTATCACAGACAATTTGCACTGCTTTTTCTCGTTTATGTCTCTTTTCAACTTGATAAGCTAGCTGTGGTGAGCAGACTTGAGCTGGTTGGTTAGACGAGTAAGATTTAGTGGCTGACGTCACCTACAACGCAAAAGATGTCAGAAATACATGGAGTTTTGTTCTTCAATGTACCTCTGATGTTTAACTCAGCAAAGATAGGAGTGTAGCTAGAGAGATTAGAAGGCTTTTAATTGTAATAGTGAGTGTACCTTTGAGAAGTGAAATGAGGGATTTTTATACTTGAGATGAAGGGAGATAGGCATGACAATACAATAGCTGCACGCTGACAGTCTAGTTTGATGTAGCTTGGCTACATCAAATGTAGGCTTATTTGTGTCAGAAGATACTTGTCATATCAATCACATCTGATCCATCTAAAATTCACTGCTTGACAGCTATCTCAGAAACTCAGTGGCATCAAGCTTGGATTCGAGTTATCTACATCTTCTCAAGCTGACATGGAGATCAAGGTGCCAAGGAGGTCAAGTCGATTCTGGCCTCCACACTAGCCTAATAATGCATGCTATCCAGTCTGTTAATTAGTTCTCTGTGTGTGTGTCTATATATTTATGTATATATGGATGGCTGATTATTTAAAAGAAAAGGCAATGTTAAAACCTAGTGCTAAATTTTACTCATGCCGAGAGGGCTAAATTCACAAACTTATTTAAATTTGACAATATGAATACAACTTAAGTGTAACTTTACTAATTCCTTGGGATAATGTGTTTAAAAATTTTGTAGTCTTCTATTTCATTGTGTGTGTTATAACAGCCGAAACAAATCTACTCGCATTAACAACTAAATATGACTACATTACAACTTAAGTACTAGTAAATTTTTAACATGAGAACCTTTTCAATGAGGACCTATAACCAATTCTTTTACCAGTTAATGTATTTTACTTGGCTGTTACACGGTTTTTGAAAAGAAAACTGTTCCCACTAGGACACGTAAACCTCACATGGTTTTGAGATTTTCTAGTTTCTTTCTTACACACGGAAATATAGCTGGCATTTTTTTTACACAAATGCATGGACCAATTTATAATAATTTAAAACCCACGGGTGATTCAATTTCCTCCTACAGATTCCCCATCCTCTTTCCATGTGTAGGCGAGTGATGCAATTAAAATACACAAGAAAGGAAGTGGCAGCCAGCCGACACCAACCTCTCTTTTCCCTTCCTCAACCCAACCCCTAACCAAGAACTCCGGGAAACTCCCTTTAAATTATCCCGCTGGATTCTTTACAATCTACTTCTTTGATGATCTCATTAGAAATCATATAAAGACAATTCCTATTTGATAGCTATTTGTGCAAGTATTTTACGATTAAGAAGCAGCTGTCTCTTGTACAGATCATGTATTAATCTACTATACCATCCTGAAAAGTATTAAATACATTACGTGCATTGTCACATGATATATTAGAGTCAATAATTTATCACTATGTGGCAATGACGAAACCATACTTTGTATTATCTAACGATGTGTAATTAACTCTAATATACCTTGTGACACGCCATGTGAGACGCGTAGTGCATGTAATACTTACTCAATCACCCCCTTCTCTCTTTATAATCAACCTATCTCCACACTCTTCGAGCTAGAGGGTCTCACGAAAAAAACAAGCAGACCCTCTTGTCTTGAAAAATAGAGCTCAAATCATATCAAACATTTTCCACTCTCCCCAAAAACCCAAAAAATTAAAAAAAATAATTTTGTCTTCAAGAAATTTTCTCATCCACTCGACTCCAATCCAATCCAATCCGATGCAGTACTACACAACAACAATGGCTTCTTCATCTCCACCAGAGTTAAGCAAAACAACAAAGCTAGATAGGTACAACAGCAACATCAGAAAACTTAACAGCACAAAACTCTTAGCTGCATCCTCAAAACTTCTCTTCAGATTAACTCTTCTCGCAGCTTTAATCCTTATTCTTTTTTTAACCTTAAACAACCCTCTACCGTCAGAAAATCCACATCATATCCACACTACCCATAATAACTTCCTCTCCTCCGCCTTCTACGGCGGCGGCGCAGCCTGGGAAAAGCGTGTCCGTCACTCGTCCACGCCCCGCCGCCCCCACGGACTATCTGTTTTAGTCACTGGGGCGGCAGGGTTTGTGGGCACACACTGCTCATTAGCATTGAAAAAAAGAGGTGATGGGGTCGTAGGCTTTGACAACTTCAACTCCTACTACGACCCTTCTTTAAAACGTGCAAGACAAAATTTACTCACCAAGCATCAAATATTCATCGTCGAAGGCGATTTAAACGACGCCGAATTACTCACAAAGTTGTTTGACATTGTCCCTTTTAGCCATGTTCTACATTTAGCTGCTCAAGCCGGGGTACGTTACGCAATGCAGAACCCTTTATCCTACGTAAATTCGAATGTTGCCGGGTTCGTTAATTTATTAGAAGTTGCCAAGGATGCTGATCCACAGCCGGCAATTGTTTGGGCATCGTCCAGTTCGGTCTATGGGCTTAATACAAATGTACCGTTTTCCGAGGAGCATGGAACAGACCAACCAGCAAGTCTATATGCTGCTACGAAAAAAGCTGGGGAAGAAATTGCACATACTTATAATCATATTTATGGGCTGTCCTTAACTGGGCTAAGGTTCTTTACTGTTTATGGCCCTTGGGGTAGGCCTGATATGGCGTACTTTTTTTTCACTAAGGATATTTTGCATGGTAAGGAAATTAATTTGTATGTCACACAAGATGATAAGGAGGTGGCGCGTGACTTCACGTACATCGACGACGTCGTGAAAGGGTGTTTAGGGGCACTCGACACGGCGGAGAAGAGTACCGGGAGTGGCGGGAAGAAGCGGGCACCGGCGCAATTGAGAGTGTACAATTTGGGTAACACTTTCCCGGTGTCGGTGGTGAAATTGGTGTCCATTTTGGAAGGGTTGCTAAATGTCAAGGCTAAAAAGCATGTAATTAAGATGCCACAAAACGGCGACGTTCCATTCACACACGCTAATGTTAGCTTGGCTTATAAGGACTTTGGATACAAGCCCACCACAGATTTGTCTACTGGATTGAGGAAGTTTGTCAAGTGGTATTTAAGATATTATAGTATCCAGTCAAAGGTTAAAAAGGAAACAGAAACAACCACTAAGCACAGTGATGATTCATAATTAGCACAATCTCAATCATCACCAAGGGTGGTCTTTTTCTCCTTTTTGTTAGTAGAATTCATCCCACTATCTTCTTCTCTCTATTTGTTTTTCCCTTGTTGATTTTGTATTTGGTTATGGTATAGGCATAGATTTAATATAGACAGCATCATAAAAACAGTGAAAATATGATAAGGAAAGAAAAGGACAACTAGATCTTGAATTTGTACCTGCTGTAATAACATGTTTTTGGGTGTTAGGTTAAAGGTTGTTTCTGTACAAAAAGAAGTGGTACAGATCAACTGGTGTCATCATCAAAAATTGTAATTTGCTGGAACAAGAATGATGACTTCCAGATTCTTCACAATTATTGTCTCTCTTTATTTGTTATTTTAAGCAGGTATTTGTCTTTTGTTCTTTTTTTGGGGGGATTATAGTGACCTTTGCCTTTTCTATACAAGTGGATGATCATATTCTTACTTTTATGGATGCCTTCTGCAATTGAACATGTTGAGAATGGAGAACTATTCGTGAAAGTAGTGTAAAAGTGGTGGTGTTTTCTTAAAGTACAATAAATGTTTGCAACAAGAAATGAGGATGAACATATATGTTTGATGTTGTATGGCTGTCTTAGAATATGAATAGATTAAAATAAATTTTAAAGTTTTAAGAATGTGTTGAAAAAAGTTACTCCTGAATAATTTATCAGATGTCAGAGATTTGAGTGTCTCTTCGTTTCCAAAAGTCTCTTCCTCCCTTCTAGAAAAAGATCGTTTTGAATATTCAAGTGAAAGAGACACTGATGCAAGTTCAGCTTTATGTCCACTGAAGGATTTTTATTTCTTTTTTTTTTCCCGGGACTAGTGGTGTGATTCGATGGTAATTCGATAAAATAAATTCGGTAATTTTGGTATTTTTGCTTAAAATTTTTTTAGCTAATTTCAATTTCAAATTCAAATTATCGAATTCGATTTCATAGTTCGAATTCAGTATCGAATTCAGTATTTACTAAATTACCAATTTAAATTGTTGGATTGAACAAAAATTTGGCTCAACAATTATACTCCAACATTGAAAAAATATATATTAACTCCAATAAGTATTATCTAATAAATAATTCACCAATTAATTGTCACTAATTAACAAATTGTCTTGATGAAAGATCAAAAAAGTGAAATTTATGATTACAAATTTTAAGTAGTTAATATACTACATAATATAAATTTTTAATATACATTAAATAGTTGCATTTGACAATTGATAATTTTGAAAATATTGTGTATTTATTCGTAAATATAAATATAAGCTATTTATTAATATGTATATAAATTTATATACACTTGTAAGTGTATTTTGTAATCACTATAATTTATTATTCATAAATTTGTATATAACCCTTTATAATTAAAGTTTAAAATAAGTTGAACTTATGCTCGTGTATATTTGATTGTATGAATTAAATCTCTTTAATTATAATTAAAAGGTTCTAGTTATATTAGATCTTTTAATTGTGAAGTTTATATTTACTTATTGATATTTAACTATATATATTGAATTTATATATCTAATCAAATATATAAGAATATATATAATTTTATTAAATTAAATTTGAAATCAGTAATACTGAATTCAAAATTCCTCTATCCAAATACCGATCTGAATTCAACTTTTTGAATTCGATATATAACGAATACCGACCCATTTACCGAATTACCAATTTCGAATTTCCAAAATCAATTCGAAATTGGTCAATAAATTGGTATTTTCTAATTATGCTCACCCCTATCGGAACGTTACAATTTGAGATGTTTGGCCATTTAAATCTAGCTCTTACTTGCTAGATCACTTCTCTCTCTCTCTCTCTCTCTCTCTCTCTCTCTCTCTCTCTCTCTCTCTCTCTCTCTCTCTCTCTCTCTCTCTCTCTCTCTCATCGTAACTATCAATATAAACATCAAACTGATAAGGGCTGGGCTGTAGTATCTTTAAAATTATTATAGTTTAGGATTTTTTATCTAATGAGCTATTTTCACTTTAGTTTGTCTAATTCAAAAGTCAGAGTCATCATGAATTGTTTAAAAATTGGAAGGTACGGAGGACAAAATGAATTTCTAAGAAAGCTTTTTCTTTTTCTTTATTTTTTGGTTTTGCCTTTAAAGAAAACGATAGTTCACTAAATTTAGCTTGCAAGCGCATCAAATTTCAATACAGTAAAAAAAAAAAAAAAACCTTACCATCTTACTATATAAAGGGAGAGCACGATCTTTAGTCTGTAGTGTCTCTTTCTTTCTTTTTTTTCGTTTTTTAGTTTTGTTAGAAAATTATAAATATGTTTAGGAATTACAAAGAACCATCCATTTATCCATTTCAATTTTCATAAAATCCTCTAAAAATTTATCCTCAAGGGAAACAAACTTGCATAGAAATAATTTTTACAAACAATTTGAAATTTTTATTAGTTAAATAAACATAAGGTATGTATTAATTACTAGTATATATAAAAGGAGATCATCACTTTATTTGTAGTGTCTCCCCTTTTTTATATTTTTTAAAATTTTAAAAAATATTAACCACATTGCTAACTATCTATAATTGTAACTAATCGTGAATAACTATTTATTAGCATGTTTTCTTTCTATAGAATTTTAGGCGATAAGAAAATAAAGAAATGGTGAATATAAGAATTCGATCTAATATATCTTGTGTCAGAATTGAGGAATTTTATGGCTTAGACATGAGTCTTCTCTTATTTTGGGTCTACTGTATAAGCATACCGAGCCCCATTCTTACTAAGAAACTAAGAGAAACCTTAGAAAATGCAAGAAGAGTATAATGAAGAAAAAAGATATTTTTGTTTGTAGATCCTTATTATATATTCTATTGAACTCCTACTCTATATTTGCTAGGGCTGTTCAAAAAAATCTGAAAATCTGAAAAACTGATCTACCCCGAACTGAAAAAAAAAAAGGATAATCGAACCGATTTTAGGTGGTGGGGCAGTTTGCGGGATGGGTTATATTTTAATTGGGTCGGTTCGCAGTTCACATTTTTGTGAACTGCCGAGTACCCGAACTGACTCGGAGTGGGGGTAGTTATGTAATTTCACATGTTACTTATATTATTTCACATGTTAGTTTGGGTGTTCATTTGGCTATTTGTTGAATATTTATGTTTTTACGTTGATTGAAATGAGAAGATAAAGTTTGAAAGACTAAGTGATTATTTTCTTGTTTATATAGTTTTTGGTTATTTGTTCAATATTTATGTTTTTAAGTCGATTGAAATGAAAAGATGGAATTTGAAAGACTAAGTGATTGTTTTCTTGTTTATTTAATTTTTATTTTTTTGAAGATTAAGGTTTTGGATGTAATTTAACTTTAAGATATCAATGTTTGTATTATTAGTGATTTAATAGTATTTTATAATTTTTCTTGTTTATTTTTTAAAAATATAGGTAAATTATTATAGACTGGGTCGGGTACATGGCCTATCCGAACCGGTTTTACGGGTAACCAGAAGGCCGGGTACCTGCTATATGTGGACCAGTTTGCAGTTCGGAATTTTGCCAAACTGCAAGGACTAGTTTGGTTCATATTTTTTGTCCATGGACTGGGTACCTAGCCCATGAACACGCCTAGTATCTGCTGCACAACTATTTATTTACCTGAGAGCTATAAATGTTTTTCATCATTTTTGTTTTGTTGTGACGTTCATGAATGGTTTAGACTATTACAAAGATTTTCATCTTTAGACTACTGAAGACGGGGTTATTTTAATGGTTTGTACAAGTCTTTCTATTTAACTTATTACTACTATTCTAGATATCTATGAAACGGTATTATTTGGAGTACAAGATCAAATTAGTATAACTAACAGCCAATATATTGGAGTCCATTTGTCAACAAAATTTTTTCTTTCATTGGAACTCGTTTTAATATTTGCAAATGCTCTAGCTCGTCAACAATAAATAAGAAATTGAAGTATGGAGTACTTGTTATATGCGATGCTACTTTTTTATAGTACCCGTTTTCGCTTCATAGAATTTTCTTCCCTAATTGGAACGTAATTCAGGTTTGATCATTATGGACTAGTAATAAGATCGATCCTAGTTGAGGATGAATGCTGGCAGCAAGCTTAACACATGCAAGTCCGATAGGAAGTGGTGTTTCTAGTGACGGATGAGTGAGTAACATGTAAAAACATGCCTCGATGTGAATTTGACACGACATAGAAAAAAGTGCACTTAATCATTATATTTATAATAAGAAGGAGTTCCATCATATTACCCATGATTTCAATTTCCACAAGACAAAAAAAAAATTCTTTTTTCAATATTCAAACTCAACTTATTAGTTAGTAAATAATTCTAACGATTGGATTTTTATATTTATTTGGGTAGAAAATAAGATATTGATCGATGTTGGAATGTATGCCCTAAAACAATTATTATTTTTAATACATTCCTTATTATGTTTTGTATTTTAATAACTTCTATTTTATCTATTAAATACTAGATTTAACTGATAAAGTCCTTAGAATATTTACTAATGTGATGGTAGTCACAAGATTTGATGACTATGAGATATCAATCACATTTATAGTAATATTCTTAAAGTTCCTAGTCATAGTATTAATGAGATAGGACATCATTAGTACTGAAAGACTAGTACACAGTTAGTCTCTACTTAATGTAAGTAGTGGTTGTTCTCATCAACCATGGTATAGAGATACCTAGGCTAATGTGTAGATGATTTGTAATGAACAAATTCATTGGAGTGATCCACTTAGAGATCCCATTAGGATATCTATCTAAGTGCCAATGGTTGTATCTCTTGTGAAAAATTATGTAAATGATCCTACAACTTGAGATCACCATGGTATCTTGAGTGTGAATCACTACATTTTGACTCTATTGCTTGTTACTCACCGAGAGTGACTTAAAGAATAGGGATTGGGTGTAGTGTGAAGCACGGAAAGATAATGAGTAATCAAGATAGGATTCACCACTTCCGATAGTAGGAGTTGATATCCGGATGGCCACTAGTGGGAAGTTAACCTTAAAAGTCGACTATATTAGATTAATTGAAGAATGTCTTCAAGTTAACCTAATCTAGGGTTAACTCCGGAAACTAGTAAATTTAATTAGTCATTAGGGAATTGGCACTCATTCCTTATTCCCTGACTAGTTGGATATCAGTGGTGAAAGGATAATAATTACATGGTAATTTTTCACAGAAAGGTTAAGTCAAAATTCCCTTGACTAATTTCGAATACTTGGGTGGTCATGATGTGTTGCTAGACACCGCTCATGATCTATAATTATGAATTAATTAATTATTGTAATTAATGATAAAATAAAGTTGTTTATTTTATTTAATTCTTTTGGGAATTATAAGTCATAATTATTACCAATGTTTTTGGAACCTATTGGATCACACGCATTAGAGATTTAATTCTGGATTAAAACTGTGTGTATCCAAGTAAAGACTTGGAAATAAAGTATTTGATACTTTCGGGGTTTAATTGCAAAGAAAAATAAATTCAGAGACTATCTGATACTTTCGGATTTAATTGCAAAGAAAAATAAATTTCAGGATTATCTGAGCAGATAGAAGAAAATTGTTATCTCCTATCTGTCAGATAACTAAAAGATAGAATTTGTTACTGATATGTCTTTCGTTTGATTTTGAATCAAACGATCAGATGACCTATCTCTCTATCATTTCTCTCTCTATCCTATCTCTGTATTTATATATACAACTAACTCCTACAATAAAGAGGCATCGATTAGTCATAAGATACAGAGAAAAAGTGTGTGTCAGTGTGTACGACATACAAAGAGAGAAAACAAACAAAGAAAAGTAAAGGAAAGACTAGCAACTTTCATTACTTTCACACACAGATCGTGGTGACGATCCAGGATTTTTCTCACGTGATTTCAATAGAGGCAGGACGTTTGGACTGCTCAAGGGATCATTCATATTCTCCTATCAATAAGAGAAACAGTCACACGGATTAAGGTAATCCAATTATTCCCTTTTTCTTGAATCATACGTAAAACCTAAGGTGATCCTTGGATGATTTTTGGAAAATTTTTTAAATTTTTCCGCTTGCATTGTTCCCAAAAATCCTAACAATTGAGTCAATCCACCAGCAGCACATCTTGCTTTTACTATTATATTGAGAGTTACTCCACGTGCTGCTTGATGTAACATGGTAGATTTACTTCTATCTTTTGTTGAATCTTTTGTATGATTCGGTAGATAATTAGATAAACCAATGATATTTATTTTCGTGTTTCAAAATATGGTTAAACAAGAAGTTACTCACGCATTCTGTAGTCTTAGAATGAGGGAGAAGGGTTAAAGATTTACCGGATATGAGATACATGCAGTCAGAGTAAAGGATTGTCAACAAGAGCATTACAAAATTACCACCTAGGAAAAAATGGCCCTACGCAGATAATGATGAAGTATAAGACAGAATTACATGAGATTCTTGTGCTCATACAAGATCACGAAATCATTGACCAATAGTTCTACTACTCCCCACAATGTTTCTTCCCACGATATTTCACAATTTTTTTCTACCAAGAACATTTTATAAAACTCTTTAACTTCAAATTTAGAGTATCCAACTTTCACGCAATTCATAGGGTTCAATAAGCAATAAGCAATTGATATCTGGTTTGTATATTCACAATGATACCATGAGTGCTTTAGGGTGCTCTCAAGATATGTTTTCAAATACTGTTATTTAATTACAATATGTTTTGCTCAGTGGTTATAAAATACCCACACTTTGATTACAATCCATTTTTGCTCAATGGTTGTAAAATACGCACTTTAACTAACAGTGGCAATAAGTCCCAAGATCCAATAGGTTACCATGCCCAATTTAATTTGGGTGGATGGGCATGAAAGATATAGATTGGGCCTAATTGGGAGTATACCAATAATTCTCATCCAAATATAGGTATAGTTGGGATTTATTAGGAACTCCCATGGATTTGTAGGAAATTGAAAAAAAATTCAATAATATGTACATTATAGCTTTTTTTTTCCTTTTTTAGTTTTCTAACTTCTATATTTATTTTGCATCAATTAATTATATTCCTATTATTTCTATGGAATTTTTTATTGCTCTTTGCAATTTTTATTTTGGAATTTCTATGTAAATCCTACAAGGGGCCTTAGATGCAATGGAAGGTTTGGAGGAGGTTTGCCAATAAAGTATTTTTCTTTTTGTTTGAATTTGTCACGTATAATGCCTAGAACATTATCCAATTACGTTGTCTGTAGATCGATTAGATGTAATATTTCTTGATCTGTTGTACTTTTAAAAAAAAATCCCTTTTACGGTGATTCCTGTAAATCATAGCTA